>VXBA01005740.1:153752-183085 GCA_013399895.1 Serilophus lunatus | reverse complement strand
TTTTTTTTTTTTTTTGTTAAGGAGCTTACCAGAACATCTGTAAAAGGCAGGCACATTTCTTCATCTTGTATCACCTGAAAAACAACTTCATTGGAAAATTATTCCTCCACAGTAAAGTGCAGCTCTCTGTGTAATAATTGCTAATGAATTCAAAATAAGAATTCTTAAGAAAATAAAAGGAATTCTCTTTGCCTCAAAACCAAGAAGAAAATTCGAATTTGCTTTTGCTTCCTGTTTTATATTAATTTGAACAAACCCCTCTCTTTTCACAGCAGGGAGTAGTCCCATAATTAGGAAGGTATCTGAGATGTGAGACAGTCAGTGCTAGAGAGCCACAGGTTTTTCTTGCTCTAGGACAGTCACCCTTTGCGAGATACTGGATTATTATATTCATCATTGGTTCAGACCAACTCAAATGTGTGTGTGTAGGAGTAAGGAACAGGTCAAATTTCACAAAGGTGAAGTGGTGCTCTGTTTCCCACTCCAGCTCCTTGGAGCCTACTTGGGCAGCTCCGGAGCAGCTGTCAGTCACTGGACACCAGAAGCACTGCCCCACAGCACACCCTGGAGCCCCTACCCAGCCCCACAGTGACTGGCACACTGGTGCACTGCCCCTCAGCCTGACCCGGAGTGGCCAGTGGGCCAGAAGTTCTGCCTGGACAGGTGGCCACAGAGGGGCCAGAGCAGATAAAACCCAAGATATGTGGTCTCTATGTGTCTAGATCCTACCATTTGGATATGTGGAAGTGGGAATTGGGAGCAACTTAATTTGGCTGCACCAGCTGATGAGGACAGAAAAAGATCTCTGGCCTTGAAGCCTGTGTTTTTGAAAGAGTGTGTAAGGACGCATGGATGGTGGTATGCATGATAAGGTGGCCACCAACTGTATGAGAAAGTATGCATGTGAAGTCAAAACATGGAGTTGTGAGAATTCTAATCAACTATATGGCAACAGCAGGCACTGTTTTACAAAGAGTATAATGAAAGGGGACATGCAGCAGGGGCTAAGAAGGAGAAGGAGACAGAGAAGACTGATGCGTGCAATCCCCGATTCTGTCTGTGTTGTGTGCAGCTTATTCATCCAGTGCCGATAGATAATTAATTTTGCTGATAATTAATTCCCCTGATAGCACGGGACTGGGGCTGGTAGCTATAATTCTCTCTTTTTCTACCTCTTTCTTTACTACTTCTCCTAATCTTTCTTGGTGATGGGTTGGATTTTGCTAAGTTGTGTGGGCTAGCATGTGCTAAGTCAATACTTTGTGGAATGCTTTATTTTTGTTGAATGTTTCCCTTTAAACTTTTGCCAAGTTCCCTTATTTTCTAAAGCTTGCCAGTAAAAGTGGGTTTTTTTGACCTTCTGAGAAAAATGTATTTAGTGTCTTCTCTCTTGCAGTCTCTCTCAAGGTATATTAAAAGAACTGAAGGCCCTTTTATAATATATAGAGGGTGGATATTTTTGATGCCTTGTATATTTTTTAAAGTAAAACTTCTTTGATGATCTCATAGCTTGGAGCCAGGGGTCTTACTCCCTCCTTGCTTGCTTCAGAGCTGTAGGAGACTATGCAGGGGCAGCTGCCTCCTTTGTCTCCCCAACCTCTCAGCCTTTGGCTCACACGATGCTTTGCCTCTCCCTGGTTGAAGTTGAAGAGGTTTCAAAAACAAAGTGCCCTCTTTTTCAGGGATGCTGCTGCTGTATCCCAAATGGCTGCCTGCTGCTCTTCTCTGAGCAAATCCAGCAGGGTGGTTTAATAGCTGGTTATGAATAAATAAGTTCAATCCAGTGCAGAAATGACAGCCATGAGACTGGCCCTTGAGGATCAGGAGTGTCACGCTTGTAAATAGGGCTCAGTATTCTGAAATAACAATATGTCTGGATAGAGCAGCCTTCTAATACAATAAAAATTATGGCAAATCATGAACTAATTGGAAAGATTTATACCAGTGGTCAATTCTGCCTTTGATTTTAACCAGCATCTTTGATGAAATTAAAACGGATGTTCTCTTAAAAGGCACTATTCTTCCTTTGCAGTATCTATCTGATACAGACAACAAGTATGTTACTTCCTACTGAACATGTCTTCTGTGTTTCTGAATGGGGAAAAAGATTTATGGTAATAGAAACAAATTCAATTACACTGTGGATTAACACAAATCCTATAATACTAGAGAAAAAATATTTTAAAACCTATACAATTGTTGGGTTCTTGGCAAACACCCAATTTTCAGATTTTTGTGAATAAGAGGCTCTAGTTCACACCTGCTGTGCATCCGAAAGGCCTGGAAGCTTTTAATATTGAGCTGTTATTTTTTTTTAATCCTTCATGCTACTGATAGCTATGTCTGAAGAACTGTGCATGTTTTATAGTCTCAGACTTGACCATTTGCTGACTGCTAGGAAAGGTGACTGTTGCTGTATGTCCCCAGTGCTTGCGTAGGTAACATTCTGTATGTGCAGTAACTAACTGCACTTTTGTCTCTTACTTAGCTACCCCTATAAGAGGACTTTAGGGAAGAAAAAGTAAGCCGGTTAAAAAGAAATGAAACCTAAAAGGCAGCATGATTACCCAGTGTTCACAGTATCAAGGTCTACTGATAGAATCCCATAAAATAAAATGAACTTGATAGCAAATTGAACTTGAAAAGTGATTCTCTTGAGTACACTCTGCCAGTGTCAGTTGCACAAGGAGGCTGCTTGCTGTGTTTGGGCAGTCAGGTTGTTTTTAGTGTGTGATTCTCAGTGGAGCTACCTAAGTCTGTATCTTGGATTCTTGGATATGTGCTCTGACATGAAATCCAAAGATTCCACAATAAAGAGTGGTGGTCAGCACCTGTTTGAATTGGAACAGTTAATAAAACCAAGTATGTAAAAGTGAATTAATACGCTTACGTTCAGGAGTGGGAGGATAGATGTTTTATACACTAGCGGTTAGCATCCTCTCATCCTCTCCCAAACTGTTTGCAATTACCGGAATTTGGGACTATACAAGAGGCTTTCCAGGATGTGTTGTGTGATTATGGTTGCAGTTTCATACTTAACTGTTTAACAAGAAGCTAAAGAACGAGTCCTCAGTTGATCAGAGCCATTCAGTTTCCTCCCCAGATAGGGCTTGATTAAACGACCTGCCTGGTGTCCCTGGAGATGCCTGGTGGTGTTCGAGACAGGCAACAGACAAGAGGCAAGAAGTAGGACTTGCATTCTGGAGAAGCAGTCACAGGCTGAGCAGGATGCACGTTAAGTTACACTCACAGATGAATTAACCAGCTGGATAGAGTCTGAAACATCTGCCCTGCAGTACAGAAACTAAATTTATTTCTGTGTCTCCCTTTGTTTTAAAAATTACTCCTTGTTTAATCTCTGCTATATTGTACCTAAAGGGTTTAGGATGATTTGTCATATTCTCTGTAAACACTGCTCTCTCCTAGCCTGACATCTCTGCCTGGGTGCTCCAGGGCTAGGGGAGATTGAGTTCAAAGACAGTTGCCTTGTGGTGGCTTGGCTTTGAGTATTAAAGCCTTTCTGTGGCTAGCTCAGTATTTTGGTGACAAATAGTGTCAAATGTGGCCCTGTCCTGACTGACAGAGCTTCATTGATTTTGACCGTATTCCAGCTGAACTTCTGGCCACTTGATAGGAGTCTAACAAGCTGAGTTATTTTGCCCTTGATACTTCATTTCTTGTTTGTTGTTTGTCTCTTCAGGTATACTTCTTGTGCTGGCTTAGTAAAGCACATAATTCCAAATACAGAAAAAATCGGTGCTGCTTCGTATAAGTGCAGTACTATGATTTTGAATGTGTTAAAAATAAGTATTTTCTACTCAGTTAAATGTGTACTTGTGGAGTGAACAAATGCCTGCAGGGCTGGATCCTGGAACGTGTGGAATACTGGTGGGGGAAAATGAAAGGCAGCAATGGGGAATAGAGGTGGTTGGAAGACTACACAGGGAAGTGACTGCCAGCATCCTATTACTGCCTGAGTGGAAGCTGTAGAGTAGTTCATAAGATGTTCAGAGCACTTTTCCCCTAACACCATAATGCAGTTTACATTGATGTGTAATGTTAAGAGGTATTAGGGCCTGCTTGCTACAGCACATAAAAAAGTGGAAAACTCTTCTGAGCATCTGTAGGGCAAACTCAAGTTTCAAAAGTGGTGAATAGCTTAATCGTGTCAGGTACTTAATTTGACAAACTATTTTTGGAAACCTTTCAAGCTTTTGTAGTTTAAGGACAGACATATGTAATTCTGGATCTTGCATGTCCTCACTGAAGTTAAATGCACCTTGCTAAAAAAGCTCTTCTATGCCTAGGACTGTCAGACACACATGACCAAGCAAAGAGGAATGGAAAACAAATCACAGAAGAGAAGGTACTGGGATGGCAAGACAGGAAAGTTACACAGAGGAAAAGACATCATAAGCTGATACCAGGCCTCTCCTTAAGAAAAAAAAAGAAAAAAAAAAAGAAAAAAAGTTCACAGTTCATAAAGCTGTTCAAATAATAACAAATTATGACCAAAATTGATCCACTAAACCTCTGCCTCAGCACTTCTGAGTGCTGCATAGCAGTCAGGCCAAACTTCACTCCACCTGATTGATGCTTTGAATGGTTATAGAAATCTCTGGGGAAGGGAAGAAAAAAACAGTGTTACCTTTGGGAGGACTCTTTACATGCCAGGTCTGTGTTTGTTAAGGCAAGCTGAGAATGAGGGTATGTTTTTTTAGGTGGCTTCTGTGTGTTCCGAAGCTCTTTGCAGCCTGTTTGGGTGCTTGTTTGTCATCTTTTGGGCTCCTATATCTCAGCTGCAGGAGGTCTGGTAGAGGAATGGTATTGTCACTCACCAGAATGAGTCTTTACAGTGGCCACTGAGCTTTTGAAGGGTCTTGGAGTTGCTGGAGCAGCAGGGTTTCATCCAGGTGTACAAACTGGGGGTAGCTGGTACAGTTTGGGCAGTTTCCAGCTCAGAAGCAATTCCTGCCTCTTTGCACTCTGCAGAGAGGAAATGCAAAGCCTGGGCCATGTGGTTGTTCCTCTGAGCACCTGCAATGATACACCTGCAGTGTCTGGCCCAGCAGGAGTGCTGAGCTGGTCTCCCCACTGTTCTCAGCAGAGGAGAAAGCTGATAGGGGAACAAGAGAGTCATGGAGCAGGGAGGATGGGTTGGAAGACAAGAGTGTGACCTGGAAGCTTGTGGAGAGCAGGGGCCCACTGGAGGGGGAAGCAAAACTGCAGCTGTGGAGACAAAGGAGAACTTGGCACAAACTGAGAGGAAGCTGGAAGCAAGCAGAGGTGCTCATAGTCGGTAGG
The DNA here is from genome assembly GCA_013399895.1 of Serilophus lunatus. Classification (NCBI taxonomy): domain Eukaryota; kingdom Metazoa; phylum Chordata; class Aves; order Passeriformes; family Eurylaimidae; genus Serilophus; species Serilophus lunatus. The sequence continues at coordinate 177,781 of VXBA01005740.1, read as the reverse complement.
TTAGGCAAGCAGGACTAGCAAGACAGCAACAGTAAATAGGATGGACTAAGACTGACAGTAAAGCAGAACAAGTGAATATTGGGGATTTTTCTTGTTCTTGAGGCTGAGATGTTATTTCACAGAAGTTCTGAAAATTTAAAGGAAATGTTAACAGGGGAGCTCTAGGTCAAACTTATTTAATACTGAAGTACTGCTAAAAGTAAGTCACATCCTAGTTCTGGCCTTAGTAAAAGGAGATGTTTGTGCAGTGAGGAATGGAGACCTAAATCATCATCAAGTTCCTGCCCTGATATGTTTGCACCTGTAGCTATGTCTTTTAATCTTCCTGAGTTAGTAGCTCCTTTAGACCTCAGTCTCTCAGTGCCCTGGTTCCTCATGTGCTAAATTCTCACACAAGTCAACTTTAGCTGATTAAAATTGAAATCAGCTTTAATTAACAACATGGGGTTGGCTGAATTTCGTTGTGGAACCCTTGAGTCACAACTGTGCTGTTGCAAGCTACGGTATTGAATATAAAGAAATCCATAGCATTTAGAAAAGTACTGAGCATTTCCATGAGCCAGGAAGGGTCTTGTATGATAGGACTTGGTGTGCTGCAGAGACCTTGCTCTGAACTCAGTCCTTTCTTGAAAGTGGATGTATGGCCCTTGCCTTCAAGGACATGAAGTGTTTTTAAGCCATCCCATGAAAGTACATACGTTTGCCATTAAGACTCAATTGCTTCATTTCGAGATGTATAGAGCCTCTGGGTACTCAGCATTAGGTCATAAATGTCCAATATCTGAATGCCACAATGCTCAAGATAATGACATTAAGTGAGCTTCTTGTAGTGTCTGCGATCTGGATTTCTAAAGCCTAGCAATGTGTGTCCTTCAGTTTGCACATTTATCCATGATACTTCAGTTATGAGGAATCCTTGGGGAGAGAGGGGGAGGACAACCCCAGATCTGTACATACAGTTTTGCTACCTACTCAGAGGGTCTCTGGGGCATTTTAATTCATTTTTGTATGGTGTGTATGGTACAGGGATTGCTTTTAACTGCTATTTGTTGTGTTGGTTATTTTATATGTACATCTTTTGAGACACTGGGATTATTTTATATGTACATCATTTGAGATACTGGACTAACTTATTGCCTGGTATGATTTTCAAGCAAAAGCCTTGAAATAGTCTTTCTCAGAACTGTTCATGAAACTGTTTCTTAGTGAAACTAAGCAGGGACGCAATTTAACTACATGAATTTTTCCTATTAGTTTGTTTTTAATTGCCTTTGAGATTCTTCAGGGTACAATTTATATATCAAGCGCTGCATCAGTTACTCAGATTGTTGCATGGGTCTGAGAGACAGGAGTAGCACTGTCATAATACACAACTCTATTTAACTCTGTGGAGCACATTTCTTGTTTGCATATAACTGATAAAATACTCTAAGGTTATGGCTTCTTTTACTTTATGAAAGTGGATTTTAGGCACTTCTCTGAACCTTAGAAGTTTTTAGTAATGAATAAAGGAGCCCATCTCTCCTCCTCTACTCAAAATGAAATCCAAAAAGCACAATTCAGATTGGCCAAATTAATTTTTAAATTTAGAATACATTCCCAGTCGGGCTCTAATTTTACTTCTACTCTGCAAGGTAGAGACAGTCAAGTTACCCTGGTCATTTTGGCTGACATGATTCTTGGCTTTGCTTAAATTATTGATTATAGCAAGGGGGAGGGACTTTGCAATGAGAACAACTAATAGAAGCCTTTCACTAAATCAATTTCTACCATTTCTGCAGTGTACCTTCAGGGAGAAGGAGGTTTGCAGTCTTGAGAAGAATTTTTTCTTCGAAGAGTGGATCTTAGTTTTGCATTTTCCTAAGCTCTTATTTTCAATGTTTATACAGGGAGCTGAGGAGAAAAAAAACCAACAGAAATATGTTTCCAGGGGTTGATTTGCAGGATGAGGGGCTATTCTGGTCCAAAGCTGAACTGATTAAATCTTGATGTGATTGATATCTAAAGGCTTGTAGGATGAAAGTACTGTTTCAAACGCATGTCTCCTGAGCAGAGTCAGTCAGAAAATACATCAATGTCTTGTAGGCTAGAAACAATTCAGTAGAGAATGCACTGTATGCACACAGTGCTATAATTCCTGTATAGCCATCTCTCTCATTTTTTCGTGGCTTATTAGAGAATGCAGTCATTTATATGATCAACATGTGGTGTTTCCTCTGTTACATGTACTGGCAGTGGAATGGGGGTGGCTCTTTCCTCCCATCCAAAGTACCATTCCTGGTTAGACTAATTAAGTAAGTGTCTGTTTAAACATAGCAGTGTATTGTACCATATTTGAGCTGGAGATGCTACACAGAAGGAGAATATGAAGCTGTTGGGACATGTATACAGCAAATTTAAAGGATGCTGGTAGCAGATCAGTACATGTTGAACTATATGGGAGCATCTATTAACTGTAAGTAATACTTCTGTTTTACTTTTTTTATAGCACTGATTGACAGTGTCACTTAGCCCAGGATATTGAATGCAGTTATTTTATCTGTTAATAAAAATTCTGCTCAATGGAAGATCAGCTGGTATCTGACAGCTTAGGTTGCAGCATGCACAGTGTGTAGTTGATACTGTAAAGGTATCTTTCTGAATGGTCATTATTTGAGTAGTGAATTAATAGTGATGTTTTAGATTTGTGACCCATAGAGCTTATCAACAACTTAAAAATTACTGTATTTTCAGTAATAGAAGATTGATGTTCTGTATTTCTCTTGATTTCATGTCATAGGTGATTTTGTATATTTTTCTTGATTTCATGCCATAGGTGAATTCTCTTTTTCATAACCATACTCCAGATTTCTGTACTTTGAATATACCCAGTGTACTTCTTTATGGGAAATTCCTCTTTCACAAGGTTATCTAATCCTACAACTACTTCACAGGGAAAATGCAGCTTCTTAAAAGAAGCTGCCTGGAAAGGTGCTTGGTTGCCGGCTGGAGTTAAACCACAACACCCCATTCTGTGTTCCTCCCAGTGTCTTCTGTCCACATCCATTTTGTTTTTATGTTCAAGAAGCTGGTCTGGAAAATAGTGGTACAGGCTTTAGTGTACTCAACACTTCCTAGAGGAAGCTGCCTTTTTTTGGGTGAATAGGCGTCTCTGACTTCAGAGAGACTGTTGTTAATTTGGGACAAGTTTCAGCAGTCCAACATAAAATCAGTTCAGTAGTGACTTCTCCTTAGTTGTGGTTTTCCAGGACTGGTGCAGAGGGATGGAATGTCTCTTTGCCAGAAGTAGGTAGAGATGCTATCTAGATGTTTGACCAACGTTTCAGGTTATCCCTACTTCCAAATTTTGCTAACATCAGTTGGATAACTATCTGACAGTATTTAAAAAAAAAGACAGACAAAATCTACTGTTTTAAAAGTTTTATTCCTACAAATGAAAACTGCACTTGCAATACTCTAGTAATAGTAATTGCTGGTTGTATTTTAGGTATTCAGGTGTACAGCAGAAGCTTATTAGGGTGAGGGAAAATATCTGGTATTTTCATAGTAGATCTCATTTGTTTTCATCTGCAGACAGGGTAAATGGACAGATGGGGAGCACTAGAAGTAGAAGGGAAGAAAGGGAGTTTTCAGATTTTGCTCCTTTATTATTAATACATTTAATTTTACATCCTCATTTTAAATGCACAGAATGTTTATAGATATGCATTCGTAAAGACTGTAGTGGAGATTAATAATTGCTTCAGTTTATACCAATAAACCAATTAAAAATTAAATTAAAACAAAGTTATAGATTCTTCTTGAAACAAATACACCTTGTCTCCAAATGGTCGACTAGAAAAAAGAACATTCAAAAGCAAGAATAAATTAATCTTTTAGGGTTAAGCTTTCATTCTAATTTTCTTTTTTCAGGTTTTTTTTTTTCTTATTGAGAGGGAAACATGGGAGATTCTGTGGGTTGTAATGAGAGGGGTTTGGGGTTGTTTGGGGTTTTTTAATGGGCAAGCTGCAATTTTCTCATGACTCCAGGAGTTGGGGTTTTAAAAGGTACTATATATCAGTTATCACAAGACATAAAATTGTCAAAATTTCTGTCAAAAATGCTGAAAACAAATGTAAATTCACAAGAGTAGTATTTGATTTCTTTTGTGTTTTAAAATGAAGCTTTTTAAAAAGAATGAGCCTGACAGCTTGAATTCTGCAGTGATGAACAAGCCGACCGTCTTGTTTGGAAATACGCTAAAGATCTTTTGGTGGGGTGTGCTTTGGGATTTTATGACTTGCTGATGGGTAAGGTGATGGTCAAAGTTTAGAAGAGAGTAAACTCTGCAAAAGGGTCAGTGTAAAGGCCACCAGATCAGGTTATTTTGCTATAGTTACTTTCCTTTGGATTATCATTTTACAGATGCTATGTCAGGATTGTGTGTTTTGCTGGCCACAGTCTTTTATGTGGCCTGATTCTGTTTTCAGAAGGTGACAGGATTAACTGAGAATTGGTTATCAGTGCATAAACTGAATTTCTGAGTAGCAGATACAGGATGCTGCTGTCATCTCTGCCATTTCTGAAATTTTCTGGGGTGCAAGTAGTATAAGGAAAGCAAGACTGTAAATGTTTGCTGACATAAGAGCTTTTTTGAACTGTAGTGATTGTCATGTGTAAAAGCTTGTAGTTTAAGCAGTGTTAATTACCTCTCCACAGCAGTTGTCTCTTCAGTAATCACTAGATGAGATGTGCTGTTACTTACTGCTCTTTCAAGTAGTTTATGTTCCCCTTATTCACAAGGATATTTAAGACTGACTGTTGTATTTGTCTATAAATAAATTTATATCTGTGAAGTGGCTCTGTACAATCTGATTTAAAATAGTAAAAACTTCCTTTTGGATACATATTAATATAAAAACGAAGGTGACAAATGTGTAAAGATAATACTCAGTCCCGTAACTCCTGTTGTCATATGCGGTTATTCTGTATCTCGGGGCAGGAAACTGTGTATCTTTATATTTATGAGAACAAATACATTGTGTATTCTCCTTCAGGGAATATACATATAAATCCCTTAGAGGGAGCTTAGATGTATTGGTTTGAGAGTTCTCATATCAGATGTGGCTTTTTAATCTGACCCAGTGTAAGTACTGTGGTAACTTTGATAAAAGTCTCTCAGTGATGTTGTTAATCTCACTATTCCCGATGCAAATAATACACTAACTGGAAACCAGAGCTCTTACAAGAGTTACAGAGATTACAATTCCAGGTTGTACTTCACCAAATGGCCATATCCAGCAGACCTTTGGCTCATGTAGTTCTTTATGGAGATGCCTCTGACAGTGGTCAGTAGCAGACACTTTCACTAAAAATAAGAAAGGGGGCTACCATAAAGTGGTCCTTCCCCTGTTGTATCTTTTTCACTTGCAGCAATTGATAGATGTAGGACTTTCAGACTTGGAATGTCATTCATGTTATTTTCTTTAATTGCCCTTGGTAGACTTTCCTAACATATATTTGTTTAATCATTTTTTGTCTCATTTGTATTTCTGGCATCCACAACATCCTGAGACCATGAACCGTATAATTTAATTTTGTGTTATATGAAAAAGTATTTCCCTTTGTTATAAAATTGCTCTCCAATAATTTCATTAGATTCCTATTGCTCTTCTGCTTAGGAAGCAGTAAATAACAGTGAATGATTATTTCCTTTTCATCCTTTCCTTCTTCCCATCATTCATGATTTTACAGATTTCTGTGACATCCTTCCCTCCTCCCTGTCATTTCTTTTCCAAGCTCAAGAGTCCTATTACACTCAGTGTCTCTCCCTGCAGAAGCATTTTTATCTGTCTTTGTCTTTTCTAATTCTGCTACATCTATTTTTATGGTAGGGCATGTGGGTATGCATACACTAGTCCTGTGATAGTTCCATTCTACATTAAAACAGTAGGCACAAGATTTTTGTCTTGATCTTGGTTCCTAACATGTTTTTTTAGCTACTAGTGAGTACTAAAGTGCTGTCTTCAAGAAATTTTGTGACCTTGATCCTTCCAGACTGGCAAAAAGTGATTAATTGCCTGCTGTTGTATAAGAGGATTATAGGTAGCATCAGAAGAGTACCAGCAAAGGAACTTTTTAGAAATTGATAAAAAAACCCAGGAGATGGACATCTTTGTGTGTTGAAGGAAACCGAAAAGTTAAGGTTGTACGTTGCAAAACAGCTCTTGAAACTGTGCCTATCCTGATCCTGTAGCATCTATCTGCAGTCTTTTTGTTTTTTCACTACAACAAAGATGAATAGAAATCCATGAAGAGCAATCTTTACATGACTGGCTTTCCAAGACCACCTGCAGCCCTCTGGTGTGTCCACAAATTGTAAGGTATTCACTAAAGATTAGCTACTGTTTTCAGCTGGGAGAAGGACTTGTTGCTCATGCATCTCTTGTTTCACTGTTTGTGACAACTTGTCATGATAATCAGCTATGTCTTTTTCATATCATTAATAAAACTCAGTGGCCTGTGGTGTATCATATGCTGGAGATTTGTCTATTGTTTTATTTTGCTTTGGCATATTTATATTCTTACCAATCAGGTGGGAGACTTTTTTTGAAGACTTTAGCTCAGGTTTCACAATAAAAAAAATTTTCAAGTTGTTATATTCTGTAATATGCAGCTTTAAGGAGAGCTTATCCTAGTTTTCAGACTGATAGCTAATAGCCTTTGAATTGAAAGTGGTGCTAATTCCAAGTGAAAACTTGTTGTGGTTCTGCAGAACTGTGAAATTAATCCCTCCATTTTTCTCTTTCAAATGCTCTCTGACATAGAACTTCAGTTGTTTTGTGTTGGGTTTGTTTATGGCTGCTGCTTTCTGACTTAGACTTACCGGGGTGATTGTTGCCACAGTTATTTTTTCTACGTTTTCTTCTAATTCTCGTTAGTGGCTATGTCAGAGATACCATTCATATGTCCTTCGGTGTAGATTTCTGAATCTAGCTTCTAGTATATGCATAAAAATCCATTTCTGTGCAAAATTTTAGTGTTGGAGTGCCATGAAATGCACATTTGAATGAAAATAATGATATTTTTAATGCTAGAGGGATGCTTTCAAACATGATTAACATCTTTGAGTTTTCTTAATATCAAAAGGTATCTGGACAGTATGAATAAAGATTTCATAGCAAGTTTATCCCAATGTCGTGATGTGACGTAGTTGAATAAACTTAAGGGCTGTGAGAGCCCCATGTGTACTGTCAGCATGCTTCCCTCTCCCGGGGTGGGGGTGTGTGAAATACACCCAGCTCCCTGGCACTTGCTGCCAGAAGCCTCTGTTCATAAAGCCTTCCTGTTGTGGATGCTGTGTTGCAACTCGTGTATGGCTCTAGACATTGTGCAGGAGAAGACTTACTTCATCTGAAGCAAAATTGCTTTTGAAAAGGTTTGTTTGGTAATTGGAATATTTTTTGTAAAACTTCTCAAAGTTTGAAGGCTGTGAGGTGGAGCTTGAGTTCACATCTTACAAGGCCTCAATGCAGGCTGTAGCTGCTTGCTGTGCCTGAGCCTCCCTCCCTTAGCACCTCTCTTTGCAGAGCAGGCTGTAAGCCATGAGGGACAATGCATTGCTTCCTAGGTTTGTACAATAGTTTATGCTTGTGTGTCCCTAGTGGCAGGAGTGGATTTTCGCCATAATGACTTCTCTTCAGTACTGTAGCAACATGAAATTAATTTGAAGAAGAGGAAACATTAGGTCTTTAACTCCTATGTTGGAAAAAAACAGGAGCCTTCAGTTTGCTCTCTGATGCACATCTGACTATAGATTTAAAGTTGCAAACTAATCTATTATATAGATTGTTAAAAGTAACATTCTGGCTTTTATTGATAGTGATAAACTGACTAATTTGGGTGAGATGGGGTAGGAATTACTTTTTTGCCACATTAAAAAGAGCAGTCCATCATGTAGGATGGAAGGGAACTCTGACATGTAGACACACTGGAGGACAGTGGCTGATCTCTGTGTACTGTCTTGTGACAGGCAGGGAGCCTGCACAGATCCTAGGAAGTATGCAGAGTCTGGACATGACTCCAGGAGACTTATTTAATGTATATCAGACCTTTCCTCCTACCTCTCCCCAACTTTGTTTTAAACAGTACTTGCACTCTCCTGCCTCACAAGGTTGATGTGAAGATTAATAGTAATTTTTATGGTATCCTAGAGCATCTGCCACGCTGTGTGTGGAGCCATGCATTCACATGGACTGAGGGATGCACAGGGCTTGTGTCTGAGAGGGAAAATGGCCATTCTCCCAAACTTTGCTTTTTTATGAAGTAAAACATTTAATTTCAGATAATATCTCTGTTGTAATTCAATTTTACATTCTGTTTTCGTTGAATCACTAAATTCAATAAAGGTTTTTCTAATGTGTTTTCACAGTCCTCTAAATGAAGCTGTCAAAGAAAAGCAGCTTCAGTCAAGCCACCATTTGAATTGAATGTCTGTGCCACTGGGCAACTTTACTGGCTTTTAGTTAGCCAGTCATATACACTAAAAGACTAATGAGCACATCTCTAAAATTTTGGACTATATGCATGTGTTTATGCAGGATATTCTCCAGAGAAGTGCAGTCTTCCTTTTCTCTACATTGTTCTCTCCTGAAGTCAGAAGGCTTCATTATATTTTAGAAGAAGAATATTGCCATTTGCTTGGTACCTGACTTTTAATGCAAATCTTTTTTTGCAGTTCCTATTTTTAAAAAGGAGAAGAAAATGGTGACTACTAGTCAGATTCCTTCTTCCATACTCTGTGTCATTCACAGCAGAGGCATTCACTAATATCACCAAACTTAAATTTTTGAGGCTACAATAGAAAAGCAGGAGAGAGGATAGAAAGCTATTCCTCAGTTGAAACTAATGTGATTAAAAGCGTAGAGTCCAATCCTGTTGCCATTCTTTAGTACCAGGACTTGATGGGAGATATATCATAGTTAAGTAAGGGAATAAAATCTGGCTTGTGTCAAGGTAAGTAACACTAGCTACTTGCAGAAGGTGTAGGGGAGATGGGACCCGCTTGTGTCTACAGTCAGTTACATTAAAACAGAAAGTTACAGGTTGAGAGGTTTTGAATTGTAATGTTTGAAGCTTGTAAAACAAGAGTGTTAGTTAAGAGTAAAGCACTGTGGTGAGGGACTTCCTTTGTGGAGAGCTGAAGATGTTGAGGTGACCATGCTGCCATGTTCCAGATGCTGGCACAGCGTCTCCTCTCGCTCCACAGGCATCTTGTGATTGAAGTCAGGAGGACATCTATGTTTAATTGCTTTTTCTGTCAGTATTTATAGGCTGAATTTTTCTGTTTTGTGTGACTGTTCCAGATTATATTTGTTCACGGCCCAAAATGAATGGTCTTTCCCGCAGAGGGTTTGACACTAACATACTGATTCACTTTGAGGGGACAGGAGGATCAGACTGTATTAGGATAGTAATACATAAATTCAGAGCTGCTACCAGAGTGGTTTTCCCTGTTTTTTCTACCAAATGGTTGGCTGCTGTTGTTGAGACAGGTAGATTTTGTGAGGGTAAGGAAGGCTGGGCTCCGCACATATGCACATTGCCTTCCTTGGCGCCCTGCACAGTGTGTCAGCAGGTGCAGCAGTGCACATACAGGCTTCACTGTGTGAATCTAGCAGACACTTGGCTGGCATGGCCATTTCATTTTTCCTCTTTAGAACAAAAGAAACCCTGCTTCTAAACCAAAACAAAGTAGTTAAATGTGTTATGAACCCAGAGCACAAGATCATGTGCTGCAATTCTTTCTGTGGGGAAAGGCATGGGAAGAAGAGTTACCATGCCAAAAAAAAATCTCAGGAAAGCAGATGCAAATTGCTGCTAAACTGTTTTACCCCTGACAGCTAACTTGCAATACCATTTTTAGTGATCTTCTAATAATGGTGAATATACTGCTCTTGAATTATTTGTTGCTCAGAGTCCTCCATGGTGAGGAGGTCCTTTGGGGATCACAGTGAATTTAGGCCAAATTAGAGGTACAGTTTGCTGTGTGTTGGACTCTTCTTTAAAAGCTTTTGCCATCTAGCGGAAGGACTGGAGAAGTAGCATTTCAAATAAGCAAGAAACCAACTGAAACTGGTCATATCTTTTACTTTAAGGGTGACAGAGCACTGGAACAGACTGCCCACACAGGTTGTAGTCTGCTTCTCTAGAGATGCTCACCTGGATGCAATCCTGCATCACCTGCTCTGGGGGAACCTGCTTTAGCGAGGGGATTGGACTAGATGATCTCCAGAGGTCCCTTCCAACCCCAACCATTCCGTGATTCTGTGATGTGCAAAGTGTATTTATAAGCAAGAGTAGATCATTTGCTAGAACAGTAGCAAATTATTCTGACTTCTTTGGAAATTATTTGGTAGAAATCTTCTGAAGTATTAGTGTATTTTGTTCAGGTAGTATCCCATTTAAACAAAAAATTGGTGAAAAGGGCACTTGTTCGTGTGCTACCCTCACTTGCTTGGGACTCCTTTTCAATCCACCCCAAAAAGTACCTGCTTTTTTCTTCTTGGACCTTGGATTGGCCAATATGCTTTGAATGCCTGTGTGGTGACTCACTCCTCCCACCAGTAGGATGGGGAAGAGAACTGGAAGAGCAAAAATGAGAAAAAGTCGCTAGTAAAAATAAGGAAAGCTTAATAAGTGAAGAAAAAAAATTATTTATAAAAAGTGCTACAAACAGTAGCACCAGCAGACCGATGTCCAGCCAGTCTGTCTGCGGCCAGAGAAACAGAAACAGTCTGGGCATTATGCAAGCACTGCTCAGCAGACTAAACTGCTGGTGTGTTTCAGTCACAAATGTAATGCATTGTACCTTACGGGCTGCTATGAAAAATATGAGCTTAATTCCAACCCGTACAGCCTCTTAGTTGTCCAACTCTCCTAATATCCACCAGCCCCCTAATCAAGAGATGGCGGTTTTGTCACACAGCCGTAGGATGTGACTCCAGTACAGCACTTTCAGGTAGCAAATCAACAGCTTTTTGCTCAAGCTGAGGTGATCCTTCCTTTATGTCTATCATTTCATGTTGTTACCACTGCTTCACCTGGCTAAACTGTGACCTAGGTCTTCCCAGAGCCTGGCTTCTTCCTGGTCCACATCTGCTACCCCAGCAGCTCCCTTGAGACAGCAGTTTCAGTCACGTCCAAGTCATCACTCCTTACTTTGCCTCACTCTGCTTGTTTTGTGTATATGTGTTGTTGATTGTTGAACAGACTAGTCCTCTTGTGTTTACCTACTTTTTGCCCATTTTTGAGGAAGGAACATCTGGATCTTGCCTCATGGTCTTACAGCATTACTATTTCCTACTGCTGCTGCTGTTCCTGTAAAGGCAAGCTGCAATGCTGATTTCTCACCTCTGGACCTCAGGCTGTATTGCCCCTGAGCAAACAACTTGGAGAGCACCAAAATTCTCCCACTTAAACAGGACAGCTACTGTCATCCTCAGCCCTCATCCAGAGCCCCTCTTTCTGAACCCCTCACTTGACTTTGGTTTTCTTTGGTTATTGTACTCTTACTTAGGTTCTTATATTAACAACCTGAGCTTTGATCGTTGAAAGGGAATAAAATCCAGGACAGCAAAACAAGTGAGTTTAGTGGTGGTTTCCCCCCATCACTCCCAATGTTGACAAATCTGCTTTCTTCTCTTTCCTCCTTGAGTTCAGTCATCTCTGAATGTCTCATATGCTTGTAGTAACTTCTGTTTTATACAGCAAGACAAAGGTCACATCACATGAAAAAAACCCAAGTACACAGGTTAATTCATCCCAAGCTTCCATAGAATTTTTAAGTCAGTCTTTTCTGATTGTGGTTTATGTTGCAATTGATGAAAATAGCAATTCATTTTAACACAGATAGTGTCTGGTTACTGTATGTCTGTAAATTTCAGCATGTTTTTCTGGAAATTGTTAGAGAATCTTGCTCTCCCCAAATGCATGTGACTGGTTCAGCAATTCTGCAAGGAGGATGACAGGGTTGTCATGACAACCAGTTGCATGCTGTGAGCCAAGATGGTGATAAATGACCAGCTTCTGGATGCTTATCACTTCTTCTTGAGTAATGTTCCCCAAATTAGACAGACTGCTCTGATTTATAATTACTTAGCCTGATGGCTTGTATTTTTGGTGCATTTGTTTCTGGGATGGCATTCATGCTCCTGGCAATGATGCTTAGGAGAGACTGCCCTCTGGCCATCATTGATACGAATCATGAGAGTAGGTGATACCATTGGTTTTGTTTTAGTGCATGAAATGTGATGAGAAAAATTATCTTTGGAGTCTTCTTTTTGCTAAACTGGAGCATTTTACACATCTAGCCCACTACAGGAAATAACTGGGATAATAAATATGCAGTATAAAAAATATGTGTACTTTGTGTTGGGCTATTGAACGGCGAGTGGTCCTTGAATTTTGTTTCCCTTCACTCTTGATACAACATGTCTTCCCCTCCCTTCCAGTACTTGTCTTGATCTTTATTGTGCTTAATGGGTGGGGGAGGAATATGCTTCCTTTAGGATCAAAGCCTGGTTTTGCTGAAGTTACTGGCATCTTTTAAATAAGACTTAAGTTTCTTTAACTTTCTTTTCCTTTAGTTTTGCTTTTATTTAGATGCAGAAGACAGAAGCTGAAATGTTATTTCAGGATTTTGGAACTTCAGAAGAGGAAAAAAACACTTTCCCCCATCCCTTTCTTTTTTAATAGAACTTTTTAATCCTCCTGTCTTCTCCGTTCCTTTCTTGTGCTTCTTTCCCCTTGGGTGCCCAGAAGGGCAGCCTCTATAATTCCTGTGGGCCAAATCTTCACTATGCTCTATCCAAGCAGTGAAGATGGACATTGGATATGAAGCTAGTGGTTTCCTCAGACACTAGGAAAACGTGTTGTTGGATCCTGTTGCCATCCTGTTCTTTGCAATTTTTGGCATTACTACTAACAAGACACTTTTTGAGTTTGAATTCCTTCATTTATATTGTGCATCCACTGCTGGAATGTGAGCAATAGGAGGACCAGAGATTCAGAAGTGGCTTTGTAGATTTATTATCGGCTAGATTATTTTGTTTTAGATTTGGAAAAGCCTAAATATGTTCCTGTTTGGGCCATCATGCTTCCAGCTTCTTGGCCTGTAGTGAACTAGGTTCCCTCATGCAAAAGGACCTAAGAAGTGAGACACTGACTCTAGTTTCCACCCACAGCACCATATTATCCCCACCAAGTTCTCTTTGAAGTGAATATAACACCTAGTTGCTGCTTTAATCCTTTTTTTATTAGTCCAAAGGCAGAAAGTTTGTTTATTACTGTATTTTAAATTATCTAGTACTTTTTAAATGCAGAGTAGAAAGGAGCTTGATTATGTTCCTTCCAAAAAGGAATGCTGAGATTTGTTATTGAAATGATGTGGTTTATCTCTAGTCTTTATCTATAAAAGATCAGAGTCAACTAAGCACAAGCACATTGTCATACAGCTGGGTTTTAGTCCTGAACCAACTTCTGACAGTGGCGGATAGAATCTTTGGTTTGATTTATGGTGATAGGTACAGATTTTGATAATCATGGTGCAAAAAACAGTTTTCTAGATAACAGAATTTGAATCCGTAGGATGTGAAGCATCTTGTTGATATTCTTCCATTCCACCTTTGTTCTGACACCAAATCTACCCTGACTGAACATTTTACTTCAGTGTAGTACTTTCTAAAAAAAAAAAAAAGGTGAGTAATTATTATCTCAAAACTGTAACACCACTTGCTGTTAAATTAAAAATATATTGTATTGTACCTTTGCATTCCTGCTCTTGCAGAAAGTGCCTCCAGAGCTCCTGCCATTCTCTTTACATTTGTGTTTGTCTCTAAATGGCTACCTTTGGTGTCCAATGGAAGAGGTTGCTAGCTGTGCCTTGAACTAGTTAAAAGCTGTTTCAGCTTCATGGTATTTAATCTTTCAAATTATGAAATATCTACAAATTACATCAGCAGAGGATGATGCTGACATAGTCAAGAACAGCAGCTGGAAAGCTGCACTGCATTTGGATGCAGAGTGTACTAGAGGCCTGTATTGTAGTGCTGCTGATGTGATCAGTACTCGGTGAGTGTTGACCTTGCCTTACACAGGGTGCCTGTTCTGAGGAAACTGTTCGTGGCATTGCAAAATGACAAAAAAATAAATGGTCTTTATTTGCTGCACAACTTGCTCTGCTCTTAAAGGTACTGCTGAATGCTGTAGCTTTAATTTCTGTTTAATTGAACAGGGGCTGAAGAGTGATTCATAATAACAGCAATTTGATAATTATCCTTTCCCCTGAAACAGCAATAAAGTAAGTGATAAAAGTACTAGTTTCACCACAGTGCTTGGTCACCAATTACATATAAATTATTTATTACCATCTCTTTTCAGTATCATAACACTGTTTTCAAGATAAGCCTCAGACAGTAAATTAATTTTAACTTGAAATAATTAAAAATATTAGTAATTAAGTTTTTATTACCCCAAATTTCTAATTATTACCCTATCTGAACTACTGCTACAGCATGGAATTTATTACTCCTCTATATGAGGAAACTGGCAGAGGCTGACATTTGGAGAAGGAAGTTACAAACAAAAATATAATTTACGTTATATGGACTTTATCCTATCTTATTTAGAATACCAGATGTGTTCACAAGGCTCTTCTAGCCAGAAATACCAGTTAAATATTACTGTGTTTCTTGTTTTCTGGTGGTACATCTCTGTTGCTAGTTGTTTCAAAAGAGTGAATTAATAGTTTCATTTTGTATAACAAACTTAATTTTTCTAGTATTTTTTAAGTTTTAACTGTTCTCAGTCGATACCTCTCTCTGAGTTCTGCAGAGGTTTTTGGGCAGCAGCTGTGTGCCCCATCATGTTGGCCCTCCTAAGAAGGGGTTCTGTCTCCAACTCTAACCAAGCTTTAAGTAGTGAGGAAAAACCTGGTTTCTTGAGGGCCTTGACAAGTCATGATGCAGGACGATGATGGAAGCAGGAAAGCCCAGTTGGTTTTCCTCAGATGAAGTTAGCTGCTTCACATATTTCATGTTTTTATGTAATCTTCGATTTTAGTTTTCAAAATCCTCTACTGTGTCTCCTTTACTGTAATGTTTTTTCACCAGAATTGGCTCATGCTTCTTCTGTAATAACTTCCTCATGAATAGCTGGTTTCCAGATCTTCCCTGGTATGAACATGGCTTTAAGCATCTGTCTTTAGTGAAATAAAAATGCAACTGAAAAATATCAGCCCTCTCTTTTTTTTTTCTTTTTTTTTTTTTGTCTGTTTGTGACCCATTTTTTCACATAATTCTGCCTGCAGAAGACCAGCTGTGAATTTCTGTGTCTCAGCAGTTGGATGGTGACAACTCACACTTCTTAGGCAGGTTTCCAGTTAACAGTTTGCTGATGAGGACTTGCCAGCATGTCCGGCAGATCTGGGATGAGAGCTGCCTGCCACACTAGTGAGGGCTCTCATGCCCCCTGTGTTTAGACAGGGGTAGAAAGTGAGGTGAAAGATCAGCTGTGGGCTGCTTGCCCAGTCTCCTGTGATGAAGGCAGATTTTGTCTCCAGGATGTCTCTAGGCAGTGGGGCCACCGTGTTCAGTAAGGGCTTTCTCCAGAAGAAGAGATGGCTTTCAAAAGTTTGCAGTGTGGTGTGAATCTGCATGGCACCTGGGTAAAGATATGTCATTCCTTTTCGGAGTTTTGAATCAGTTACATTTTAAATTAGTTTTTCTGTTGGTAAGAATTTCTCTTTCTTGCTGTAGAAAGACAACTTACACAGATAATGTGTATGAAGGTTTCTTAGGTAAACCCAGTGTCTGCTTTCTCATGCAACTTAGTTACAGTTGCTCTTTTATTCTAATTCAGTGTTGGTTTTTCTTACTCCTGTTGCTTTATGAATTTTATATCAGAAATGTGTAACAGTGTACCCTTTCAGTGAATCATGGTTTACTCTAGTACAGGTGTTAGGTAAAACAACCCCAGCAGAAAAGGATACATTCTTTTTTGTGGATCATGCTCTAAAGTTCTGTAGTAAGCCATGCTTTCCTGTTCTGCTGTGCTTATCAGATGGTCTGAGGTCAGTCCCTATGCATGAGGAGTACCTCCACCCCAGCAAGGTGGCTCTTGTGCACAGATGTATATCATAGTCATTTTGTGTGGAAATGCAACTCTTTGAAAATCCTGAGCTATATTAATTGAAAAAAAGCTGAAGTTGAATTCTTGTTTTATTTCCAAGCATATGTAAACATATGTTGGTGTATTTGTTTTTGTTAATAAATAAATTTTTAAAGAAAAGGAGCATTACTCAGCCAAGTGGTACTTTCTTATCCCAGAGTGCTCCCAGATATTTTACGGTTTTTTTCCTTCCAACTGTTTGTTCACATACAAGGTCATTTCTTTATTTCTAACTAAGTGTTGCAGAAATGTTTTTGGTTTAAGTCTCTGGGTTAAGTTTTCTTTCTGCTGCGAGTTTTGCCCGCTTTTACCTCAAACTAATTCTTGTTTGGGTCTTTCTGGTACTGCATGTCGTTACAACAATGAATAACAGTAAGTTGGTTCTGCTGCGTCTTTGATTGATTGGTTTGAAATTAATAGTTTAATGCAACCATAGCATAACACTTTCCCGACTGCGTATTTGAATAGCTGTGTACACAAATGTATGTATGTATAGCAAGGACAGAAGCTGTGTCCATTTTAAAGTAGGGAAGGTATCATTTCATGTCCTAGATACTGAAGAATATATTGAAGATATAGATATATTGAAGATGTATATATAGATATATTGAAGAATGGTTGGTTAATACTGTACTTAGGTATGAACCTGAGCTGATCTGAAGCTTTGCATCTCTGCATAATGAAGTCTTGTTTTGCTGTCCTGGCATGCATCAAAGAGCCCAGTGTTTAAGTTCTAGGAACACTGGTGTTATTGTGATATTGGAGTTTCATGTACCAGTTATTTAAAGTTACGCCGAGGTATCTGGAGTCACAGATATTGCCACACATCAGTCAGATGTTTAGATATTTGATCTCATTATTTGTGATAATATGTGGTGAAATTGTTAAAAGTGTTTTGTGTTTATTTTCCTTTTGTGTGGTTGAGAAGAATGTAGTTGATTTGTTCAGTTGGAAAACAAAACTGGGCAAGGTTGAAGATGAATGGGCTTTAAAACTTCTAAGACCTTGGAGTCAGGAGCTACATACTTGAATGCAGTAGAAGGTACAACAGGGGACATTTAGAAGCAGGTGTTCAAAATATTTGGGAACTTCTGGAACTGAATGTAGGAATGTTGCTGATTTCAGATATTGGGCCATGGGAGAGGCTCTTTACTGAATTTATGTGTAATGATATTCTCTAGTATTTCTTCTGCAGAATTTGCTTAAATTATTCCTCAAGTGATAAATCCGTAATTTAAGAACTTTAAGTGGCTTTAAGGGGAAGGAGGTTTATGCCATGGAGTATAGAAGTTATTTCAAGTTATCATGCCATTTGTGTGTCAGTTTGTATGTATGTGCATAAATGTGGGTAGAAGAAATGAGACAAGTTCAGAAATAAGCAACTGTGATAAAAGAGGCTTGAAGGATAGACTAACAAGGAATTTTTATTTCCAAAAAGAGATTAAGAGCAGCAGTATAACAACAAGTTATTCATCTGTTGTCTGCTGAAGGAGTTGTGAGGACTCTCTTTGAAGGTAGGAGAAAAGTTGCTGGACTAGATGAAACACTGCTTATTAGTATAGTGTTTTCTTTTTTCTTGGGGTTTTTCTCACTAGTTATTTCAATGTGCTGCAGTCAGCCTTCATCATCTCTGCACAAGTGCTTGTGGAAACATCAGTCCAAGAGGTTGCTTGTTTCTTTCTGCAGCTTGATGGTCCTTGGAGTAGACCATAGCAGCTGGTTAATAGCACGTACCACAGTGACACAAACAAAGCAGTTTAGTTGGGAGGTTCAGAAGAATGCTGTCTCCCTTCCAGCCCCTGGAAAGCATATATCCAGCAGAAGGTGACTGCCTCTGCTGGGGTACAGCTGGTTTGCACATAAGTGGTGTCCCTGCCTTTCTAAAAAAAGCAGAGCATGCCTTATCACCAATGACATGTGTTACATGAATCTATAATCCCATGTGAGTCTGGGAATGTCTCTAATTGTGGTATGAATTGCTGGTGCATTCTTGAGTTAGCAGGAGGTTTGTCCATGGCACCGGTATTTAATTTCTGCATTGGCTTTGTGAATGAGTTTTTGACAGTGTCTTTTCTACCCCATTATAAAACCAACTGAAAACAATAAGTTTGTTTGTAACAGTGAGGGGGTGTGTGAAATGATTGCTCAGTTCTCATGTTCGTCTTGTTTTGAACAAGCAATCTTCTAGAAAGTAAACCCAGTGTGGTTTGTTTGGTTAGTGCGGAGCAGTTTCTGTTACAGTAAGATGACTTTGAATTGCAGAAATACATGCTCTGCTGCCATGCATTGAGAAGGGAAGGTGGTGTGATAAAGAGGATAGAGTACACCACAATTCCAAATATTACTTTCTATGCCATGATTTAGGGTACTTCAAGCTAAACCTTATTAGAAGAGCTAGTTTATCTGGTGGTATTGAGTAGCTGCCATATTAGAACGGCTCTTCAGTAAGTAGTGCAATTTTCCCCTCTCTTTATATGCCAAACCCAGGCTTTGTCACATTACTTTGAGCCTCAATATTTTAGTATGTTTTTGTGGTGTTCAGTTACACAGGAACTGTACAACAGCAGTGCCAGCTGTGGAGACCCATGGAAGAACTGCTTGTGTCTTTGTATGATTATTTTTTTTCCTCTGTTCCCAGCAGATATATGGAGTGATCATTCGTTTCAGACAGACCCAGACTTACCTCCTGGCTGGAAAAAAATCAATGACATTGCTGGGATCTACTACTGGCACATACCCACAGGAACAACTCAATGGCAGCGTCCTGTGTCCATCCCAACAGATCTCCAGGGCTCACGGAAAGGATCGCTTGGTTCCATTACTCCATCTCCTACTCCAGAAACGGAGGTAACATACTGTGTCTTCTTGTGGGCTGCACTCTGTAAAGAAAATTGAAATAACTTTTTTAACTTGCAGGTTTAACTGTTAGCTAAACTGGCCTGATAATGTCCCAAAGTGTAGCTACTTACTGATAGTACCTTGTAAGTATCTGTTTTCTATGTTCATTTTATAATGGGTTTGCCTCATGAAACACTCTAAACCTTGGGTGTGTAGGAGGAAATCAAATGTATCTGATAAATTAGACAGCCAGTGCCTGATGAATGTGAAACTTGTGCAGTTCTGTAGCACATGCTGATACATAAATTTTTTGCACGTTATGGAACTCTTTTGGCTGGATCTTTGTTGGCATCTTCTTTCTTTTTGGTTTACTTGAGAAGAGTATCACAAAAAGATAGGAGTCTTCATTTGAGACACTAGTTCCTTTACAGGATACTTTCTATTGGATAAACATGAAGTGATCTCAAGTGTAAATCTTTTGTACATTCTGCCAGTACAAAATATCTATCAGAATGTTGCAGTCATTTCTTTAACTAGAAACAGAAAGAAATGCACATTCTCTTCCATGTATGCTGAAAGGGCAATATGTGATACTGCCTTTTAAAATAATCCTTTCAGGCACCATCCAGGGGTTTGATTGTTGTCGTATAAGTAGAAAAATAAAAGCAATTATCATAAGGAAGAGTATGCTTCAAAAAATACAATCACTTTGTTTTACTATGCTGGGGAGACTTTTGTGGAATTAAATACTAATATAAATTTGGTTTTACATTAATTATTTTTCATACTAACTTTTCAGAAAAATATCCACATCTGTGAAATCAAGGAAAGTCTTTGTACTGGCTTTGAAGTTTTTATCAGGCAACCCTTAGGATTTTGCTTGTTTGTTTTTTAATTCATTTAGATACAACATTTCTTCTAGTTTTGATTTTGTTCATGTGTGCACCAAACTAACTTAAATGGAAGTTAAGAGGAGTTAAGGACATTCAGGTATATATAACCATCTTGACCCTAAAACTTCTATCTTGTATAGGCTTAAATATGTACAGTCTTGTTCATTAGTTTAGAAAGATTGCTCCCACATGTACATAAGCGCTACTCACATGGTCAAGTTTGCAAACTTGACCACATTTCAGTTATGGTTTACATCAGTCAAGCTCCCATGGAATGTACTGTACACCAGGCACACTGGAAGTTATTTCTGAGAGGATTCATGGAGAAAGAACTGCAACTATTACCATTCTAGTAGAAAAACAAGAAAAAAAATGTAGAAATGCTGAATGTAAAGTGCTGTACATGCTTTGATTATAAATTCCTGTAATGAACACAGGAGGAATATAACTTTACCCTTATTTTTCTTACTCTAAAATGTGGGACTTCAATTAGTAAGTTATAGGTGTTTTTCACAAAAATCCAGAAATTCGTATGGTTGGCGGACTGCAGAGGAAAAATGCATATTTTCATTTCAGCTATTTTTCTACTTCTGTTTAAAATGTCTTTACAATTAAAAATTCTGGTGGTAATGTATCAGATAGACTTTTAGCTTTCACAATTTCACTTGCTTTAAGTGAAGAATAGTTTGTGATTATAAATAATGATCATTAATTCTCAGCAGCATCATGGAGAATACAAAATGTATGAGTTTGTTAGAACATGGTGCTCATAACACCGAGGTTGTGGGTTCCATCCCTGTATGGTCTACTAAGAGTTGTACTCAGTGATCCTTGTGGGACCCTTCCAACTCAGAATATTCTGTCATTCTGTGAAACATAGATTTTAATACAGTATAGATGTATGAAGTAAGACTTATTTGTATGTGAGTACATAGTGGGCTCATCTAGGTTTTGATATGGCAGTTCTAATTCAGCTTGGAATTTTTCCAGAAGAAATTTATGCATAGACAGTTCTATGGCGGCATCCAGACCATATACTGTAGCATGAAAGATGATATGGAAAAGCATTTTCTCAAAATTTGTGTTAGTGTTATATTCTGTGGTTATTTTAATGATACGTATAGGCAAGGACATTTGTTTTTTGAAAATTTCTACATTCACTAGTAAGCATCTTGCCATTACTGAAACATACCGTTCTTTTGACTCAGTGGTTACTAAGTTAGATTTGCAATACAGTACCAGGTGATGTAAAAGAATGGAATTCAAAACAAGAGCACGAATTGGGCTCTGGACTTAGTCCACTGCCAAATACAGGAACTGCTACAAAGAACAGGCATAGCTGGAGATACAATGGGAACTGGTAGGAAAAGTCTTGCATTTCTTGAAACCACAGATGTTGAGCTTTATTGAAAGGGAACTGTAGGAACACTCCTTTGCAAATCAGCTGGCTCTCAGCAGGACCCCAGAGCATAAGAGCAAAATAATCACAGTGTGTGTTTCAGAGGTAGGGGTAATGAATGAATTAATTTTGACAATGTCATCTACCATGAATTTTTGAGTTTTCATCTCTCTGCGATTGGTACATGCCCTCACTGAATCATTTCCAGGTCACTTCCAGGTGATACTTGTTTTTATTCCTGTTGGCTGCACTGCAGCCCAGCCCCCCAAGTGCTTCTCCTCTCCCTCCCTGTGAAGGATTAATACAGGTGTCTGTGATATGGTCAATCTGACACTTCACAAAGGATGTGGAATTGACCTATAAAAGGGCCCTAATGCCTTCATCGCATGCTACCACTGGCAGCATCATTTGTGGTGGGGAGCTTCTACTTCCAAGATGGACCCACGTGTGAGCTGTGCACTGCTAGTTCCCTCATTGCTGTTTGGAACCTTGTGCTCCAAGATAATCTGTTCTGAGAGGGCTGGTTTAGCTTATTCCCCACATGCTGGAATTTGTAGTGCTTCATTCTGAAAAGGTGGGGGATATACAGGTTTTAGGCAGATGAACGAGCATAATTTAGGATTGAAGACTGGCATGGGTAGCATTTCATGCTTGTTCCAATAGGCTTCCTTGAGTCCATAACCAATAGTTTATGAAAGTCACATTTGTCTGTGAAGCATCATATGATAGTCTTGAGGTGAGTTTATTTGGGCTCTTTCAGGTTTTGAATTTGTCAAATAAACATTTTGAAACACTTTTTTCCCCCCAGAGTAACATCTTTTTACCCTTTGTCTTGTTTCCTCCTTTTCTTTTTCCCCTCCATTTTATTTTATTGTGTCCCTGTCTCTTAAATTATGAAGCAAAGCTTCTCTATATTACATATGTTAGAATGTGGCTCACAGCTGAGGGCAGTCAATAAAGAACAGATCAAGTGAGCCATTTTTATGTTGTAGCTTACTCTGGATATTTAGCATAAAGAAAAGCACTTGTTACTGTTGAACAGAGAGTCAAAAAAATGAATAGGGAAGAATAATGCCATAATGCATGCTGATGGCAAAAAACACTTTAAATGGAAAAAAGAGAAAATATCTTACACAGGCTGCAAGGCATTTTTTCTTTCAGAAGATAATCAGTAAATTTCAATCCAAAGCAATTATGGGTTAAACATTATATGAAAATCCTGCTGATTTAGCAAAAATGCTAATAAATGCTAAATATGAATAACCTGTAACAGTCCTTCCCTTCCTCCACCTCAAAAGCATGAAAATGTATTTTGGTTTTGCACAGCTGTTTAAATGTGATTTAATTTTAGACGACTCTTTTCTCCTGTGTGTTGCCAAATTACTTCCTCTTTGAATCCTTGTCTTTTTTAACGTTCTCTTCCAAATTTTAGAAATATTGCTACCTCTTTTCCATTTCCTGTGTAGAGAAAAAGCTGTAGGGTTTAAGTTTCAATTAGAGCTTCTTTGAGATCATGACAGAATTTGATCAAGGTAGTTGTGTCTTATAGCCTGACTCATCCCAGGTCTGGATCCTGGAAGTTCTTCTGTAGGTAACATAACCACTAGCTGCTAATAGGGAAGGGGCTTAGTACAAAGAGCTAGCGAATAAATTAATTCATAGGCATGTCATGGAAGGGGTACTCCTAGGGGTTGTTTTTCCCAAACTAATTCCTCCAGTAGTGATATATTGAGAATGCTTCTGAGGCGAGATGTCCGCCCTGCAGATTAATGTGGTGGGTCATATTAATAGGAACCACTGCAGCTGGGGGCTGAGCTGGACAGCCTGGGAGAGCTCATCTTAAAAGGGGAATTGTTTTCAGGAATTCTTGGTTTGATGAAGCTATAAAGAGGTGGCTCTGGATCCCTCAACAGTCAGAAATCCTGTTCCACCTGGTTTTTGTTCAGGACTGTGTGGGGTTTTTTTTCCCAGTGTGGTAGAGGAGAGAGGCAATTCCAACATCAGCTATTCCTCTCTGGGGCTTTACAGAAGAGGCTATTGTAGTGCTAAATGCACTGCTACTTGCTTGATTGTGCCAGTGAACACCTCTGAAAATTTCTGAGTAATGTGATGGAAAATGAGAGAGTTCTTTGTTTGGTTTTGGTTTGTTTTTTAAATCTAGACTTTTGAAAACTACTTTTTCAGCAAGAAATCTCTGCACTCATTACTAATCCTCCTTCCCTTTCGTGCTCTTTTCTTGTGCTTTCTCTCTAGAAATATTTGATTTTAACCTTATATGTATCTTGTCCTTGTATATATTGTTGTATTTCAGTATTTCTAGTTCCAATAGCATTAGGGTCTTAAAACAAAAGTGCCAATCAAATGGAAATCCTAATGTTTCCCCTTGATTGCTGTTTATCAAAGGCTATAGCAGCTGTGGCCAACATTCATATTCAGATTCATTTTGCTTGCTTTTAAGATCTTAGTTAAAGAGTAATTTCATTGTCTGTTCCTAATTTATATTAACTTTCCTTGTTTCAATCATTTGTTTTGGTAAGTAATTGTTAGAGGCATGTCTTTTCTCCCCTTTCCTCCAAATGCCATGATAGAGTGGGCTAAGTAGTTGAAGTTTGAGGTGATCTGTTCCCTAACCCATCCTGTAAATATCAATGCTAACAACAGTGTCTTGTGTTTTTTTTTCTTTTTCTTTCCT
>VXBA01005740.1:0-153715 GCA_013399895.1 Serilophus lunatus | reverse complement strand
TTTTTTTTTTTTTTTTTTTATCAATGTGCTTCTTCCTGTGTGAATAATTATGTGTCTAGAAACAGCCATGGAGTGATTTTGCTGTACTGAATGGGGGAAAGATTAATAGTGACATTTGGAAGGCAAGTATATTGTCAGATTTTAGAACCTTTAATACTATTACCCTTGGTTTTTGCATGGCAGTGGCTGTTTTTTTTCCCCTTTTATTTTTCCATGAATGTCATTCATAACCTAGGCCAAAGTGATGGGGGTACTGCTAGGGATGTCTAGCTCACAAACATGCTGCCTTTTCTGATCTTTTCACTTGGAATGGATTCAGTCTAAAGTAGCAGGGCAACTGCCGTGATGTAACGAATAAGATGCCTGCACTGAATGAAATGCAGCTTGAGAGAATATATGCATGCCTCTTTTCAACTTCAGCCAGAAATACTATCGCTTCTTTGCAGGGAGGATTTAATTTCCCTTTGAGATAAGAAATAACATGATGGTGTACTTAATACTATTTTAATAGTATTAAAACTATACTAATAGCACTGCCTCTGTCTCTAGGATCTGCATGCTGCCACTGTGAACCCAGACCCAAGTCTGAAAGAGTTTGAAGGAGCAACGTTACGCTATGCCTCTTTGAAGCTCAGGTAGAATGACTTTAGAATTCTCAGTGGAATGACCAGCTCTGGTTCGTGTTGTGCTGTAATTTTCATACAATTTTAAGACTGATTTTCTCTTTTTTTTTTTTTTTTTTTTATTTTTTTTTTTATTGTAACAGAAATGGTCCACAATCTGATGATGATGATTCTTGTAGCATCAACAGTGATCCAGAAGCCAAGGTCTGTAAGAAGATCTGCAATGAGATAACAATTAGCAATTTTGCAGTTGTAAAAATAAACTTGCAAGGTGCAGAATATCTCCTAAATTTTGAAATTAACTATACTCCTCCTTTTGATATGTGGATTCACCATGCACGACTAATTCCATCAAAGGAATTTGCAGATTTAAAGCTTCATTTGATCAGGAAAGTATGACTTATTTCAAAATAATGTAGGCCAGAAAATTGGATTTCAGAGCTCTAGATTCTACTACCTAGCTGTGTTAACTGTCCTCACAGAAAGTGAGTTTTCTGTTCTGAGTGAGAGAAGGCTCTGTTGTTTGTCACGTCTGGGTGCCTTCCTTGTGTATTCAGTGACAGAATTTGCTCTTTATTTTCAAGTTTGTCCCTTTTTAAAGTACTCTTTCTTTTTTTTATGTATCTACTTCAACTTGCAGCTAGTAACAAGGAAGTTACTTTTTAGAACAAGATCTTTATATTTTAGAAGAGAGAATGAAGTTCATAGAGAAAAGTTATGTGACCAAGCACTGTATTAGATCAGAGCCTTTACTATTGTAATCTAAGTGTTTTGAGGAGAAAGAAGCAGCAGCAGGTTTCAAATACTTACATATATATATCGCAAGACAAGATTTGTCTTGTTGATAAGATTTGTCTTATGCTTGCATCCGTTTTTAAGGATGCATGTGAATCTGTGTCATTGGAAATCCAAGTAATTTAAATGTTCTGGCTGTGCCATACACTTGCAGTGACTGACAGGATCAGAACTTATTTGTAGGAAGACAGTATGTAACAGAATTAATAATTACAATAGCTTTAATGATATATTTTAAGGGAGAAAACAGACTGATCAAAGCAATTAATTTTCTTTGTCATCTTGATTATTTGGCTTGTGATATTTAAATCAGTTGTAAATAAATTTGTTTTGCTTGGCAGGCTGGTAGTTAAAAAGCTTATTGCAATGGCAGGCACTAAATTCTGAGCACAGTAAATGGAGTTGAAGTGGCAAGTATTAAGTACCAGTCCTCAGAACCACAGAGTTGTTCCTTTCATACCAAGCCTTACAGTACGAAAAGCATTATAGGGAGGCAGTATGTTGATACAACTATGACTCTTTGCCAGCTGATTTGCACTGAATATGAAGCCCTTCCTGCAAGTAGGATCATGGCATTAGTTTTGTGAAAGAATGACTTGTGTCATCATCTCCTTTCCCTCTCTGGCTTGCTGTTTAAACTTCAGTTTTTATGGAACAGCTGTCTGTGAAATGGGTCAGTGCCAAAAGTTTTTTGTCTTCTGTCTATCACAGCTGGTTTTGTTTCTTCAGTTTAGGCAAAACCATGCTGATAATGCTTAAATGGGTAATCAAAACTGAGAACTGAAACATTCACAGAAGTGAGTGAGATGAGAAAGACAAGAAATAGAGAAGAAACTATACATATTTTTGGCATTTTTAAAGTCACTTGAGTCAAAGCACCTTTCCTGCTTTCTACCTGATGGGGATGTTGTGCAGGGGCAGTGGTTGACCATGTGTGGGGTCTTGTGGGTGAAGCTCAGTAGTGATGTTGCTTTGCAACAGGAGAAGCTGAGGGCAGAGCTGTTCAGTGCATCTGCCTCTGCCACAAGGACAGGACAAGCATGACCATATGTCACAGGGATGTGAGGTGGTCCAGAAAGAGCAAGGAAAGTCTTCACCTGTGGAAAATGCTCTGGGATATTTAATTGTCATATGGGTGGGAAGGGAGTGGAGTAGGTGGATTCCTTGCTAGACCATTTTACCCCAAATATTGAGAGGTTGAAAGAAATGTGATAGGATTTGAAACAGATGACTTAGAAAAATTTGGATTTTTTTTTTTTTTTAATCCTTTAGGCTCTCCCCTGCCATTTTATGTACCTTAACTATCTATGATTGAAGCTTCTTTTTGTGTGGCAGCCGGCACAGATACAGTTTTTTTCATTTCAGCATAAGACAAAGAATCTTTTTCTAAACTCAATAGACTATCTAGTGGAAGAATTTGTTAAAAATGGGCCTTGTTAGAGATCTTTTAGAGATCTAAAACCTATTTAAACATATTGTGGGGGAGTTGGTGGTGGGGAGGGGTTAATTTCTTTCTCTATGGCACTGAGTAATGCTGTATTTCAGCAAAGGGAACTGTGCCACCGTGTGGAAAGCTGTAGTAGTTGTCTTCACCCAGTATCAATTTCTGCAAAGATTGTAATACTGCACAAACACTAGTTTTGGGAAAAGCAGGTCATATAATCCATGTAATTCTTGTAAGAAAGGTGATTTGTGCAACAACACAGTTAAGCATTTAAAATTGTCAGTAAAGAACAAACGATTCTCTATACATCATGTGCTTAAGATGCAGTTCATGGTTTCCTATCTTTGGCATCTGGTCAAGTTATCTGCACAAGGTCACAAAGGAGAAGCAGAAAGAGGAGAATTATCCAGCTTCTTGATTTCAGTAATTTATTTGGATAGGAATTTCTTGAAGAGATGGCTCATTGCACTTGACAAGGATCCTAATTCTGCATGTGAAACATGCACATCTAGAAATGAGTTTTGAATTGGTACTTCCCAGGAGACAAATCGTAACCTTCTTGGTTAATTTATAGAGCAATGTATGCCTTCCTAATTGAATTTCAAGGAAGGTAAAAAGATGCTTTTACTAATCCTGGACTATTCCAATTAATTCCTCTCTGTTGTCTCTTTTTTCATTGTTGTAAAATATGATGACCATGTGTAAAAGTATAGGAAGGTGCTAAATTTTTTCCCTGTGGTTGTGTATAGAAACTGAATCTCCTGGGGAACTGGTCACTGTCCATAGGAATGGGATGAAAACTAGAAAGCCCATGTGACTCATTTTTGTAACATCTTTCTAGAATTTGCCTATTCAACCTGATACTTGGATATGCCTTTATTCTCTCATTTTTGTATAAAGCGTGGATTTTTGAATTCGTTGTCCACATTAGCCTTTTCAACACAGCTTCACTTTTCCAGCCTCACCATACAGTTTCAGCAGTATACCAATGTCTAAGAATGGGAAGAATGCATTTACACCTGTAGAAGTATTAAACATTTGTTCCAAAAGTCTGTTTTCAATAAATGCTCAGAATCTCAAAAGAAAAGGAAGAGATCATTTCCAAGAGGGACAGCATCAGGAGATGCTGATACCAGGCATTTAAATTCAGTGATTCACCTGTAGGTGAGTGAAAACACAGTTGGAGACATGGAAAGCAAGTTGGTGATGAACTTCAATGGATTACGTGAGTTTTAGGGTTAAACCAGTTGGATTTTTTGAAGTAATGTGCAGGATGTTTTTGGCAAGCCGACTTGTCAAGTCATAACTTTTGACTGTTATGAAAGTGGCCTGTAAATAGCACTATCAAAATAATTTTACAGAATACTTTGTGCCCCCCAAAGGTGTAAATGCCATATCACAGCTGCTTTTCTTGCTGTGGAGGCAGATATATGTGCTTCGTAGGAATACTACATTTGCTTCTTTCTGGTCTTTTCCAGAAACAAATATCTTGTCCAAACACAGGATCATTTATAAATAGTCAGCACATATCCTTTGTATTATACATGAATCTGATTTCTGATGCAGATAAAGACTTAACCAGAGAGGAGCCCATTTCCAGTAATCTGAAGAAAGGATTCTTTTCTCAATGAAGTACATATTTTCTTCTCAGTCAGAGTATCTTCTAAAATTGTTGGTGCAGACAGGAAGCATTCAGCATTTTCCAGCAGTTTCACTGTCAACCTCAGGCTGCATACAGTCTTCTAATGAGCACATGAAATGCTGAAAAAAGCCTCAATTCAATTAATTTCACTTAATGGACTTAGGTCAATTAATTAGATCTGAGGAGTTTATTCCATCTTAGGTCTCTTTACAAAAGCAAATTTAATCTAAAAGAGAAATAGAGTATCTTCAATATTTTTTCTTCTGAAATGGTATTTCTGCTTGGATTTTAGAATAGGAATTTGTGTCTTTGAAGAACAATCTTTGGTTTTCATTCCCTAGGAAAGAAATCTTGAACTCATTCCTTCACTCATATAGGGGACCACAATATATAATCCCATGTATTAATTATGAGTTTCTTAAGCGTTTGGGGAGCGTGGGGGCATGTCTTGACTAGTCTTGCTGACAAACTGATTCGAGTATTACCTTCCTTTGATAGTCAAAAACCTTTTAACCTAAACTTTTTTAGGCCATTTTTTATCCTCTTGTTCTGTGTTTACTGGTCTACTAATGCATTTATAGCAGGCAATTAACAGCTTAGTTTTAGTAGCATTAACAAGCCAAGTGCTTTTAATTATTCTTAATGAGGCTAGGAGGGTTGCCATCTTCTTACCAGTCCCTGTTTCCCTGGCTGTTTTAACAGCTCTGTTTTCTGTCTTTAATTTTTCATGATGCGTAATCAGATTTGTTGCTTTGGCTAGAGATTTTTCAGGGTCTTGTGGGGTATGTTATTGTTCCCTTTTAGAAAGTTCTTGATCATGGTTTCTTTTACTTTTTCACCCAACTCTTGATTATGTAATCATTGTAGTTGCAACTTAAGCCACAATTGTAACCAGTATTTATAAGAATGAGAGGAAGACAAGTTTGGACCTTCATCTCAACAACTTGAAAAGTACCTTGGTCAGGAGGGTATGGTTGGTTGTTCTGTTTCTCTTGAATAATGTTATGGCCAGTAGCTGAAATTTTCTTGTGAACAGCAGAATTTTGTATTTTGAGCATTAGCCTAAACAATGTAGTTCTTTTTAACACCGAGATACTGCCAATAGAAAACTGAAGACTATCTTTGGATTTTTGTGTTGATGAAATGATACAGAAATGATTTCACAAAAAGCAGGAAAGGAGGCTATGCTCAGTGCTCATGAATTTTCATAAGTGATGTTGTTAACTATTTTAAATCAAAATAACTGTAGAGCAAGAGTTAAGTAGTTGTAAAAAATGTTTGTCTCTTGGTATTGGCTTATCTTAGGCTTTCAGAGGGAAGACTGAAATCCTGAGAATAAGATCTGCTGTTTCTTCCAGTGTAAGAAGAGTTTTCTGTTGCTTCACTAGGTTGAAGTGCCAGTGTCATCTCAGTACTGTTTGCTATGGAGGTGCAAGGTCCACTTTTTCTTAGCTGGTGTCTATGTACAGCATCTTGCTGTATACAGCCATTTAACAAACTGGTTCAGTGGAACACAAGGAAAACCAAGCTGGTGCTTTAACCGATTTTTTTTTCTTGGAAGTCTCTTCACTTTCTAGTATTTTAATATTTCTTATTTTTAATTGGCTTTGATCACAATTTATTCACTGGTTTACGGTGCAACACAGTAAATTCTTTATGGGCCACCAGTACTGAGTGTGATGGATGAAGGAACCTGCAGGAGTGAACAGAAACTGGGAGAAGAAGCAGTCTTCATAATACTCATATACTCATAATACTTATTCATAGCTCCTGTTGCCATTCAGCAGACTGACGGATTCAGTGAGCAAGCAGCTCCCAGATTAGTGCAGCCTGGGCTGATATTGCTGGCAGATCTCCCTGTCAGCTCAGCAACATCTTTGCTAATACAGTGCAGAGGTAATCACAGCTTGCAGCCCTTCATACTCCCCACTTGAGACTGACCATTTCACCTTTAAAACAATACAAAGCCTCTGTCAGCTTCAGCTTTAGAATGACCTCTTGATTGTGAATTGCTTCTTGAATGTCTGTTCATCATCTTGCTGCAAAATTATCTGACAGATATTTTTGTATTTCTCTTCAGTTACTTATATTAGCTTGCCAGCTTAGGGCAGCTCAGGGAAAAGAGCTTGTTCTAGTTTACAGTGTTACAATGTGTACCATTTCATTGTGTAGATTTTTAATGGAAAAAGGGCAGAGTATGTATTTATGTCTCTCTATATAAATATGTATGTATTTATGTATGCTATTTATTGCACATACACATTTTGAAAGCAGCATGAAGAAACTTGGTAGGTTATTTGTCCATTGTGGATTTGCTGAAAGGTACATTTATGGAGGAAGTTAATTTAAAAATCAGTTAAAATGGAAGATTGTGTTTAATGACAGCAATATTTAGATAGCTCTAGCCTTCATGTGTATTTATTTTGTTATTAGTTCTCCTTCTAAATTTCATTTTAAAAAAAATGAAAAGTTTTCTTTGTCAAAGTTTCCTGCATTTCGTCAAGGAGAAAAGAGAGTGGGAGACAAATATTCTGTCTTGTGAGATTTCAGGGCATGAGGTATGCTATACATCATAGTGCCATGTTGCTTCTACACGGGTATGCATTATTTCAGATGGTTGAAGATGATGACTCCATAGTGTTGCGGGGAGACAACGTGACAGTAAGTGGTTCTTAAATGTGGGAGGCCAACCATGGCTCAAGATTTCTGGACTCTGGATTCATGCTCGTTTGAGTGTTTTTTGAAGAGTGGGGATTGACCAACAGTGATTTAAGTTAATTGACTTTGGATCCTGTTCTAAACATATTTTCTGCAGAAAACAAATTACTTGTATTAATGTTGCTTCTAAAGGGACATGAAATTCTGACTTTAGTGAAGCTGGAAGGTTTGTCTGCATTGATTCAGTAAGGTCAAGAGTTCACTTAAAGGTTGGGAGCTTCTTAGAGGGTTTTGTTTGTTTGGGGGTTTTGTTGTCTTGGGTTTTTTGGGGGTTTTTTTGTGTTTGTTGTTTTGTTTTGTTTTGTTTTTTTTAACTTGAATGTCATACCAATTCCCTTTAAAATCAGGCACCGCAGTGCTGAATAAAGTACTATGGCTGCATTCTAACCATGTATATCTGAAGAAGAGTCCAAATCAGGACAATACAGTATTTAAGGTTAAAGTTAACAACTGCAGAGCACTAGTTTTAGAGAAATTAATGCACATTTTCTTCTCTGCCTTGTAAACTCCTGCAGGGCTTGTCTTTACTGATAAAGCATATTTATTTGTTGGGGTCATTTTTGTGTTTTGTACATTAGTGAAATCTGCTTGAGTTTTCCTAACATTTCAGTTATTCTGCAGAACAGATCCTTATTTGAACATCCTGTGTTAGTTTCTCGTGAAAAATACGACTGCCTTTTCTTCACTGAGGAAGCATGTTTTTCACTTCACTGCATTGAAATGAAACCCAAAACACCCTCAGATCAAAGCAAAGTCCATAAACCCACCCCTTTAGGATGTGAAGTCAAGGTATCTGCAAAGTATTTGGAATCATGACCTGTTCTCTTTCTGAGAAGGCTAGAGAAAAGAATAAGGTGATTTTAATTTCTTCTTCAGAACTACAGAGTGTTAGTAGAGAGTAGTAGTGCTCAAATGATTTGATTTTCACTTGATTCAGAAATATAATAATGAGTAAGAAATATGGATTAATAAAATCTTGAACCAGTCCAGTAGTCCTGCAACATTTTCTTGCCTTGAAACAGCTGATTTGACCTCTGACTGTAAGCCAGTGGGAACCACTGAGGCAGAAGTACTATACTCAAAGCAAGAGAGGGACTTTTGCCATCCTACATATTGAAGACTGTAAGTTTGGAAAAAATGAGACTATAGTGGCTTGGAGAATGACTGTGAGAGCAGAAAATTCAATATTGACCTCCTCTAAAAAAGTAATTTATTATAAACATTATTTTACAGTATTTGTAAAGCCCTCATATTTAATTTTACTGAAGCTTAATTTATAATCATGTGCTTGAAATAGTTTTTAATAATGATTTCCAAATTCTGTTGTGACCTAAATATGTGTGAGCTTATTTTTGCATTGCATGCATGTTTCCAGCAATTGAAATAATACAAGATGAAGTGCAACAGAAATCTGGCAGTGTTGAAAAGTCTTATTAGTATGTTTTTATTAAGAATTTTGAATTTTTTGTAACTAAAAAGTTTTACGTGGTAGTTGTTGGTATTTCTCTGAGAAAATGAATGCACTGTGGTCTGTTCGTGTCAATTGAAAGTGTTTGCTTGTTCATTAATTGCATAAAATCTCTTTATTCTTTTGCTACTCAGTCTAGCTTTGATCTTCTCCAGTATTTTCATCTGGAATCAGTGTAATCATTCTTGATGTGTAGCAGCCAAATATACTGGAGCATAGTTCTTCCTCAGAATAGAGTGGCTATATGTTATGATACTTGATCTTCCGAAGATATGATAGCAATATAGTCTGTTTTATTTTCAAACTGTTGAAGAAAATGTTAAGTAAAATTTTGAAGATTATGCTGGCTGCATAATAAATAGTTAATTATGTGACCTACATGCTGTGTTCCAGGCACAAGCCTGCTCAGTGGTCTGTGATAAAAGGCCTTATTAAATACTGTAGTGATTTATGTATGTCTGCAGACAAATGTAACCTTTAAAAATGAAAAACATAAACGGAAACAAAGGGAAACTGTCAAAATCAAGTCATGTAGTCTCAGAAATAGAGAAGAAATAAGTAGCACAGATGTAAAGCATCGAAGCAAACATGCTCTTAATACAGATGTTCCTAGTGGCTGCTGACAGCTGTGTAATATGAAAAGTGATCTTTCTGTGCACTAGTTTGTTCTCAAACTGATATTCTAATTAATTTTCTGCCTTTAATCAGCTTTTTTTTACTCAGGCCCTATGATCCATCCAGTTTTCAATACTACTGTGCCATCAGTCATGTACAGTTGATCTCTTTGTCCTCTGTTTAGTAGATGATTATATTTGCTTTGGTTTTCTTGATTATTCTGTTTTTGTTTTCTTTAATGGTACACCCTTGACACTGCATGGGACAAGAGCTAAAGTGTGCCCTTGCTTAAGTCCAGAACTGTTGTGGTTCTGCATTCCTGCCAAAGCTCCTTCCAGAGTTCTTTTTGGGAAAACTGCTGCAGAGTGAACCCTCCCTTGTGGTGAAAGTTTTGCAATGCCAAAGAGCTGAAGTAAAATCCATGGTTCATGCATTTCTTCAATCCTAAAGCTCCCCAGCTTGAGGTGATATTTTGGATCAGAACTGCACTGCTAGAGAGGTTTACGGCTCTTTACAGAGCTTGGCCAACAGCGTTTATGAGTTTGGTTCTTTGGTTACAGATCATTAACCCTGAAAAATTAATTGGATTTGCAGCCATTCAGACATAGGTTCCCCAGAACTGTAAAACCAAGCAGTAGTACCTGTGTTTTCATTTTTGTTCGTCTGTCTTTCCACGGGGTCTCAGATGGTCTGACTAGGCACGGAAGACTTTCTCTAAGAGAGAAAAGAGATCAGGTAGACTACTGTAGCCCAAAAGTTGGCATTGGGATTACTTTGAAATTATGAAAGGCCAGTAATTATGACTTGCCAGCAATTATCCATGAGCCTGGAGCAGAGTGGCTTTACAAACTAGCATTACCAGGAATGTTTAATGAGCTCTTTTTAATCAAGAAGAGCTGCACTCTGGTTTTCAGCTCAGCTTGGATTGACTCTAAATGTTATTTCCAAAAGAAAAGAGGTTGCATTAGCAAAACTCTGTGAGGTCAGAGGAAGTAATTTATATCTTGGCTTGTAAGGATCACTGGTGGGAGCCAGGGAAGCATGATGCTGTATTAGTATGCTAGAGGGCTAAGCAATTCTGCTGTTGTGGCTAACTCAGCTAGCCATGGCCAAAAAATTAGGTCATATCTGACTGGGGACACTAGGTGGTTTGTTTCTGCTGGATTTTGTGCTCTTTTGTTTTAATGAGAACCTCTAAGTCAAACAATGAAAGGGGAGTAAAAAGCAACCAATAATAAAACATAAAGTGTATTCTTAAAATCCAGCTGCTGGCAGTGTGCAAAGAGAGAGACATGCAGGTATGCATGCTCAGACTTCCACCTCTCTCTCACCCCACAAATGTGTGTTTATATACTTCTGTTATTCTGTATACTTCAGATGGTGACTGAGCCATGGTATGTATCACAAGCTATATGCCTCCTATTTTCTCATTCTGAAATCTTCGTGAAGGTCTGCCATCACTGCTGAGTCACATCAGCATGTGTATTCAGTTAACCAGGAAATAGAGGGGTTTTGGTCTTTAGGTGTATTTTGAGCAAAAGAAAGTTTCTTTTGTGTATATAGTAAGGTACATGCATTGCCTTGTGGATGGGGTGTTGAGTCCTTCTGGGATTTATTGAGATGTTTTTGTTTACAGTGAGTCTTTGGGAAGTTGGTTTGTTTTCATGAAGTTGTTCTGAAGGTTTTTGTTTAGGTTATGATAAGGGCTTCTTTTGAAATATGCAAACAAAAACTTGCCAGGTGCCAGAAGTCAAGGGGTTTTCTCAGATCTACCTAGATTGGAAGCACTGAGAAGGAATGGAAGTGGGGAAGGAAACCAAGCTGTTCATGTGGACGGGAATGTGTGGGGTGGAGAAGAGTGTACCATTCAGCTCACTGCACTGCTGTGACAGTGGGCTGAAGAAATACAGTCAATAGCACCAATGGAGAATTTTAAACATAGAATAAAAAAGGCCAGGATAAAAAATACCAAAGCACTATATTTGCTAAAAAGAGATTTACATGCTGTCAATTTGAACTGATTGTCTTTCACAATTTTTTGACCTTCTTGAGATACACTCTATTCAGTGCAAGATTGGATGGGGCTCTGAGCAACCTGGTCTAATGAAGGGTGTCTCTGCCCACAGACAGTGGATTGGAACTATATGATCTTTAACCCTTCCAACCTAAACCATTCTGTGATTCTGTATTTATCCTTGTGTTCAGAAAGCAGCTAACAAATTGCAGATGTGGTTGAGATACAAAGAGTAATGAGGAAACAATATGCTGGTTATATATATTTAGTTCCTTGTCTTCTTATGATTTAGAAAATGTTTCTCTCTGCTAGTATTCTGCTATTCAATTTAATATTTAAATACTCGTAAAAAACCCTCCTTTCTTCTGGCACAGAAATTGGTGTCTTTAAAGCTCGCAGAGATAAATATTTAATACCCCAGTGGGTATAGTAGCACTTTCAGCAAGATTTGTGAGCATCTGATGTGCCAGAAACAATTCTGTAATCTTAAGATTAGATGACTGTAATAATTGCTAAAAAAAAAAATGGATATTTTAGTATCTTGTGCAACTCTGAAGGAAGAGCACCCCTGAGTGGTGATCCTGTCTTTCACCTTCTCCTTCATGTCCCTTTAGAGCTGAAAATCAGTATGTGTTTCCAGAAGAGCTGGATAAGGAGGCAGTAGTGTGGGAAAATTTGCATGTCAGTTCCCTTCTTTGCAAAGAAAAAAAAAATCTGAAGCATGAAAGATTTAATTAATCTTTTACTCACACTCACTGAAGGGTTTTACACAATTGCAGAGTGTGTTTGCTGTCTGATGCTTAAGTTAAAAAGCATCATTAGGGACTCACTGGAGTAGGTATCAGAGATATGGGAGACAGGCTCTTAGGCTGAGTTTCCTTCATGGTGAAGTGAGCGTGGATGAGTGCATTGTGCAAGATGAAAGAAGGTTTAAGGAGGAGAGAAGTTTTAAAGGAAAGGAGGAAGAAACTCATTAATCTTTTTACCCACTGGTGAGTTTTATTCCTTCCTTAGTTTGCCAAAGTTGACATATTATGCATATTTAAAATACCTTGGTGTTTTGGGGTAGCTTTTTTTGAGGACAGTAGTTCCCAAATGGCACACCAGTGCCACACATTGGTGTGCGAGCTTGATCTACTTGCTGACTTCACAGCAGTTTTTTGGAAAGTGACAAATGAACATTCAGTGTCAGGTTTTGAACTCTGAAGCTGAGTTATTTACTGCATCTCGAGAAGGATTAATTGGTGGCTCCAGCATGGACCTGCTGTTGTTGCTCCTGGGTTGTGTTCTCGTGTGGCAGGGTTCTGCTGGAGGCAGCAGGGCTCCAGCAGCTGCCAGTGCCTCCTTCCTCCCTGCAGCTCCCAGTGGCATTGTCTGCTTTCCTGAGGACCTGCAGGATGTTGCTGACAGCAAAGAAAGCTCTGTGGCACAAGGCAGCAGCACTGGAATGGGAATTGGTGTATCTATTAAGGAGATACAACAGTGAATCTGTTTTGCCCTTTGCTGGCAGTACACTGCTCTTTGGGAGTGGGATACCTAACATTTTCTGGAGGAAGTCTTGATCTCATAGACAAACTCCCACTGACTTAGTGTGAGGTCTGTATTCTCCCACCATAAAACCTAAGAACAAATGTGTGGTTTGTTGTGTTTTTTTCTCAGAATTAAAGCTTTTTATTCTCTGCCCTGGTAGATGTAGGGTAGAGATGGTGCCGTTCAAATTCTCTCATTTTGTTTTGTTTGCAAAAAGCACCATATGTGCACAGTTATGTTGGCTTGGCTTGTTCTACTGACTGAGTGCTGTGGTTGGCTAAACTTCTTTCTGCTGAAAAATACATGATTAGAGTATAATATAATAGCATAATATAGAGTATAATATATATAATAGTATATATAATTAGAGTATTTTATTTTAAAGATAATTTTTAATTTCATCTAGAAAAAGTCTGCTTTCCTCTTATGATAGCTTATCTTTTTCTTAGTGCTTTAAATTTGTTGTTGTTTGCTAGCTTAGTTAAAACTTACTGTAGAAATGATTGCTATAATCCTCTAAAAAGCATACATTTCTGGTTAAAAGCCAGACAGTGAGTGTATCTCACAAGAGACGTAATCCACTGGTATTTTCTTTCTTTTCAATTACAGCTCTAGAACACAGCTAAAATTTGAATTCTACTCTATCCATAGTTGTGCTTTTTCCTTTATATATCAATTCCTGTGAACCCTACTATTTACTACTCCCTTGTTTCTTCCTTTATATTACAGAGAAGTATTTTATTGAAAAGCATTACCTCCACAGATACCTTTCATAGCAAGTCATGCATTCTCTTTGTTCTTTCGAATGTTTTTGGCTTGCCATTCACAAATTATGTTTTCATCTACTTATTTCTGAGCATAGGCCCATCTACAAAGCCTTAATTTTGTTCCCTTTCTTGCTTGAGATCTTTAACCTTAACAGTCTAGTTTCTGTTGCATGACAGGTATTTTCTGGTTTCTTTATAGTGCTTTGCTGTGCGATCTCTGGGCTGGGTAGAAATGGCAGAAGAAGATCTGGCTCCTGGAAAAAGCAGTGTTGCTGTGAACAATTGCATCAGACAACTCTCTTACTGTAAAAATGACATCAGAGACACTGTTGGCATTTGGGGAGAGGTAAGAACAGGGTGAACTTCTCTTCTTGGAATATCCCTCTCATGTCATAAAACATCTTGAAAGAATAACTCAGTAGACAGCCATGTCCATGCTCTGTGTTTGGTATTTCCCTATCCCAGCTGCCACTGCCAAAAAATACAAAAGGGTTTAAGGAAAATGTTGACTTTTTTTGTTCCAAACTGCTGAGGACAACAGATGCCATGAAGGTCTTGCCTTCGTGCTTATGTCTGTGCTAGTACACATCTGTGCAATGACAGTGCTGGGGACACACAAGCCAAACTGTTGAAATTCAGTGGAAGTCTTCCTCCTGACAAGAAGTTTGAGACTGGTGCTTTAGAACAGCATTTTCTAAGGTTTCCCTGTGACAGAGGGCTTTAAGGCAACCCAGACTGGCATGACCTGTGCTTCTAAAATGTATGAGAAGATTGGGACTGATGGACAGATGGCTTATTTTAAGATGATTATTTTAGCAGTGTTTCAGAAGGAAATTAATTGGATGTCATCAGTCTGTCTGTTGGTGCCTCTCCAATAATTCTTGAAAATGTGCACCACTGTCATCCAGTTTTGAAGTATGTTCCAAATTCTCACACACTGAAGTTAAAACAGAGAACCCAGCACTCTTTCTTGGTTTGCTGTAGGGTCAACGCACATTCCTCAACTGAACCAATCAAGCTCTGTTCTTCTTCCTGAATTGGCAGCAAAAATAGGATAATGCTATGGGAACTTGGAGGGAAAGCTGAATGAAGCTTGAGGTTTTGTGGTGTGTAAAACAGATGTGCCACAGAGAGATGAAGAAGTGGAAGATGTGGAGGGGTCAGTAAGTGAAACAAGAAAGGAAAAAGTGGGACATACAGAGGGCATAGGAAACAAGGACACAGTAAAACCTTTTTGTTATTTGATTATTCATTGAAAAACTTAAACTTTAGCCAAATTTTATTCTCTGCCTCTCTCCTGACATGTTTTCAGGAGGGTTACACTAGTGTGGATTTGCCATACATGATCTGAATACAGAAGTGATAAAAATGAATGTTGTAAATTTCTACTGTGTGATCTAAGAGAAATGGCACTAACAAACAAAAAGGAAATCAAAAGAAAGACTTGTCTATTTTAGTAAAAATTTTAGGAAAAATACATTCAATCTCCCAAGTTACTGTTGCTGTCTAAGGCTCCGGTCCACTGTCTTGGCTATGACCACTGCAATGCCGAGGTGCTACAGAGAAGCATCTAGGAGAAAATGCCTCTTCAAAAATAAAAATTATGTTTAAAGGAACATATTTATAGTGTTTTGTCTATTCCAAGTAATTGCAGAAGGATTTTTCTATGTAAGAAATATATATTGTACATATAAATAAACAAAATAACATTGTTTTCCCTTTTTTCTTATGTCTGCAAACAATTCTATTTATATAATATAGCTAGACAAGCAAATAGGGATATGTCAGTCATGGACTTTAGACTTACTGCTGACCCCAGGAGGGAAAAAAACCCAGTGTCTTTACATGTGTGTAATTTCACCCATTTTTCAGGTGACAAAACCTTGATCAAATTGAAATATATTGTTTACTTTTAACTCATGTACTTTGTTTTAAGACTTAATGTTCACATTTTTCCATAGTTCTCTCTCTCTCAAATTCCATTGCTCTTTGTTGGAAACCCTTGCAAATTTTTAAGCCAAACTGTAAAAAGTTTTGGTCCTCTTGAATGGATGTTTTAATTAAGACTGCTGTTCATTAAAAAAAAAAAAATCAGCCTGACAAAACAATAGAGACACCATGCTTGAATAGGTGGCTTCTTGGTTTTAAAAGAATTCATTACAATCAACCACATTTTTCTACTTCCAATGTAAGGCTTCAAGAGTGATTGAAAGAGGCATGTTTTAGAGAGGAATCTGATAAAATTGTGCTCTATCACTGACAGATGAAGCAATTATAGAAAAAATCTATTATGAAGCTAGAACTGATGACTGCAGACAGAGGTTTTCAGATTGCCTAAAAATTGACTTTAGCTAGAATGTAATGAAAGTGAAATTGGTGCTAGGACCATCCCCAGGTTTTCATGATTTAGAAACCCATATACAAAACACAAAAATCTCCACACCCTGGTTAAATCCTGACCCTGCAGAAGTTTTGTTACTGGTTTTAATGTGGGATTTCATGTCCTTTGCTCCAGAAGAAATTCCCTGTGAATTTTGAACTCCTACTGTTGTGTAAAATCGAAAAAGAAAAATGTTACTCATCCGTTTGTGTAGCTCTTTTGCCAAGTGTTATATTCCTATACATTACAGTATCACTTAAATGAAAAAGATATGCTCTTGCCATTGACCTGTGTACTACAGCCTGTAACACTTCTTGGAAGGCTGCTGGGATTGAGCCTCTCGTTCCTTTATTTACTTTCCCTGCATGGCTCTTGTCCTTCCTCATCTCAGACCAT
This sequence comes from Serilophus lunatus, assembly GCA_013399895.1. NCBI lineage: Eukaryota > Metazoa > Chordata > Aves > Passeriformes > Eurylaimidae > Serilophus > Serilophus lunatus. The sequence goes on along the minus strand of VXBA01005740.1, from coordinate 137,323 downwards.
CAGATCTCTGCAGCTCTTTAGCAGTCTGAGACATTAAAGCCTATGCTCAAGCTCCCAGTCTGTCTTAATAATTTCTTTTTGCCCTTTGCAGTATTTTCATCTCTAAAATAGCTTTTTTATAATAAGGCTACAAAATGTAGCAAAATATATTGTTTCTGGCTGCAGACAGGCTATCCCTTGAGCATTGCAAGGATAATTTGCTGTGACTTATGTTGCTTATCTTCCTGTTCTCCATTTTGTTTCCAGCTAATTTTGATTCAGTTTCATTACTCTAATACCAGTATATTTTGCCTGATGAACAGATTTTACCACCTTGTAATAATTTCCTTCTGGAACAAATATATAAGTAGAAAATGGATCCAAAAAGCAATCTTTGTGACATTTGGTAGCATTCTTCACACAATCTGTTTATGGCTTCTGACCTCCAAGCAGATTTCTCTCCCTTTTTCTTTACGAAGATTCTGTTTTTTGTTTATTTTCCTTTATCTTTTTGGTCTGTCTGGTGTCATCCTGGTTTTTGTGTTTTGTTTCTCATGTTTCTTTTTCTGTATATTGCTAGCAGCTCAATGTTGCTGGTTTGCCCCATTTTTGTGCATGACTATCACAGCTACATGTTTCTGCTTCTCTAGGAGCACTCTGCATATCCAGCCTTGTATCTCTGCCACAGCTGTACTTTTTCCATCAGGCAAAATATTCTTTTGTTGTCATCACATACACCCTACCTCTCCCACATCCCTCTTGGCACTTAGGCTGCCAAGTTCTGTGTTACAGCTCCCTTTTGAATCCCTGTTAAGAGCTTGGGAGAAAAGGTAGGCTGTGCCTGCCCCTTGCTGTTTCGCCTACAAACTGTGTCAGAAGGCCTTCCTAGAGTGACATGAATATATTTTTTAGACACACAAAATTAGACATCATTAAGACTTGAGCCACTGTAACCAAGTGGGAAGAGGGTTTCTGTGTCACTGAGGTTAAAAAAAAGATCAATTAGGAAACATTGGACAGTAGAGAGTCAGACCCTTTCCATTCTTACTGTTCACTTATAGATTCTGGCACACTAGAGAGGAAACAAATTGCTCTGTGTTTAGCTGATAGATTTCACCTTCTTTTTCTGATAGGAAAGTGCTTGTCTTACCTCTTAGCAATAGGTCCACCATCACTTCTGTGGGATCTCATAGTCTGCAGAGTATGTGTACAGCCTCCAAGAAGAGAGCTCTTACGTGTGACAGAAGAGGCAGCAGATCTATTGCAAATGCTAGCAATAGAGGGAAGATTGGGATTTATGAATTGGCATCAAAAGCAAAATTGTCTCTCAATTTGTTTCCTGTAAGGGGAAAAAATACTATCCTTATTCTTACATGTCAGAAAAATTAGGGAGAAATCCTGGCTCCAGGATCCTGCAGTCACTAGCAGAATTCACATTCTGGTCATAATGCTAGGTTTTCCCCTTTAATTGTTCTTCAAAGCGTATTCTGTAAATCCTTTGACACATACAACTTGCTGTCTGTTCCCATAATCCATTGGTTAAAGTTTATGGAAACAAAAACACTTTGAAGGAAGGAACTCTGCCTCAAGAGTGTAGGTTTTGATACAAGTGTTTACCATTAAGACAGACCTTGACTTCTCATATATTTGGAAGAATTTACTAAAGAAAAGTTAAACACATTAATTTGTTGAATGACTCGATAGATTGGGCTTGAATGAGTTGCATTTAAAAGACATCAAAGCTTTTGTGATTGGCATTGTTTAAAAATATAGTAGAAAGCATGTTACATCTTTTTCATACCAGAAGTATGTGAACTTGTTTTCAATTGCTCTTGGACCAAACCAAAACTTTGAGTAAACTGAGAGGAAGCAAGTCTGAATAGCACAGGCATAAGCCCACTCAGTTTGAGAGGAGGATGTATTGTGTAACTGTACTTTGTCTGGAGTTGCAGGGCAAAGACATGTACCTTATCCTGGAAAATGACATGCTGAACCTGATTGATCCCATGGACCGCACAGTTCTGCACTCGCAGCCCATCGTGAGCATCAGAGTCTGGGGTGTGGGGCGTGACAATGGTCGGTGAGTCTTTGCTCTCCTTATCCCTCTTGGCTTGGTCCTATTTTGGTCTGCTGATACAAAGTACACATAATTCTGTTCCAGATGCTATGAAAAGGTGGATTAAACCTTATTTTTCTTGTTGGTGTTACTTTTTGAACTCTGTTTTTCATAGTGCTTCACTTGTATGCTATTTTGCAAAACCTGTATTGAACAAACCTTTCAGATTTCAGTCAGGTGCATAAAACTGCACAAGCAACATTGTTTTGTTTCAGATGTGTATAATACTTAATAGTATTAAACCCACATTTTCAAATATGTCCTGTAGTATGTTTCTCATGACTATGTGAAAGCATTTCTTCCTGCTGGTCCAAGTTAAATGCACTACCTCTGCATGTTGTTGTGCTACTGTATGGATGTGTTTCCACTTTCTTGAGATATTTGATTTGATGGAGGAAAAAAGTTGGATTGAGGAAAAGGTAATGGTTTTAAGCTATTACTATTACTTCTAGCTCTTGATGTAAGAAAATTACCAGGGGTGTTGCAGAAAAATAAGGTTTGTCCCTGAAATAGGACTGCCTGGAAGCTGAAGTTCTTTGCTGTAGGGAGCAACCAGCTAAGTGCCTTCCTGCCCTGGAGGCAGTCTTTCTCTAGGTTTCTTTTCTGACTGGTCTTCTTTTGGTGGCATCTCTGTCGTGTAACATTGCTGTGGGAACAATGTTGTGAAATTGAGTTATTTGGAGCAAGGACAGCAAGCTGTCTCACTGTCTCTCTGGAATTTTGTCGTAGCAAAAACATTGCCATTCAAATGGAGTAAGTCCAGGATCCTAGGACAGTACCCATCCTGACACATGGGTAGTAAGGATTGAGTTTCATGCCCGTGTTTGATTATGACCTGGTGGCCTTTTATGATGGTGTGACTGTTTTAGTGGACAAAGGGCTACAGATATAATTTATCTGGACTTCTGTAAAGCCTTTGACATGGTCCCCTACAACATCCTTCTCTTTAAATTGGAGAGAGATGGATTTGATGACTGGACTGTTAAATGGACATGAAGATGATTGGATGGTTGCATCCAGAGGGTCAATGGCTCAGAGTCCTAATGGACATCAGTGACAAGTGATGTCCCTTAGAGGTCCCTATTAAGGTCAATGTTATTTAATACCTTCATTAATGACATACATGAAGGGATCAAGTGCAGCCTCAGCAGATTTGCAGATGACACCAAGCTGAGTGGTGCAGTTGACACACCTGAAGGTTGGGATACCATCCAGAGGAACCTGGACATGCTTGAAAAGTGGGCCATGGGAACCTTACACTGTTTAACAATGCTAAATGCAATATCAATACAGTCTGGGGGCTGAACATATCAAGAGTGGCCTTGCCAAGAAGGACTTGGGGATGCTGATGGATGAAAGGCTGGACATGAGTCAGCATTGTGCACTTGCAGCCCAGAAAACCAGTTGTATCCTGGGTTGCATCCAAAGCAGTGTGGCCAGTAGGTTGAGGGAGGTGATTCTGCCCCTCTACTCCTCTCTGGTGAGACCCCACCTGGAGTGCTGCATCCAGTGCTGAAGTCCCCAGCACAGGAAGGACTTTGACCTGTTGGAGCAAGTCTAGAGGAGGCCACCAAGATGACTAGAGGGATGGAGCACCTCTCCTACAAGTAAAGACTGAGATAATTGGGATTGTTCAGCCTGGAAAAGAGAAGGCTTAGAGGTGACCTAATTGCAGCCTTCCAGTACATGAAAGGAACTTACAAGAAAGATGGGACAAAACTATTTACAGAACATGTAGGTGGCAGGATAAGAGGGAATGGGTTCAAACTGAGAGTGATGTTAAATTGGATATTAGGAAAAATAATCTTTATTGTGAGGCTGGTGAGGCACTGGAAGAGGTTCCCCAGAGAAGTTTTGGATGCCCCATCCCTGGAAGTGTTTAAGGCCATGTTGGATGGAGCTCTGAGCAACCTGGTCTAGTGAGAGGTGTCCCTATCCAAGACAAGGGGGGGTTGGAATGAGATGGTCTTTGAGGTCTCTTCAAAACCAGAGGCCGTTCTATGATTCTGTGATTACCAAGGTATTTGGAATAGTAGAGGGTTGTGGGTTTTTTTCTCTGACTTTTAATGGAAAATGTAATTTCAAAATCCTTTCCCCAGTAAAAGATTTTCTGAAAGTTCTTTAATCCTTCTCAAGGTTTCTGATTATCAATGGCTAAATTTCCAAAAGGAAAGGTGACCCAATTCCATCTTTCTAATTTTTTTTACTTTTAGAAATGACTGATGGTTGGAGGGTGGGTTAACTGTTTCTTAACAGGTACAAGATTTTTGAGAGATCTAAAAGGAGCAAATCCCATTTGAAATGCTAGGAAATAGAAAGGGTTTAAGTTCTTATGAATAAAACATTAGAGTGTGTTGTTAGCTCTCAAAAATGGTTGCATTGCACATTTCCCTTCAAGTCAGATTTTGTAGTTGCTTGCTAGTTTGGTCAGAAAATAAATGGAGCATCTTAAGTGGCACCTAAATCTGATGTAGCTTTACAGATTAAAGGAAGCCAGCTTTGATTTTCATTAAATTTTTTTGAAGAACTTAACAGTTCTTTTTGCAAATACTTACATTTCTTTGAAAAATATAATTCCATTGTGTTGTTTATAAAATAATGGGTCATATTTCTTCAGGCTGAGTATGTGCTTCTCCTAAAGACAACTGGTCATAGAATCATCACTGTTTTAAGGGACCATTTAAGTGAAACATGCCTTTTGCTATCACATGGCACCATGATGTTGTAAGTTTTTGGTGAAATGTATATTTGGGGATCAGAAGCAATAGCAGACTCTCCCAAATGAATATAAGCCAAATCAGTAGGACAGGAGTTGTTGGGGAAGGTTGTGTGTGCGCAGGTCATTCTGTCTGCCCTGACCTACAGTTCTGCCATTGTATCCTGTAGTATTTACCAAATCTTTAGACAGGGCACGGGAAATAGCATAACTGATCCCACTCCTGCCAATTTTCATGGCGTATCTGGGGCTAAGTATTAATTCCAGTTCTGATGAGACTTCTGCAGAAACTCATGTCTCTATTAAGAAAACATGCTTAGTTATGGAGTATGTAGAAGTACTGATCCACTTTAAAGAATACAACCAACAAGAACCCCCCAAATAAATCCAGTTCTCCATTTTGGTCATAAAAAGTAGAAGCTTTCTCAACTGTTTTCATGTAAAAAGGTTTTATTTGTGTCGTTGACAATACAGAGAACTTGGCAGAGCAAATAAATTGATCTTTTTTTCATATTTCTACTGTTAGTAGTGGGAGTGGTCTTTCTGTGTTCAAGGAAACATTTCTTGTTTCTGTAAGTAACAGCAAGAAATAGTTTATTGAAATTTAATGTATATTGTGTTTATGTATAAAATACACACTCAAAATCAGCCTTAATATTTCATTTGCTGGACAATAATGTTCTTAGCCAGTTCTATTGGAATCTGGGATTTTTTTCATCATAAGAAGTTTGATTTCTGAACTTTCCTATTCTTACCCCTTTGTAATAATTTTGGTAGGTTTTTCTACAGAAAAAGTCAAGGATGACTTTCAGTACTGGAGCCCACTCTTTTTCAAATTTGATTTGTTTAATATTTTAGATTGTAGGAAAAGCAGTGCAGCCATTATTTGTAAGTAAACTCAGTCTGTGGATGCTATTAAATAGCACAAGATCCAAAAGTCAAGCAGAAAGAGCAAACTTGTAACTGAATAATCAGATGTGCAGTGTGTTTTTGTCGCAGAGATACTCAGTCTGGGAAGCGTGCTTTGAAGGGTAGCATAAATGATGTAGCATTTACTGAAGAAGCACTGAAACGCAAAAAAAGATGAGAAAGCCATATTGTTGAGCTGGATATTACAGTGCCTCTCCTTTTATGTATACATTAGGACACAGTCCTTGGGCTCATCCTGGCAAAATCACCTATTGCTATGGAGGTGAGAAACACCAGAGGCATTCACTGACTGCAAAAGCAACTTTCCCTTATTATGAGTTTGTCTCTCATCAAAAAAAAAAAGTGAGGGGATCACATTGCTGCTTTGATGGATTAAGCATCCACAGAGTTGATGAAATCCCAATTTCTGGTATGAAGCTCTTCCAGAAGTTGTTGCACATAACTTTTGTTAGTTAGCTGTATCTTCTAGTCCAGGAATCCATATAAAAAAAAATTTTATTTGCTGCGAAAGGTAGTGTTGAAATGTTAAAATATTGTAGAAATATGTATTTCCCTGTATTTTGATCTATTGAACCCCAAAATGATCTGCAAGCTCTCTTTTGCTTGTACTAATATATTTGAGTAGTTTTGGCTTTGAAAGATGAAGATGTTTTCTAATGACACCTGACCAGATGATTTTCTAAGCTATGCCATAATGAAAGATTGATGAAATAGAGATCTGCTGATGAAAGTTTAATCTGAGGATGTGTCTGCTAACTCACCTCAGGCAGAAACGTCTTCCTGGAGAGTGTAATCACTCTCTCCATATGTTACATTAATATCCTGACCTCTAGAGTTTCTTATTTAACAATCCTGTGATGAGCAAGGCTTCATCATTTTGTTAACCTAGGTTGTGTGGTGCTTTTGTGCATTGAAAGTAGCATCCCTTGTTTTCCATTACTCAGTCAGTAAAATACATTTGATTTTTTAAGAAAGGCTGGTGCACCTCCAAAAAGTCATGAACAAAAGCAGGTTCCTACAAATCAGTATGATTCTTAAAAGTGAAAGCTTTCTTCTCCTGCTGTACTGAAAACAGAGCCATGATGATTCATTTAGCATTATTTGTAAATTAGAAAAGTCCCTGCAGTTGCATAAATAGTTCGCTTTCAAGATCAGTAAGGTCATTGTCACATGGAGTTGTCAGAGGTGTATCAGTGAATAATTGTTAGTGCTGTGTTTGCTTCTTAACAAGCTACACATGGCGTGTTTTTTTCCTCAAAGAAGCATGTTTATAGCCTCAGCCTATGGAAGCTATAAAAGGGCTGTTCTTTTCACTTGCAGGCTGCAGGACTGCACATTAATCATTCCTCAGGTTGGGTTTTTTCTCTCCTTGACTGCTGGTGCATGCCCTTTGCTTTCTGAGCAGCTCACTAACAAGGAAGAGAGCAAAGGCAATGGCCCATCAATTTTGTAAAAGAGTTTCCATTAGCACATTTCCCTGAATGCTCCTATATCTTCATTGCTCTTCCACCAATCCAAAGCCTGCCTCAAGTTTAATAATTGCCTGAAAGATCAGTTTCTTCTCTCTTGCTATCTTCATACAATAGCAGTATATCCAGCTGAAATATTCTGTAGTTAGCTGGCAAGGAGTGATGCTGGTGGATTCAGGAGACAGCTTTAATGGGACTGAATATGGAACTAGTTACCAGATAGTGTAGGCACCTGGCATGTTGAACAAAACTGGCTTTGTCACCACACAGAGCAGGTTCATTTTTGCTGTATATTTTGTGTGTTTTCCTGACAAGCCTGGTTGCTTTTTATTCTTAAGTGAGGAGAGAGGCACATTCTCCGATGTTAGGGATTTCTGACCAGAGGCATTCTGACTGGATAATGTGAATATATTGCACTCCCTCCTCTGACCTAATAATGCCCATTTTGTCACTTAGAGGTGGTAGGAATCCCTTCATCCGTGTGGAGGTCCATTGCCCTGCTTCTCTGAACTAATGTTTTTTTGCTGCCTATACATCAGAGTAAAATAAAGCTGGGATTCAAAAAGGGGAGAAAGGCAGAGAGGGCAACTGGACTGAAGAAAGTAGAACAACGGATGATCAAAGATGAAGCTCAAGCTGCCTCAGAAAGGGAGAGCAGACAGCTAAATGGTCAGATGCCCCAGGTTAGAGGAATGTAATCCTGTAAGGCTGGAAGAAAGTCCTAGTGACAAAACAAATGACCTGAGCTCTGTTATTTCAGGAGCTGTTAGGACAAGAGAAAACTGTTGGGGTGATATAAGTGAGAAAAATGGGACAAATCTGTAGAAAATGAGAAAAAAATTACATAAAGTGATATTCCTCAGAGTATGAGGAATTAAAAATAGTATGCTCTATTGCTGTTTCAACAGCTTAATAAAAATGGCAGAATTTCAGAGGTGTTTAACACCTGCACTGTCTACTGACTTCAGTAGGATCTGTGCATATTCAGTGTCTTTGAAAATCACATATATAAATTCATATTTAAGATTCTTTCCCTAGACATCCAGATTTGGAAATTTTCCCTTGAGCAACAGTGCTACAGCAGATTAAATATTTTTTTTAGTTTTGTGTGCATGTCAAGCTAAGAGGGGTAGGGACAAGTCTGATGGAGGACTGGTTTGCCAGAAGACAAAAGAGGGGCGAGTGGGGAGCTGTGCTGCAGGTCGAGTGCCTGTCTCATGCCACTCTGTATTTCCTAGCTGAGACTGTGTACTTACAGATATTACTCGTCTTGAGCTCCTATGCATGTCTGTCACATGGACATGAGACTTCAGAAGGGATACCCGGCCTTAATTAGACAATTAAAAGTTAAGACAAAGAGAATAAATATAGGTTTAGTGATGATGGGATATCCTTTTGAGTTTGTAATTTATCATTTTTCTTTTCAGAAAGTATTTTGTATACAAGCAAAACAACAGGCTTCAGTGATGCATTGTGGCTTCTTATAGCTGCATCATTCAGGGAGGTGTTTAAGATCTTTCTGGATTACCCTCCCTTTGAGGTGGTGAGTGAATGCTCTGAGACAGTCTTTCTTGAATTCTGTGAGAGAAGCTTATCAAACTGCACAAGATAATGAATAATAAACTTCTTCTGCATTAGAGACATGGTCAAGAAAAGCAGAAAAAATAAATTAAAATTGAAATGGTGTTTGCACCTGCTCTTCTGAAAAGATAACACCCTTCAAAGAATGTGTAATTTCAGCTGAACTCTTCTATCTCTGAAACACCACTAATCAATATTGCCTATTCCCTTCGGTCCCCGTAACCTTGGAAAAAGGACAAAACATGCTGTGAGGAGTCATATAATGGGGCATAGGTTTATAGATTATAGTGGAAAAAAAGGTTTTACTGTCTTTTTCTGACCTATATTCTTAGCTGCTTTTTTTACAGTTATCTTTTGATTTCTCCTCTTCCTTAAGCTAACTGGATCTGAATATTCTTTCCTGTATATTTTGGAAGTGTTTTCCCTACTCACTAAGAAATAGTTTAGATAGTTGTTCATACAGAACTTCCCATTTATATCCACTAGTCCTGACATGATTGTTTGGATATGCTGTGTGTACTAGAAGGGGGTAATGAAACAATACAGCTGTGAAAGGGGAAATCCAGTCAAGCTTACAGAACTAATGTATTTTTAAGCAAATACAGTTAAGTGGATGCAAAAAGCGGCATGAGTGCATTCATATTTTGATTCATTAAACTGATTTATTTTAGCATTGGGATTTCACATTGAAAGACACAGTAGACTGAAGATGTATTGAAATAGGCCAATATTATCTTGAAATACTATATAACTCGAAACACCTGCAGTTTTGCACCAGTGACTGCTTTTCTACTGCTAGTGGCTTCAGGTGTATTGGGGCAGTATCCCCCTATCCTTTCTGTGTAGTGCCACTAATGAGATGAAAAATTATTTTACAGAATCAGTCAGGTTGGAAAAGACTTCTGAGATCAAGTCCAACCGTCGACCAATCACCACCTTGTCAACTAGACATGGTACTAAGTGCTATGTTCAGTGTTTTCTTGAACACCTACAGGAATGGCAATTCCACCACCTCCTTGGGCAAGTCCATTCCACTGTTTAACAACTCTTTCTGTAAAGAAATTCCTCCTGATGTCCAACCCGAACCTCCCCTGGCACAGCTTAAGACTGTGTCCTCTTGTCCTGTCACTAGTTGTCTGGTAGAATAGGCTGAATCCCACCTTGTTATAGCCTCCTTTTAAGTAGTTGTAGAAAACAATAAGGTCTCCCCTGAGCCTCCTCTTCTCCAGGCTAAACAACCCCGACTCCCTCAGCTGTTCCTCATAGAACTTACCTTTTAGACCCTTCACCATCTGTGTTATAGATGAGGCTTGTGAGCAGCTCAGGTGCTTACAAATGATGGCATCACCCTTTGATTAGCAGCTGAGAAAGAAGGATATGCTTAGGGAGAATTTTCTCCATGAAGCTACAAATATTTTTGTAACTCTTGAAAAGCCTAAATGGAGAAACAGCAGTTGAGAAGCATAGTAGCAGTAGATTAGCACAAGTACAGAAAAGTGTCATGGAGCAAAGGAGTTACAACAAACGCAGAAGCAGGCAATTAGAAGGATTTCAGTGAGAGAGTGGGACAGGAACAGCAAGCCTATTGAAGGAGAGCCCAGGGTGGTGCTTGGGCATTTGCTTTTAAAGAAGTGGGGAGAATGGCAGGAGCCTTCCCTTATTAGTAAAAAACAACCAGGCAATCATTTGAAATGTGTCACTTTGTGCTAGTGGCTTGAGCATGGGAATGAGTGCTTAGTCACCTTAAACAGAACCCTATTTAGTATTATATTGTAGAATGTCTTTACTATTCTATATTTGTTTTCAGGAAATAATGGAAAATATGGCAAATAATTTGGGAGTTGCTTCTTTTGGAAGGCAAGTTTTTTAAATACCACTTGGAAATATTAAACTGTAAAGCTTTCAGTTAAATTATGTGTCTAAACCTGGACTACAAATAACCACTGTGATGTAGTCAGGGGTTGTCTTAATTAATAAGATGGCATATTGTCTGAGTCCCTGGCTTAAAGTCTTTGTACAAATTTGTGCTAGAAAATCTCCACACATTCCCTATCATTGCAGCTGTTAAACACTTTAGGACACAACCAGAGTAATCAGTAAACTTAAGTGGCTGTTGCCACTTGTCCCTCGAAAAGTGTTGGCAGCTCAGGAGAGCTACTGACTGCCAGTTTGGGGTAGAAATCTGATGATTTCTTATATTATTCCTTTCAGTGCATCTCAATCAAGCAGATGCTGTGTCCAAATTGGATATGTAACTGCTGCTCTAACCACATGGCAAGACCGTGGTGCAAGTGATGCAAAAACCAGCTGCTCTCCAGCTCTATAGCTGTCAACAGAAAACATTCATCTCACTCCCAGGCTCTCCACAGTCCTCCTTGTTTTCAACACCCAGCTAGAATCTTTGTTCTTACTACACCATTGAAAATGATTTAAACTTTCCTTATTTACTTTGCATGGGACATGCACCTGGGTAGATATATACCATCTGTTGCTTCCTCTCCATGAAGCCTATGCAAACAAACAATAGCATCTTCCTTCCCAAAACAGTTGGAGTCAATTGAAGATGTCTGCCTTTCTTTCACCCCCTTTACCTTCAGTAGTGCTAAAGGTAGATCCTTAGTTAACACACCTCTCAGATGCTGTATCAGTGTAGGGACTATGTGTAGAGGGAGCCACCTACTGAATAAATTTTCACAAGAGAATTAGGTTTTAATAGGCTGTCAAATAATAAAACAACACTTTTCTTAAGAAAAAAACCCACCAGAAAACTTTGCTGTATTCTTTCATTCTCATCTCAAGGTCTTGCTTAGACTAAGGTCTCTGTAGCAGAGAAAACCAAATTGTCCACTAACGATTTCAGTTTTGTAAATGTGTATTGAAGCTGTTAATTTACTACTAAGGAAGACATAAATAGCGTTTAGAGGAGGAAAGCTATAGAGAGCATAGACCACTGAAGAAAAGAGAGCAATATTTTAAGAAAAATAGTGCTAAGAATACTTAAAAACACCTTGCTGGCTAAAAGTTTGGTACATCTCTCTGCTACCTTAATTATAGTATGTTTGTATGAGCAGTAAAAGACTTTTCTGTTGTGTGGTGGTTTACTTGTAAAGGTCAACCTTTTGTAAGACATGTATTTACTATGCTTATTTTTCTCTATTGTAGGCAAAAATTTGACTTCCTATAATATGTTGCTATACTAGGCAAATAATTTCTGATAAAGCAATTCAGAGGAGAAAAATGTTCTTTGCAGTAGAAAGTATTTAATCCTATTTTCTCTGTGTTACACTACTTTATGAAATATGGGACATTCACAGCTTTGTAATATATCAAACTAAAAAACAAAAGTACAGTCAGAAAGTGACCTGTCTAGTTCTTCCTGTCTGAACAGTTTATGCCAGTGTTGTACCAGTGGGTTAGAGAGAGTGGTAGGATGTTTCTATGTACACCTTTACTGTGTAAATGTTTATATCCACATACATAAACTCACTTTTCATGTTTGCTTGAGTGTTTTACTCCTGATATCAAAAGAACTTGTGATATGCCTATGTATTTGTAGAACACTTTATGTCTTCTGGTGTGTGGTATAAGTAAAACAAGCTATAAATTTTGTCCTCTCTCTAAGCACAATCACAAACTTGACTAAATGCCCTTGTACAATAATTTGGAATGTGTGTCATATTTAAAATATTCAATTATTTGTCGTATCTGCCTCTGGGTGCTTTTCCATGTTTTCTATTATCTGATTACAATTCAAATATTTATATGCAGTGCATTTTTATTTAAATTATAGCATATACTGTCTTATCCATTCCATGCATTTAAAAAGCATTTTCACTTCAAGCTTTTAATTTGGAGAACGATATGTTGGCTTCTTTCCTAACACTGGTTCTGTGAGGTAAAAGGGCCTTGTCAGTGGTATTCAAACCAATTTGGCCTCTGGCAATGGAAGTAGATTGCCTGCTGAAATCTCTTTGATATGTGCAGATTGATTAACAAAATCTTAAATACTGATTTGAGCAAACTAGAAACAACAGGTAATTCAGGTGTTCTAAACATTTAGGTGTTTGTTTACTGACTGACTTCTTTCTGTGTTTAGAAACTTACATTATCATCTGTGTTTTTTAAAAAGAAATTAGTGCTTAATGACATAGAAAAATCAGTGTGCTTTGCATCTCTTTTGATGATGGTCATTTTCACACAATGCTATTCATCTTAATGCCATAAAGATTATTTCAATTTATAATTTGAATGATGCATTAAACATAGAACACAATTATCTCTAAAATATCAGTATTGTACCGTTTGAAGTTCCCCTCTCCCCACCTTAGCAGAATGTATGCTTGTGCCCTCTGAGCTGGACCAAATTCCCCTTCTGATTGATGGGATGTTTCTTCTTATCTTCAGCATGAGTTGGGTTAGTCCATAACTTACAGAGGTGGACCTGGAAAACCTGAATACTGCTTAGCAAACTCAATGTAGTACCTCTGGGAGTGTCAGGATGGTGTAAATGTTGTTTCTTTAGCAGAGTGGTTCTTGCACAAGAACAGAATAGCAAGTGGAAAAGTAAGGAGCCTACTATGAATCTTAGAAGAGTATGTCTGCAAGGTGGCTGGCTTCAGTATGTGACCTGGTATGCTCCTGATCCTGTGTTTAACGTCAGTGAAGTGAGTTTTTCCACTTCAGACAAGAACCTATGAAAGTGACCTTGTCTGAGTTTCGGGATACCTGTTACATGTGGCAGTATTTGTAATAATGCTGTATTTGTGAACAAGATGTAGAAAGAGGAATTGCATGTTTCTTACAGAATTATTTTTCAGTAGCTCAGACTGAAGGATCTACCTGGGTCGTTATGGCCTGTCCTCTGCAACTGCAGACAATCTCAGAGCAGTTAAGGTCCTTTGGCAAGCTGATCACCGATGTAGCTCAGTTTGTTTAAGGGCGTATTGAACAGCTTTTGTTTTGTAGTTGGGTATCATCAGTCTTCCTTTCGTTGATTAAGAAGTTTGTTTTCTCCGTGTTCCTTTTTGCAGTGCATGAAAAATCTAAAGAAATTTCACATGTATCTCCAACAACAATGTAGATGCATATTTACAATTAAAAGTACCCAGACCCACAAGAAAACAGATGCACTAAGGAAGACTCCTTTTTTTTTTTTTTTTTGGTGGACACTTATGTGTATTTATTTAGGAAATAGCTTTTCATCCCTCTTTTTCTCAGCTACCACCAGGAACATAATGAGATTAATTAGACAAAGCAAACTGAGCTATTGTTTTTGTCATCTATTAATTTATGAAGTACATATGTGGCTTCAAGGGCCTTAATGTAAAAAAACAAACAAAGTGTTTCTGGAATATTGCCAACCCAGGCATTTATTAACAGTATTTTCATTTTGCCACTCTGGAGCCTTTAGGGTGTTGGAAACTTGTTTTATGGTATGTATGAAGATGATCATACACCTGTTTGAATCCAGGATTTAAAGTTTATGAAATATTTCATCACTTGCCTCTCACCTTCTCTCCTCTCTCTTTGAAAATTAATAGGAAATTTCAGATAAATGAAGACTTGCACGGCTGTAACTGCTTGATAGTTGGTGATGAAAGTAGAGAATCACAATGACGGGAGATTTTAAGCTTCTAGGTTGTTAAAGACTAAGCAAAATGGTTGTGCTCTGAGTTTTGCTAGCAGAACTAATTTTTTGTTTCCTGAAAATGTCAAAACGTTTGTTTTGGGGATCGGATGGATGCCTCAGAATAGCAAAGGACAGGGCTAGCTTGAGAAATATTTGTTTCTCTTCCTATAGGACAGAAGTGGAGCTTTGAGTGTGCTGCAGGTGCATGAGCTGGAATGCAGACCTGCTTCTGCTTTTACCTCAAATACAGGACTACAAGTTTTTTCCTCAAAATTTCATGTTTAGGGAACCCTTGGATCCAGTCCTTGCACATGCTCAGGATGAGTATGAGGATCTCAGCTGCTGATAGTGGTTTTGTTTTTTGGCCCAGCTACAGCTCTGCTGGTATGACCCAGGCTGTGTGTGATGGGATATTTGGTATTTCACTCTGAGGTAAACAGCTTTTGGCCATGCAATAGGAATGTTTGATCAGTTTGGGGAGAACACAATCCCACTCCTGTGTCTAAGAGCATAAGCTAATTTCATTTACTTGGATGCCCTGCTGTTCACTGGCAATTTAACCAGAGAATCAGGCACTTGATTGGTGCAGTGTGTGGAGATCTGCCCAGACTCTTTGCTGTGCTAAATTCCCTGCCCCTCATTATGAGCTTGGCTGAACTTCATCCCCAGTGAGGAACACAGCAGCTTGGGAACATAGAAACCAGCTGTGGACCCATGAGAGGCATCACATGATAGCTGGAAGAGGCTGGAACAACACGGGTGGTATATATACACCAGGCATGCCCCAAAACGTCCCTGCTGCCTTGATTTGGCACTTCTGGCAGTACAGGAGTTGAATTTGTCATGTCTTCATGAGCTAAGAGCTCTCCTGGGCAGTTTTCGCCTTATAAAGGCTGGCTGCTCATGATGTTTTTGTCAGTGTAAAGTTGACCCATTACTCGCTGGAAGCTCATTGTTTTGCAGGCTGTAGGTAGATTGCACTACTAAGTTCCTTCCTGGATGCAGCTTTGCCTGCATGTTCAAAATGCTGGGTGGCAGTGGGAAATGGGACTCCATGTGATGTTTGTGCTGGAAATCTTTCTGTGGTGTTTCTGGTAGTAACTGTTGCTGGGGAGAGCCTGTCAGCCAAACTTGGCAGCCAGTACCAAGTGTTGCAGCTTCCATGCCTGGTCTCAAAGCTTACTGATGATTATTCTTTACAACACAGAAAGATTTCTGTGTACGTTCCACCTTTCATTTTCAGAATACAGATATTTGGCCAAGGACAGAGGAAGGAATCAGAAATCGGACACCACCACTCCCCAAAGCCTATGCCTTAAATTTTAAGTTCACATTTGCGTTCATGTTTTTTGGTGTGATTGAGGATTGGTAAAGCTAAGTTTTGTCAGAAAGACAAACATGAGGCACAGTTGTAGTTAGTAAGCAAATTGTGTGTGCACAAATAGGAAGTCATTTGGCCTAGATTGTTTTTCATTTTCAGAAACTGCTTGCTGGCCAAGCCCTGGGAAATTTTCCTATTCACAGTTGCATACATAGCAACTAGAAGCAACAACCTTGGAGGAACAGAGTGTTTCAGCAAGGGAAGCTGAAATGCTAAAACCAGGGCAAGTTATTTCTCAAAAAAACAGAGCCAGCACGTTTGCATCCTGCCATATCATTACTACAAGGTGAACAGGCAATAAGTGTGGCACCTAACATGTATCAAAACTAACAGAGGGTTAGAATTTAGTCCCAGTTCACATATTGGATACCAGCTAAAAACTTGAAGACTGGGATGTAGTTTTAATTATATTTTTTTATGTATTTCTGAGGTTTTGATGAATCTCTTTTCCTTTCTTTGTACTGAAGAGAGAATCAAGGAAGAGTGATTCTCTCCCACAACCTGTTCCAGCATATTAAAATGGCAAAGTCTGGCTTCTCTCCTTAGAAGCCTTTTAAGTAGGAGTCTGACATTGTTCTCACGAGTGTTGTTTGGCCAGCTGGAAGGCTACCATATCCTGTTGCATGCTACTTGCCAAGAGTAAAAGAGGAGAACAGCAATGCAGAGGGTTGTTGTAGTACTTAACAGATTAATTCTGTCCTCATTTTCAAATTTAAACAAGTTACATCGAATGCATATTGGATTCTGAATTAAAAATGTAATGCACGTATATTTTATTGTATTAACCAGTTTTGGGTAGCACTTTTTCCATAAACATGCCCCTTCCTTTCTGCACAAGTAAATTTCACATTTGTGCCAAAACTTTTGACAAGTTACTTTACAGTGCAAAAATTATTACATGACCTTGAATTCTTGTTAGCACTGGGCATTCAGCACATCTAAGGAAGAGTTGGAACTACTTGATCTTAGGCATCATCAACAGATTTGTTTATTAAATTCCTGTCTGTTACTCCCTGGGAATCAGCGGAAAGCTTTTGGGGTGGCAGAGGTTGTTGCTTGAACATAGCTGCATGCCAAACCTTGCTGATGATACACAGGAGGGAAGGAAGGAATGAATCTGATTAGACTCTCAGGATTTATTTACATGGTGAAAAAAATATCCTGCTCTTGATGCCTCTGTGTGGCTGCAAGAAGTGACTGCCATAAAATTGTCTTTAACTGCTTTTCACTCTCTCAACTTTGCTGGTGGAAATACCCAGGGTCATGTTCCCTTCTCTGCTTTCACTCCTGTTAAGCTCAGGTGATTTAAAGAGATTGCTTGGTGGGCATTTGCCGTGTTGGCTCTTCTTCCTTGAGGAGGACAGATGTGGTCTCACAGACAGCTCTGCTGGTACATTTGAAAGATCAAGTCCCTTGGATGGAGAAGAGTGACTTGCAGGGTGGTGACGCATATCCTTGCAACATTGCAGTTGTTCCTTAGTCAGAGTTTGCCTTTTCCCCATTTTCCCTCTGCACTCAAGAGGAGTGATGTGTGATGCTGCAGGTAGCTGTGAAAGCTGAATGCTCTGGGATGGTGTTTAAGCCCCACCACATTTTAAATGCAGTCCTTGCAGAAGTGGCTCTTTGTTGCTGCTTGAGTACATTTAATGGGGAGTTTTGCTATATAAAAACTGGAGCTCTTGGACCATTATGTTTATTGTCACCTTTAGAGCAAATAAAACCTCATAAATTTGATTTATTGTTACTGCATGTGTCAATTCTGGAAAATCAAATTACTCAATGTGTTTGTTTTTACAACTCGAGGATAAATCTCACTTCTAGCATAAACAGATGTAATTTCCTTGAAGTAAATGCAGGTGTACTTCTGCCTGAATTTTCAGATTTAGTAAATCTTTGTTGCCTTTTAAAGAGACTTTATCTGTTGCATTCAGTACAGAACCATGTTTTGTGAATGCTTTGCAGAGGTTATGGAAAATTGGAAGAGAAAGACTCTCTATGCACTTCAGCTTTCCCCAAAAAATTGCTTCTGTCACAGAAGATTAGTCTTGGAAGTTTACAGGCTAGAAACACAATGCATAGCAGTGAAGGTTTGTTAAAGGAGGAGGAGAGGCAACTCTTCTGCGGGTCAGAACACGGGGAGCGTGGGAATGGTAAAAGGGATGGGAACAGAGGAAACGACACACCCCTGACAGAGCAGTGCCTTCCAGGGAGAAGCACCCACTCACTCACAGCTGGAGCCAGCAAACAGAAGCATGCACAGTCCGTGAGGAGAGTGGGAGCTGACATGATGTGTTTCAACTCGATGCAAAATGAATGAGCTGCTGTTCTCGGGAGTATTCAGCCCCCGTTGTTGAAGTACTAGTACACGGCTGCATCAAGTGCACTTTGCATCATCTGATGCCTAGATACACACTAACGGAGCCGGGGACCAGTCACAGCCTTTAGTTGGGTATTTGTGTATGACGTGCTTGGCATTTAATTCCCGTTTGCTGCAACAAAAAGGTAAGAAACTTAAAAAGTGACAAGNAGTCTCATAGTAGGAGTAGCCTTTGTCTCGAGCTGTATTTTCAAAGCTATGGTCTATTAGTCTAAAGCTACTGTGTGGTTGCCTGCAAGGCAAATTACACATCCTGGTGTGACAAAGGCAAGTCAGATTTCTTTTCTCCAAGAGCTGACACTTAACAACATTCAGGAAAGCACTGTAGCAGAAATGCTGTAAAGAGGGACTGTGTGCTGAGCGGTGAGTGTTTGATGCTGTTCTCCCTCTCCTTTATCCCTTCAGATGTTGCTCATTTGAGCAGTAAACTAATGGATCTCAGTGCTTAATAGGTTTGGGGGACTGTGTTCAGCTCAGAGTTGCATGTCCCTAAACTGGCATATTGACCAGCCTGATTTTGTAGAGGATGATCATAATTTGTTTTGACTGGTAATGCTACGTTAATGGATGAAAAGGTGTTGTAGTTAAGAACAGCAGAAACCTCATTTGCTGAAGAGAAGAAACCTCCAAACATACAGCACCCGTATAATTATTTGTGCGTCATTCCCAGCTAACTTCTAGCTAGCCTGGGCTTTTTTCTTCTAGCCCATAATTGACAATGGAGATTGAGCAATCTGTGTAGACGTCCAAAAGAAGTGAACATGTTTAATGATGGAAGTATTGCACTGTGAGTGAAGATACATGCATGTAACTATAAATTTAGTTGAAGTGAAGTGGTTAATAGCTCTTTTGACAGAAGAGGAAACATCATGATTTAAATGCCTTGAGATCTCTGTGCTTGCTTAATCCTATCTGAATTTATAAAGAATTTGCAGCAGGAGAAATTGTGTTGATTTGCTAATTGATATATAGCTTTGAGTCCTTATTACACTGGGTGCAGAGGGGAAGGAAGAAAGACAAGCACATTTGTCTTTTTCTTTAAACTCAGCAGTGTCACTCTTCTATTAGGTTTCTTGCATGTTACGGAACCTCATTGCTTTCCCTGGTCTGTGCAGTATAATTTTTTGTTTTCTTAAAGGGTAGCATCCATTGCTGAGTCTATGAAGGAAGTACATGAACTGTTCATCTCTTAAAACTATGGCTTTAATTATATTCTTGTAGCTGTTGCCTTGTGGTTAATGTAATTATAACTACTTGTGAGTGAGGAAAAGAGTGTTATTTAGCCCTGGAGCATTTCTCAGTAAAAAGTGGCCTATTTATTTTCATAAGGAGTTAAAAGAGAGAAAGAGAAAGATTAGTGGGGTTTTCTTATTAAATATACCAGTTAGATTTTTGTTTTTTGAAGTACAAGTTAGTTTCCCCTGTTATAACAAGTGTGTGTTTATATTCATAAACCTTATCTATGAAGAAATTTTAAACATTGAGTAATTGCAATACACATGGAGAATAAACAAGCCATCTGAATTTTAGATAATTATGATGTATATTGAAGGTCTGTGGTATTTCTTGTATGGTTACAGTCTGTTGAGTATCCTCTTTAGCAAGGCTTTCTGGTTCGTTGTTTGGAGTTTCCTGTGTTTCATGACATGAAGTAAAACAGTTACTGTGAACAAAGTTCTGACCTAATTGATATTAGACTGCTAGTATTGATTCAACTGCACTATGAAGCTTTAATTTGTGTTAGAGTGCAATTTTTTTCAGTGTAGTTTAAGATAGGCTGAGATAACCTTATTCTCTGGATGAAGTTAATACAGCCAAAACTTAAAGATCTGAAGTGTTCATTGTAATTTCCTATCATTAGAAAATAACTGACATGTCCCTGAATTTGGTTTGTTATCTGCCAAAGAATACAACATAACTTTTTTTTTAATAGTATTTTGGTGTTGATATGATATTAGAACCTTTTCTATATGCTTTGAGAATTTTCCAAACTGAAAATATCTTTATGGCTGAATTTAATATTTGTTTAATAACTTAAATCAGAAATTCTTGTATCCGACTGATCCTTATAAAATGGTGATCTAGTGATTTGGGGAAATGTGGCCTGCTGTTTTAAGAGCACAATTTAGACTTTACAAAACGTGTATTTGCATAGCATGTCACACTGCCTAATATCTTCTTTTTATTTATAAAATAGAATCTAACTACGTTATAGAAGACTTTATAATATATGATTAACAACAGAAGGATAGATCAAGCCATCAATTTTTAAGCAAAAGTCTTCTTTGCTACCAGTGGAGAAGTGCTTAAAAATTGATGGCACAGTCTGGCCCACAGGGAACAGGGGATTCCTGCAGAAAACATACTTCTACTCAGTCTCCATCCTGGTGATGGCAGGGTCCCAGAAACACAAGTGCAGTCTGCTGGAATAGTCTGCTACTTGAATACTTGTTAGGAGACAAAAGGCTTAAGGAGTACTTTCAATAAAAAAAAAGAAAAGGTTAAAAAATCACCAAATCCTTAGAAAAACTATAAAGCACAGCTATTTTCCTTTCATTGAAAGAAACTTATGTTTCTCTAATGGCATACAAAAGTGAAGGACATAATCATTCTCTAAGCAACAGGGAGACTTCCAGATGCACAGAAATGAAGGCTGTTTCCTTTATTTGTTCATGTTATGTGGTTGAGGTGTAACTACAATTTACATAATCATTTTTCTGTATTAAGTGCTACTAGACTTAGTAATTACAAATTAGAGAACCATAACACAGAACAGGCCTCTTCTGTGCTTCAGAGGATGTGCTGTGTCAAATACTTATAAATTTTTAAAAAGACAAAAGGCTTGTGCACTGCATCGTTATTTTTAATGAAGAAAAATGTGGTCTACTTTGCTAAAACTCTACAATAATTAAAAGTAAAGGCATTTGAGGTGGTTGTTACCTCTTAGGAAGAGAGATGGTCAGGGCCACTGCTGGTGGGTGTAGTGCCATGTGAGAACGTAGAGGAACCATGGAAGTTGGAGGGCAGACCTCTGTACTTGCTTATGGTGTAGTTAACACATCAGCTATATTTTTTTCTGATCTCAGAAAAAGATTACTGGACAATTTTCAGTCATCCAGACTCCAGAGGAAGCTACAGGAATGAAGAGGTGTGAGGTGCTAGCAGTGTCTTCACACAGTTAGCTGAATGTGTCAGTCACAAAAATGAGTGGGCTGTAGACTTAGCAGATGCAAAGGAGTAAACTCATAGCACTGTCTCAGGCTAATATGCAGTGCAGTGCCACATTAAAACGTTAGCCAAGCATGAGAGCACCCCCTTGACCCTTAAGTACCTCGTTGGAGATGCCAACAAGAACAAAGCCTATTGGGTTTCTTGGAATGGTTTGCTCTCCATCACCATGTAGTCTTACAGTGGCTCTTGTTGAAGTATAAGACACAATAGTAGCAACTGCGGAGTATTTGGAGTCCAGAAAAACTCCAGATGTCCCAGTCACAGGGATGGATGGGTGTGTGGGGCACGTGAGCTGATGGAGCTCTTAGGCATATTGTTTCACCTCTTCCAGCTTCCCTCTGCCCAGCTCTTTAAGACAGACCCATAGGTTGGTCATCTGTGTAAACACAGAATCTCCATCTACATAGCACATCTCTATCCTGTGCACTGAAGTGTTTCTATTTCAGAGTCATGGAAAAAAAGTTGGCCAGGAAAGGACTGCAGTAGATCAGCTAGACCAGCCTCCTGCCTAAACCTGGGCAGGGTTCAGGATTATCTGAGAGGCATTTCAGGTTGATACTTTAGTCTCCAAGGACAGAGATTGCACAGTTTCTGTGTTTATCTCTCTGGGGTTACCTGCTATCTTGGCAAAGAAACTTGGTTTTGCTCTAATTTTTAAACCTTCTCATGGGTGAGTGGGAGACACTAATTAGATCCTCCCCCATTACATTGTCCCCAGACTAAACAAGCCCACCTCATCTCCAGGCTATACAAGCATGGTTCCTGCAGTCTTGGTGGTCCTCAGCTGGACTTGCACCAGTTTGTCACTCTCTCACATGTACTGGTGAGCCCAAACCTGCATGCATATAATGGCCTCATGAGTACCATGCCGAAGGGTGTTTATTCATCTCCTAATGAAATCTCTGTTACCCTTCAGCTCATGGGGTGGGCATTGTACATCAATGGTCGGCCTCTGGGATCCAATTTGCATCAGTCACTCTTGTACAAAACCTGGGACTGAAAGAAGAAATTGTACTCAAGCAGTGTCCCAGCAGTTGCACCACTTTCTGTAGCTGTCCTGCCTCCGCTGCATCTGTGGGCCAGGTACAACCCTCTGCAAGAGGAGTGGAGAGAAAAGCAGGGGCCAGGGAGGCAGGTGCCCTTCCAGTACTGTAATGCTCTGTCTCTAAATCAGAAAACAGCCTGGAATAAATGGACCTGCCAGAAGTGATGGGGAGGAGGAGGCTGTTGCCACATTCTCTGGAAAGGTGGCTTGCTGGGGGCTCACTCTAGAAGGGGAGGGCTCCTTTCTCACACCGCTGCAGGCTGGAAGGTTATGGGCTGTTTCCTGGGAAGTCTTGGCCTTTTCCCTTCAGAAATGAATATCAAATCCTGTATAACAGCCCTGACACAATTTTCTGGGGATCATCTTCTCAGATTATTGTCAGGCACTGGCTTGACCCCTTTTAATTCAGTCATCTTGGGAAGGGGTATGTAGGGCACCATACTGAAGCACTTGCACAGCTGCTCTTGCAGCATTTCTGGCATTTAGAGCCACCAGCAAAAATCTGTCACTGAACTGAAACTTTTTATGTCTGCTTTTTAACCTTGCAGTCATTGTTTTAAATCTACTTGTTTAAGTTTAAAGGTAAATCATTCAATCATATTTGAGCTACCGGAATGTAAAGAGAATACAAGCAAATAGTTTTCTATATTAAAATAATTCATAAATTATGCTATAAGGAGATGGAAAGCTGTAATTAACTGGTTAGAAGCAGGATGTAGCCTCCCTTGATTTGCATGTATCCTACGATGTGGGAGTCCTTCACTGGAGCCTCAGTCATTCCTCACTGCCTGAGGAAGTTCAGCAGCACAACTACTTGTGTTTTGCTCTCACCTTCCTGAATTTCCTCCAGATCTCTTTAGTTTTTGCTGACAGCTGCAGTGGTGATTTTCTGTACAGTTGTGTCTTGCCTAATGATTGGGGAATTAACAGATCCCTCTTTCTGAGTTTGCTTCAGCAACTCGTGTTTTGTGTCTCCAAGACATTTCTTTTCCTCTCCTCCTCCCAGTATATTGTGTTCAAATTACAGGACAATTTTTCCAATATAATGCTTTTTCTGAAAAGTAGAAATCTCTGTTTCTCCAATTCATATAAAGTCAGTGAATAATGGACAAAGAAAAATTGTATATGTTTTGCTTCTCATGCTACTTAGAAACATTGACTATATTTTCTCGGAAAGTGAAAGGGGTACTACTTCTTCAGTTCTGATTGGCACTGAAATATAGCATCAAGGGCATTTAGGCTTGAAACACTTCCAATATTTGCAGTGCTGAGATCTAATTTTGACCTCTTAATTTATAAACCATTAGCAGTAGTTGAAGTCCTTGCTGACTCTGAAAAGCCGTGTAGAAAGCCTATGTATCTGCAGCAAAGGAATGGAGTTTTGACTGGGGAGATCCACACAGGTCACCACTGGATGCTGAAGAGGAGAAACTCCCAGTTCACTGCGTGGAAGAAGTGGAGCAGGGCACCGTGTGTTTCTTCTTTACCATGTGACTGTCTCATGCTTCTGTTGTAAAATTTTTTTCTGTTGTAAAATGCCCGTTACATTTGTAAACATGGATCATCTTTCCAACTTGGCTGCTTTCATAGAATCACAGAACAGCCCAGGTTGGAAGGAATATCAAAAGACTATTCAATCCAACCTTTCAAAGGGAAGGAAGCCTGGATGAGATAGTCTAGCACCCTGTCCAGCCACATCTTGAAAACACCCTATGATGGGAGCACTAGGAAAGGTTTCATGTCAACATATGAAAGAAATTAAATCTCTAGTTATTTACATTAGCTAACCATATGCATGTTTAGTTAAAACCTGGCTTACAAAGCCTGTGTTTATTCTAGTTCTACTCACTAAGCCGTCTCTAAGCAATAGATGAATAAATCAATCCCTTTGCAAGCTTTCTGATGTGAGGTGTCTAACAGGAAGTGGACCCCTTCCCTTCATGTGCTATGTCTTTAATCTTGCCCTTATTACTTGAGATGCCATGTTTTTTCCACTCCACTACTTTTTTTCCCCAGAGCCAGTTACAAGCAGGGATGATGTAGAGTCCCACATTTTTGTGCACATTAACCTTGCTGGAGATACGCCCTTCTTAAGAAAAGGGAACTTGTGAGATGCATGAAGAGTGGTTATTATCCCTGTAGAGACACTGTGCATTGCACAGAGTAGTGTCCAGCATTTAATGAGAGGCGGGCAGAAGCAGGCAGCAACCCACGTCCTTCCCCAGCGCAGCAAACTCTTTGTGATAACATCACAGGAAACTGTGTGCTATCTTCACAGAACAGCTCCAGAAGAGCCTGTGTCCTCGCCAGCTCATCCTGCTGGTGTTTCACGGTGCCTGGCATGACCTGGAAAGCAGCCAGGTGAAGTGGGTGCCAGAGTCCCGAGGCTCCAGGCCAGGAGCTGGGCAGGCAGAGCAGATCTGTGGGAAGGGGAAGAAGGTAGCCACCAAGAAGGGAAGCTTGTGCCTCTCCTACCTGGCCTCTCCTACCTGCCTTCATGTGCAGGAAAGGGGTGTTAGTTAAGTTGCACCAACTAGTGGTTGGTGAAGTGTTTCAGAAATGAAAGTGTGTGGTGATTTTATATCTCCTGGCTTCAGCTAAGGGCACATGTGAGGTTGTTCCCCAGGCTGTCACTTCTTCAAGGTGCAACTTTTAGAGGACCCAAGTGACCTTGGGACATGAGGTTTTGGAGAAAGCATTAAAAAAACTGATAACAATATTTCTGCTCTTTGTTTGACTGATGTAGGGTTTTCACAGCCTGAAGAATTACTGTTTCTTTTGTTAGTGTCTGCAGTAAATAGTGTTATTTTGGAAGAAGGACGGTTCATGCACTTTCTGTGTCTATTTATGCTTTCTGCATACTACTTCCCGGACTTGTGTGTGGTATTTTAAGCTTTATTACCTCCCACTGTTGATATGTCTGTGCTGTGTTGCTGAATTCAGCTGATGCCTGTTGGCTACATTGCATGTTTCCAAAAATACAAACTTCAGAACAACAAGGTTCAATTAAAAAGTGTCAAAAGGAAGTAGTGACAGTATGGTGAGATACACTGTGCTATGAACAACAGCTAACAGTAAATGTACAGCCCTTTTCAGCTACAGTGCCTCATCATATGCTGGAGCTGTATCTGCCTGCATGCTTTCTAACTTGTTCTTTCTGTTTCTTTCTGCTTCCGTGGATTCAGAGAGAGGTAAATTATTTTTGTTTTTCTGTTTTTACATTTGTCCTTCTGGCTTGCACCAAACAATGTTATATTGATTTGCTTGTATCAGTGAAGAGAAGCTCAAATTCAGTGAGTAAATTCCTAACTCTGTGTCACCTTTTCATTTTACTGTTAACAGAATTATAAAGTTGGTTGTTTGGGGGTTTTTTTCCAGGTCTCAGACCCTCTAATACCAGAACAGTTTAAAATCATGCAGTGCCGGGGGGTTTAATATTTGCTTCTGGTTTTGAGATTAAAATTTAGATGATGGTGTTCTCTGGAATCTGAAATGGAAGACAGTCATATTGAAATCCCATCTTTTATTTTAAAAATTGAAAAAAACATGATGTTAAGATCAAGGGATTTAAGAGCTAAGTTTAGAAAGCATTGGAAACATCCGTGTTTATTTCCTGGTTTTGGTATTTGTTTTGGGTCCATCTGGATTTCTTGCTTGTCTTTCAAGTTTGAAGAAAAGTTTGTTTGATTTGTTTGGATGTACAAAGGGATCATTTGGAATTCTCTACAATGCTTCCTGTTTAATGGGAGAGCAGACAGTAAGGCATTGTAGTCAGGTGCTTTGCAGTGCAACGGCTGTAGCCACTCCAAAAGCTCTTAGCAATGGAATTGCATCCCTCAGATGAGATTTGGGGTTTGTTTGCTCTTCTAAATTGCACAAATTTTGAAGTGGGACTGGGTGGAAGGAATATGGTTTAGAGATGTGGATATTCTCGTGTTTGCTTTGTGGAATGTAATGAGAAGTGTTTCCAGGCTTCAGTGTTTTTTAATCAAGTCTTTAGGCAGTGTTGGCCTAGGGAAATGTTTGAACTTTCTCGATTATGGCTTTGCAATCTAATGTGAGTTTCATTCATGTGGGAAGCAATGATCCTCTCAGCCTAACACTGGCAAAAGTGTGCTGCAAGCAATTTGTTGGTAGTGTCTGTGCACGAATGCTGTGTTCTTTGAATAATAAAGAGAGAAGCATTGCTTATAAAACAAATCACACTGGAGAGATTAACTGTTCTAGTGTAGTGTGCTGTCTTCTTCAGTTAAATCTGTAATAGTGCTTTGAGCATCTCAACTTGATGTATTTCTTTATTAAATCTTTAGATATTCCTTATAAACAAAAGTCCACATCTCCCAATTAGATCTGGAAGATAGAAGCATTGTCAAAAATATTTAAATAGTAGTTTGTCAAGGTCACATTTACAGGATCTGCTGCAGAGAGGCTGTTCAGAGATTCACAGACATAGTGGCACATTCATTTTCTTAAAGGAAATTCAGGATTCATCAGAAATGCTAGATTGACCATTCTGAGGAGTTAAACCATCACTTTGCAATGCTGCAAAGAAGAAGCGGCAACTCTAATGCCCTTGACAAACTATCTCATTTGTGTGACTTTTCCTTGAAAACTGCTACACAGGGTAAGAAGACAGACTGCTGCCTGTGGCCATTTCAAAAATGTTGTGAAGCAATTAAGAAAAAAGAAAAAAAAAACAGGGTGAAATATTTTTGGTGATCGAGTAAGTGGTCAGTGAATTTCATACAATCTTACCCAGAAGTTCTGTCTTTTGTTTAATCCATTTATAAAACAAGCAGAAGTCTAAGGTATTGACTTTTCAGCTTGCCATGTGTGTCTAGCAGTTGGTGAGCAGCAATAAGCCCTGCCTGACCTCCAAGCACCAGCAGGTTGTGGCATACTTTGAGTTGTACCCCCTTCAGCTGCCAGTCTCACAGGAGTGCAGTTTCCAGGGCATCACCTTTGTGGTGGCCACAGCCCATGTCCTCCTTACCACAATGGTCATACTTCATCCATGTGATCATGAGGTGAGGCTGGGAATAAGGACTAGCATGGAACATACATTTCAGCTGTACAATCTGTACTGTTGCCACCGTATTAACAGAGCTCATGGATCTGGAGAGCTCAGATACAGAATGAGGCTTTGACATGACTCAAGTCGATTCCAATCTGTGGCCTTTTGCAGCAATGCAAGATATGGAATATAGCCCTTGGTAGTAGAAAGGAAAATTATTTGTAGCCTCACAGAGACACTTTTTTGGCTAGAGAGGCAATAGTGGCAAGGCTGACAGGACTCCTGCCCCCTAGCACAGGAGGAGGTAGTGAGCAGCACTGAGACCTGGAAAGCCTATCCGAGCGACTGGCTTCTGCAGCTTCATGAGGATCAGGTCACAGGAAGGAAATTGGAGTGAAAGTCATGCAAATGCTTCCAGGCTTGGAAGCACTAGGCTCTGAAGGGCTGAGCTGGGTATCAGACATATCAGCTCTGAGAGAGTTTTAACAAATTTTGGAAGCGTGCAGAACTGTGGCAATGATAAGAGATCAAAGAAAAACTGGCAGCTGTGAGTTTCAGGGCTTCCAGATTAAAGCTTCTGAGTGTCACACAAAGTAGCCATAGCTCCTCCTTGTGAGTTAGCAAGTGACTTTATCAAGGAATGAAGCAAACAGCCTTTCAGCAGGGGATAATTTGCCCTACAAACTTTATGCTTGAATAAGAAAAACAAGCTACACTCTGTCAATGCCACACTATTTGAGAATTTAATAAATGCAGAACTGATGTTTTGCTGCAAGTTGTGTGAGAACTGAAATAAGAAGCCTCCCAAAAATCTCTTCTTGGGCATTTTAACTACTTGGATAAAAAAAATATTGTCCAGGGTAATGCAGTGGTGGTCAAGCGTGCCATTCTGGGTTGTAGCTGGGGAGAATCCAGAGAGGTGCAGGAGCTCTATGAGGTGGAGTGCTTGGAGTGAACAAAAATTGCAAGGCTTTCATGTGTATCTAGTATTGCCAGCAACTGTCAGAAACATAGGGAAAGTCCTTCCCCTCTACATCTCTTCCAGCTCTCATCACCGAGAAGAGTGCATATGGTTAAATTCACTGTGACTGTCTAAGAGAATCCTCCTCATGCAGGATTTGATTCCAAAGTGGTTGGTGTGTAGTCACCTGGAGAAGGGACTGTGGGTTTCATTTGGAGGGTGTAGAAGGGAAAAAGTAGTTTCACTCTGTGTGGTATCTCGTAGGTGAAATGAAAGTTGAGAAACCCTCAGTAAGTCTTCTACAAACAGATTTTGTGAATGCAGCTTGTTTCGTGTAGTTACAGTTTCTTACCTTGAGTTTTTCTCCCTGACTTCACACATTCCTTGACATGGCCCTAAAAAAAGCAAAGTGAACTGAACAGAGTCACCGACTTGATTTCAGCTATAAATCATTCCCCTTTCTCCTGTGTGAAAGAGCAGTCTGGATAAAAAATCTGAAATGTTAATCCAGGGGATTTGTACTTACTGTCATACATATTACTACAAGGGTTTTTGTACCTCATCTTCTCTACCATTTGTAATACTAGAATATATATGTGTGTCATGAAAAAAAACCATCCAAGCATGATGTTGATGGCATAGTATTTTTCTGCTTTTCTCATGCATCTCCTCTCACTTCTCTTGCTTTTATCCTTCTCTGCTGATTTACTCTGCTCCCACAGACATTCATGTCTTCACAGTGAATGACATCCTCCTGCCAGGTGCCTCTGACCCTGATCTGCTGTAGTGTTGGTTGCTCTTCCCTTTTTTCTTCCCGCTTTCATAAGTTTCTGGTCAGCTGTTTGCAGGAAAACAAAGTGAAGCCTGAAGGTTATAGACTTGAGAGATGGTTTTCCCACAGCCTGGTGGTGTGTGCTCTGTGACCCTGCAGTCACAGGAGACTGTTCACCAGTACAGAGAAATCAACAGTCATCTTCTGTAGGTTACTCTGAATTAACTTCAATCAATTTTAAGCCAAGCCCAGAGAATGTAATTTTCTGGTTCAAGGATTCTTGTTACAATTTGTAATACATAAATCTGTAAAGCAATTTACATTTTCCTGCATGTATATCATTCTAATATGGTTGTTTTAAATACTGACAATTTAATTTTGATTGATAAGAGTAAAAAATTCTATTTCAGACATCAAGGCTAGGGAATCAGGGTTTTTTAACCAAAAAAAGAAACAAACCAACCCTGAAAGGATTAATGCAATTCTGTATTCTTCTACAGTCCTTTGAAGAAATAAGTTTATAGTGGGAAGGTAATGGAGGATGTGCTGCTCTTTCAGGCTGTACTTAATTGGGATGCCTCCTAGGACTTTAGCCTAATAGTGGTAAATGGTTATAACTGCTACTCAAACAGGACAGCATTAGCATAAATTGCTTTTAATGTGATTATATTCATCCAAGGTTGAGCAGCTAAGTGATGCTTAGCCAGGTGTTAAATAGGTATGGCTATCTAAGGTTTAGTCAATTACTGTAGACATTTGCCAATTAAAGAGAGTAAAAGAGCAAATAAAAATTAAATTCCCTTCTACTTAGCACCTTACATTGTCTTTGTAACTCAAAATTGCTTTTTAAAATGTGTTTCTCTAGTCCTGTACTCTTTCAAAATAAAGAAATGTCTACTGAACTTTTAACTGTTCAGCAGAACCAGTCTTACCTACTCTTGTAGCAAAATAATTCTTACCTATTTTTTTGGTCTTCTAGCTTTTTTCAGAATACTGATTTACATCCAGTTCCTATGACTAGAAGGATAATAGTGGGTCATGATGCACATGGGCAAATTATTTAAAAATTACCTACTGTGCAGTACCCCTTCCCTGTAATATCCTGTATCAACAGAAGTGGTGCACTTGAGTTATAAAGGTTCAAGAGTATTTTTTCTGCAACATTATTCTCACACTAAATATCTTGCTGCTCTTGCCACTGACATGGAATGAAATTTTACCGTGGTCCCACAGATTTCATGTGCACACACCTTATGGAGACAGAGAGGACTCCAGCTGGATGAGATGTGATCTGTGCTAGCTCTGTATCCAGCCATGGACTTTGTAATGACTTTTTGATTTCTTTTTTCACTTGTTTTCTCAGTAGGGTGTAAAGACAGGGAAGTGGTTAAGAGGAGGCATTTGCCTTTTTCCATAAATTTCTGTTGGAAACACGTTACTTGGCAGTTCTTCATTATTGAAGGGGCCTGTTGCACGTAAATCTCGCTTAAATGTTAATCAGCTTCAAGTGAGCTGCAGTCGTATGAGGGTTTATAGATGAAGCAACCCAGAAGGGATCCGAAGTGAAAGAAGAATCAGAGAGCAATCTTCGGGCTTATTTGAGATTTAGGCAAACAAGAAGCTGTTCCGTTGTGGTCCTATGTAGAGAAACACAAAACTTTTCCTAAGCTTGTTATTGTTGCTGCAGGAGGCAGATACTCTGAAATCCCCAAAGCCATACCTTTCTTCTCCAAGAAGAAGTGTGGAGCATAGTTTTCCAAATGGCTAGAAATGCCTGGAGCAAAGCTGCAAGGCTCCCACTGGCAGTGGAGGAGCCAACTGCCACCAGCCTGTACACCTGTCTCCATAGCTGGGCTGCCATGTAGGGCCACTCGTGTGAGCACATGGCCATCTAGGTGACTTCCATGAATTAATGAAATCAGTAGTACTGTTTGTTTGTGTGTTATCAGAAGAGGGAAGGATGGTATGTGTGTTAATTTTGATTGATGATTTTAAAACAGATAGTGGTGGCATTGTTGTGTGTTATACAGTACCACAGGTTTTGAAGAACTCTCATTTCATACTGTGTCTCAATAGATGCAGGCCCTGGTCATCTAAAGGTTTTTGTATATTCACAGTCTGTGAATGTAATTAGCTGATTTACTTTGTTCAAGCTGTTCAGGTACTTACAGTGAAACACTGGTGTGTGAGCCTGAAACAGAGCACAAGGGGTTTACTAGCTCTCAGTACTTGAAACTGATGTACTGGCCGACGTTTCATTTTCTTCTCTAATTGTGCTATACAGCCTTGTTTATTATTGCATACCATTACAAGCAGAAATATTTACAGAAGCTACGGGACCAAGTGCCAGAGAGGCTTGACAGAAGCGTTATGTGCAGCGCTGCAGCATTGAGGCAGCACTTGTGGAGCCAAGGCGTGGGCCAGGTGCTCCTGGCAGCTCCTTCCCAGCACCCACCAACTCTGTGGGTGGAAAGTGGCATTTCTGGCACTTCTGTAAGGTCACTCAGTGTGAGTGGAATTTCACAGGACAAAGATGAGACATTTCTTGGAGCCTCATGGGCTTCCCAAGACACACCCTGGAGACTTTGTTGCAAACAGCGGGGCATAAGCATTTCTTCAACAAGAATGCCCAATATCAATACAGTCTAGAGAATGGAGGGATTGAGAGCAGCCCTGCCAAGAAGGACTTGAAGGTACTGATGGATCAGAACAGTGTGCACTTGCAATCCAGAAAGCCAACATGGAGTACTATGTCCAGCTCTGGAGTCTTCAGCACAGGAAAGACATGTATCTATGGTAGAGGGTCTATAAGAGGGCCACGAATATGGTCAGAAGGCTGGAGCCCTCTGCTGTAAAGACAGGCTGAGAGAGCTGGGGGTTTTCAGCCTGGCGAAGAGGTTTCTGGTGTTACAACCCACCCTTGAAGGCGAGGTAACTGAGGTTCTTGTTAATAGATCCCTTGAGGCAGATTAGAGTGAAACCACACAGATAGATAGATAGATAGATAGATAGATAGATAGATAGATAGATAGATAGATAGATAGATAGATAGATAGATAGATAGATAGATAGATAGATAGATAGATAGATAGATAGATAGATAGATAGATAGATAGATAGATAGATAGATAGATAGATAGATAGATAGATAGATAGATAGATAGATAGATAGATAGATAGATAGATAGATAGATAGATAGATAGATAGATAGATAGATAGATAGATAGATAGATAGATAGATAGATAGATAGATAGATAGATAGATAGATAGATAGATAGATAGATAGATAGATAGATAGATAGATAGATAGATAGATAGATAGATAGATAGATAGATAGATAGATAGATAGATAGATAGATAGATAGATAGATAGATAGATAGATAGATAGATAGATAGATAGATAGATAGATAGATAGATAGATAGATAGATAGATAGATAGATAGATAGATAGATAGATAGATAGATAGATAGATAGATAGATAGATAGATAGATAGATAGATAGATAGATAGATAGATAGATAGATAGATAGATAGATAGATAGATAGATAGATAGATAGATAGATAGATAGATAGATAGATAGATAGATAGATAGATAGATAGATAGATAGATAGATAGATAGATAGATAGATAGATAGATCGATGGATGGATGGATGGATGGATGGATGGATGGATGGATGGATGGATGGATGGAGGCTTATTTCAGAACAATTTGGTTGCAATGGAAAGGAAGTATCTTGCCATTTTGGTTCTTATCTATGGAAATGTAACAATATAAAAGTATGAAAATACCGCTTAAGAAAATGTATAAGAAAGAGAAAAAAAGGTTAATACTAGTTAGCAGAGAGGAAAGATATCACCACTCATGGATCCAGCACTGAGACTTGGTAGTTGCAATTTAGATGTCTTTTGGTCAAAGTAATGGCCACAGTCTTGATCCATCGGGGTGGGGGAAGCCTGCAAACAAAAAAATTCAATTTCAGGTTCAGGTGGGAATGCCCAGGTACCTCCCCTTGGGTGAGGGGAGTTTTACACTGTTTGATGTCACACCTGGAGCATGTGCAGACCTGTAGTGGAAGGCCCCAGAAATTAGTCTGGGGGCACTTTGGTGAGGTCTTTGGTTTATTGCACCTTCTAAGACATGACCACGAGAGCCAGTTATGCCCTATCAGAAGAGATAAATACCTTCAGGCCTCTGTGTGAATGTCCTGATACCTCTTCTGGGGAAAGAGGGGAGAGATTTGTGGTTGAGCCAATTGTGTAAGGACATTGACGTGGCAGGACTAAAGTGGTGGATGAACCCCTTTGTCACCTGCAGTGTCCTACTGCAGATACCACATCCATAGCACTCATCAGTCTCCTCTCTGGCCTTGCCACAGGTCTTACATTCAAAGTGATAACTGAGCTGGACTCGCACAGTGACTCATTCATTTTACTGTCATTAGCCTTCCAGGCAGAGAGAAATGTTCTTACTGAAAAGTGTGAAAGTGTGCAAGCGCCTTGCTGTTCATGGAGCCCCTCCACATTGGTCTGCTTTGATCAGAGAAGTCAATTTAGACTTGAAAGAAAGACTCAATGCTCAGCAAGCTGCCCCCAGTCTACCTCTCTGCCTTTAAAATGCTGTTGAAAATACTTTTACCAGAGGTGTTTCCCACTTATGGGGCATAATTATGAGTTGTGTTCCTTTACAACCAGAATCTTCAATTGTAATACAATTCAGCCTTTAGTTTAGCAGATTTTTAATTGTTTGACTCATTTTTATCTCTGCAGTCCTTTGAGTCCTACCTCTGCTGGGAGATAACATGCTGACTAAACACATTTAGTATTATCTTACAGATTCCCTCAAGACTGAAAATCCTTGCAGTTGAATTTGAATTTCAGATTAACTCCCTGCAAAGTAAGATTTATTGTGGCCTCAGGGGCTGTCCATCATATCAGGGAGGGACTTGGCAGCACAGTGGAGGTGCCCATCCTGATGTGATCTCCTACAGCACGGTAGTTTATTGAGAAAGTTGTGAAGTTGTGGTGTGCCGGGGCATTACCAGAGCTACAATTTCTTGCTTTGTTTCAAATGGATTTTGCTGACAGTGTGTTACGTCCTCCAAGCATTAAGGACTTGTTTTGGTGGCTTTGTTCCATCTTAGCTTTTATTAAAAGAGGGTTCTAACAGATAGCTGTCTGGCTAACAGAAGGGGCAGCTTATCTTCTAAGTGTGTGCAACTCCTCGAAGGTGCTGGCCCTACAGTTGGAAATCCTGATATTGTATAGCCTCACCAGGCTATGCAGATTTCTTTTTATTCACACAGGCTTCTGTGCAGTGCAAACATCTTGGCAAAACAGCACAGGATGCTCTTCCTAGGATCAACTTGTAAAGGAATGCATAAATCACCTGTTTACAAGTCCTTGAAGGAATAGAATTGATTTGACATAAATGCTTGTAAGTGGTAATAAATAACCATGTAATGGTCACACAGATGTCTTTCAGTGTTATTTTAATATGAACACAGGTTTCAGCTATTATGTCTGCCCTCTGGAAGAGCAGACCTTGATCCAATAATAAGGTGTGTGCAGCTATCTACTTGTTTATGCTGTGTGTCTTTGTTACTCTGCAAGTCATGGTCAGTGCCAGCAAGCTTTTCTTGTATGGAAAGTAAGAAGCCTTAATGAAGTTACACAGAAGATCCATGTCTGTTAAGTGAATGATGTTTTCGCGTTGCAGTTAAATATTTGTAAGGGAAGGTATTTGGACTAAAAAAAATGCAAAATCTGTAACTTGGGACACTTAAAAGACAGCAGCTAAAGCCAAACACATAGAGAACAAAAATCAAAAATGCTTAGGATGTTCAGAAATTCCTCAGGGCTCTCAAACCAGGCATGGTCTATTCAGAACTCAGGATATTATATGGGAGAATTTTGTGAGTCTGAGCATTTTCAGAGACCTGCCTGGCAGGTCTTTCAGGGGAAGCACTAGTAATGTTGAAAGCTTACTTCAAAAAGCAAAATTTTCAAAAGGCTTTTATTTGGTGCTTGGTTTTATTTTGTGCCCTGTAGCTGCTAAGTTTTCACAGACTATATGTAAGTATCAGCCTTTTTCCAGGAGCAAGATTCCAGCTGAAACTCAGCATCTCTAGGATCTTGAAGTGCAGCACAAGGGGAAAACAGACCAAAAGGCTCTTGTGCATGAGGGTCTCGGGGTCAGTCTGAAGCTAGGAAACCTCGGGGCTTCTTCTGTAATAAGACAGCACCTTCCTGGATTATTGCTTTGTGATTTTTCCTGCTTGTCACCAGCAATTGGATGAAGTGCTGTCCCTCTCCAGGGTGCCATGTCTTAGGTGCTAGAGGGCAGTGGTGCAGCCAGTGAAAGCCAATGCAGCCTATGGGCTGCATTCCCCCTGCAAGAAGGGTTCACATGGAGACACACTCAACGTGCTCTGCTGCCTTCTGTCTGCTGTGTGGGGTGCAGTGAGATGCAGAGGGGCCTCCAGCTTCCCTGTGTTTCTGCACAGTTCCATCATGTGGAATTGCTTCTAAATCTCATCACCTGATAGTTCTATGTGGTTTGGCTTTTTTTAAGTATTGTTCATCAGGCTTCAGGTTGCAATTAGACAGAACAACCACCTTTACCTGTTACTGAGCAGCTCTCACTCTGCGAGGGCTCATTAAGGGCAAAATCTGGTGCTATTCAATTAGATACTAAACTGCAGGGCAGTGTTCATATCTTGTACAGAGCTAGAAGGCCAGCAATCTATTTGCCACATTCTCTGTTTCTCCCTGGATAGCCTCAGTATAAAATTCTTCAATTCACGGGGCATCTAAAATGAATAAAGAAATTGGCCATCTATGCTACATTAAACTCTGCTCAGAATATTTACAGACTTTAATATACAGAAATACTTTAGTTTATACTAAGCTTCTGGTTTATGAATATCCTTCCTATCTCTTTACCAGTTAGAATCTTGCTGGTAATTTATGTGTAAAGCAGAAAGGCATTGAAAAAGACTTCAAGCATAAAAGGCTGTTGGGAGCTCCAGCTTTGCTTTGTCTGGTTTAATTCTGGTTAACTACTCAGTATAGTTCTACTAGTGATGCAAAGTCCCAGAGAAATCTGGAGGTGTAACAGGAGGGTCACAAAGTAGGAATGAGCTGTGGTTGTTTGGAGGACATAAAAAAGCAGAGGTGCAAGACCAGTTGACAGAGAGTCCATTATAGCAAGGATGGCAACTGGGCAAAGCCAACCTTCTTCCTGACTCGGTATATACCACTTCAGCATTTTCAGTAGAGCTCCAACTCTTTAAGCAGCCTGAGAACAAATAAATGTAATCCTGGCACTTCCTTCACCCATGCTAGAAAGCTACAGTGTGCTGTGGTGACTAGCCAGTACAGTACAAATGTATCTTTGTAGGGCAGCTTTATTTAACTTTTGAAAAAATAAGGTCAGAAATTTAGGGCAATTAGTGTGAGAAAAGCTCAGCAGGTTCACATCTCTCTTATGCAACCAGATCTCTAATTACTGACTGCATATTTTAAACACTTTATACAGTCCTTTGAAATACAGTTTTTCTCTAACTACAATCTTTGCTGTTTCTCGTTTTTTAGGAGTTAAGAGCTGCATAAGTTTTCTGTCTTAATTTGTAATTCTCTCCCCATTTCATCTTCAGTAAAATATTTGAGTAAACTTTCCTGTGCATTTGCAGTTGCATTTGGAACGATGGGCTATAATTTCAGTAAGTTGCATGGCTAGGAAACTGTAATGAGCTGTTTAATTACATAGATTAAGCACCAAACTTCAGATACATGTTTCATGGGTAAGCAGTTTACTACATTTGTACTTTGTCTAAGGCATGTGTTTTATTCTTTGACAGCTGAAGCACACACCTGTTAAATTGAAGTAGGACTTGCTGCTGGAGATGCTACTGATTCTAATGCCATTATATGTTTTGTTTGTTTCTAATATGTCACTTTATTTACACAGAGACTTTGCTTATGTGGCAAGAGATAAAGACACAAGAATTCTGAAATGTCATGTGTTTCGATGTGACACACCTGCAAAAGCCATCGCCACAAGTTTACATGAAATCTGCTCAAAGGCAAGTGGATTTGAAATCAGCTACATTTATCTGAGTCTTATACATACATGTAATCAGCAGTTGCATGCAGTGTTAGTTTAGTTTGTATCACGGGCAATGAGAAACAATGTAGAGAATTTGAAAAGGGAAGGGTGCAAATGCATGGGAATTATGGGAGGGTGGGCATTTACTTTTTAGGAGAATGATATGTCCTTTTGATTTGACAAGTGGGTATAGAGACGGGAGATTTTCTTGAATTATAAAGAAGCTGCAGGTTCAACGTGGAAAAAGAACACAGAGCTTCAATTAATAATAAACGGTGATCTTAAACTCCATAAATAAATCAGGCCTTGTTTGAATGCTTTTATTCAGTGGTATTTATCCTGCAGGATATCCTGCTAACTGTTATTTTTTAAAAAATCATGGAGAAGAGGGGGTTTAATCTACTCTAGTTGTAAATACTAAAGGATCTTAGCTCCTACTTGTGGTAGTGTTGTCCATAATACTGGAGAGGACTATTCAGTCATTTTACCTTACAGATTTGACACCATTCCCTGGTTATTAATTTTGGTTTTCTTGGGTGATCAGTTTCTGAGTCCTCTGTACAGTCATTTCATGCAGTGTTAGCAGGGCAGCACGTCCTTTACAGCAGGCAGTCTGATTGAAACACTTTATAAAGAAAAAGTTAAATCAATCTACTAGAAACTCTTCTTTTATTCTTTTATTGAGCTGTGGTGGATTTGGGACTGTATCACCCTTTTTAAAAATATTGTGCTGCTCGTTTTGATTTTCCTTAAAACATGGCAGTTTGCACCACAGGAAAAGTGGGCTGTGGGATGAATAACCTTATCAGTTATCCCTATGTAACTTGTCCTTCCTCATGCGTCACAGTTCCTCTAGGTTTTAAAATTCTGTTGTATACCTGTCATTTGCTTTTTACATTTTGTGGCGTGTTAGTGAATGGAATCACTGATGCCAATCCCTCCACTATAGTTAGTTGCATAGTCTGAAAAATTTTTGGTTTTGCAACACTGCAGACATGGTACTGAACTTGTTCATGATGTTTCATGCAAGCACTGTGAGCACTTAGATAGTGTGCATTACTGTAACCCTCTGGGCAGCCTGAGGCAGAAGGTAGCCTAGCAGCTGTGCAAAGCCTGGCAGGTCTGTCCTGGTTTGGGCACCAGAGGAAGGGCCAATGGCAGCACCTGGGGAACTGCTCAGATTGGCCAAGGAGCTGCAGGCTGTTTGGTGAGGTTTAACACCAGGAACTGCAGCAGTGGCTGACTGGAGAAGCCTAGACCCTTTTATGTTCCTCTTAGTTCTCCTCCAACTCTCCAATTCACACAGATGTTTACAGCAAGTCTAGCTGAAAAAATGTGCCAACATGAAACTTGTGACATTTATTTTGGATAAGAGAACAACTAGATATTTAAAACTATAGCTAACAGTAACACAGTTAATTCAGCAATAGATGGAATCCTAAGCTACTGTATATTGTTTTTCTTCAGAGAGGGTAGGAATATTCCCATGTGTCCCTGCAGTAGAAAATATGTTCAGAATATAAAACCTAAAAAAAGAAGGGGGAGGCAGGGGAGAGAAATTTTCTAGAAGCATCATCAGACCAAGTGTCATCTGCTGTAACACTAGTTATCTTTATAGCTTAATTACAGTGAACAGTCATAGCATAAAAAAGCAGATAGCAACAGTTCATATGTGAGCTTTGGGAAACCTCTGCTAGCTTCCCTGGATACCTTCTCAGTCATATATTTGTACAGAATAACCATCCAAAATGGTTATTTTGAAGTAGGATTTTTTTGCTTGTTTTGCTAATATTATACATTTGGGGGGAAAGACACGTTGTATTTTGCATGGGATTTTTAATTCCAGAATAAACATAAAAAACAGAGGAAAAAATTACACACAGCAGAAGATAATTCAGAGAAGAACATGAGTAGTGAACACTATCTGTGTCAAATATTTCTATTTCTTGCTATATTACTCCTCACTGCAATTTTGCTGTTGATAAAAGTGGCTAGAAATTTTTTTTCCTTCTCCATCTATCTTTCATCTAGGTTTGGACACCACTTACGTAGTTAAGGAATGGTGAGAAAAGCATAGAAAAATTGTTATTTAAAAAGCATAACCTGCTTAGTCACGTAGCTTCTGATTTACTTCAGATTCCAGAAACTAGAGTTGTAATAGGAGTAAATTTGTAGTCACTGCTGAACTATTTTTTTAAACGCTGTATTATCACCGTCTTCTTCAGATTATGGCTGAGCGGAAGAATGCTAAAGCTATGGCTTGCAGCTCATTGCAAGACAGGACAAATGTCACCCTTGATGTCCCCCTGCAAGGTACTGTATTTTACAGCTGGGATCCTCAGCATGGTTCTGTTTTAGATATGTTTTGTTTCTGATACAGCTTTTGACAAAAATGGAGCGTATTGGGTGAAGTCAGGAGTGTGATATTGTCTTTTAATTAATGTATCGGACTGCAACTTGTTCCTGTATTACTTTAAATATTTTTATTATTTCTGTTGACAGTAATGGACTCCTGTTCAGTTGTGTCAACTTACATGTCTCCTCTTTTACTTTGAAGTGCAGTGTTGCAAATTCAGTCTTGCTTATTTATGGATAGTTGGACATATTCAGAGTTTAATTACTGGGTAAACTTGTTTATGTTATTTTCTGTTATTGATGAATAAAAGTGGTTTTCCCTGCTGTGAATTCTGATTAACAGAAATTGACTTTTGTTCCCATGCAGTAGATTTCCCAACACCAAAGACAGAACTGGTACAGAAGTTCCACGTCCAGTACCTGGGCATGCTACCTGTAGCTAAACCTGTGGGTATGTAACACTTAAATATCTTCCAAAGTACATAAGCACTAAAAGTTTCATAAGCACTAAAAGCCGGACTCTGGCTAGCCAAGTGTAAATGCATGATTTTTGAAGGGTAGCAACTCTTGTGCTTCAGTCATATGAATCAGGCATGAAGACATCTAATGTTCAGGGCATCATGTGAACATGTATTTTGCAACCAGGGTATTTTGGGAGCTGTCAAGAAGGCAAAATTTCTTTCTACAGCTTTCTCTGAATATGAGCTCTGCTACTAATGAGAAGGGTGCTAGAGAACTGAAATGGGGCAGCAGCTAAACAAGATACTGTCCTGGTTTTTATAAGCCAGAAGTTTTGGTTTTGCAAATGAAAAAAAGACAACTTCACAATACTTCCATCATCAAATTAAATTTACTAAGGACTCCAGAACAATCTGTTTTCTCTACTACAGTGTGAAGACAATTTTTTTTATTGTTTACATATATTAATTTACTTTTCATTATTGCATTTTCTTCTCTTTTAGGAATGGATACTTTGAACAGTGCCATTGAGAGTCTAATGGCTTCCTCTAGCAAAGACGATTGGATGCCAGTTACCATGAATGTTGCTGATGCTACTGTCACAGTAATAAATGAAAGAGTAAGGCAGACTGTCTTGTTTAAAACACATATAACATAATATGAGTGTTGAAAACTAGGAACACAGAAATGCTAGTAGAGTTAATTTACACGGGAATCATTGGCTTATTTTGCACTTTTTCCTTTACAGAATCTGCAGAGGTTCTCACTGCTAGTATCAGCTTAAGCTTTCTTTACCATTCTAAGCAGGTTCTCAGAAATGAATTATTATAAGTATTAATTAGCTACTTAAATTCAGTATTGTTCTTTCCAGGAATTATGAGCCTAAAATGTTGTAGTAACAATCCTAAATTCCCAACTGTATTTACCTTATTCTTGGTATGGAAACCTAGAAGAATCTTTAAATCTGTGTTACAGAGAAAAATTCAGAGCATTTTCCATAGAGATTAATACAGTGAAACTTTGAAGAAAATCTTTTATATATGTCCTTCAGTGAGGTACTAAACCAGTATCTCTACAACATACCAGTGATAGAGAACCATGTTTTGGAGTCATTGTAGCCATGTTGTTCTGTTTCCCCCCAAAACAAGTCATTTGTAAAATGCACAACATGTTCTGTGCTAACCGTCAAAGCCTTGGTTTTTTGGGGACAGCCTAGAAGGGGAGATCCAGCCCAGGTCTGAGCACGTTGGGGATATGCAGATAGAAGAAGGAATACTGTTTGTTTCAGCATGTTCTCCTATTTAATCAAAATTGGAAGTTCCACAGAATATCCAAGAGTAATGATCAATCATTTGATTCATTACCAGAATGAAGAGGAAGTCATGGTGGAGTGTCGTGTGCGGTTCCTGTCCTTCATGGGAGTAGGCAAAGACATTCACACATTCGCCTTTATTATGGATACAGGAAACCAGCATTTTGAGTGCCATGTTTTTTGGTGTGAACCAAATGCAGGCAATGTATCAGAAGCTGTTCAGGCTGCTTGTATGGTAAGTGCCTTCTTCGAAGGCAGATGCACTTATGATTTTTCACTGCCTCCATAAATGATCATATTTCCAAATTTGCAATTGTATTAATTTCAAGACCGAAAAAGAAAAACATGGTAAAAATAGTAT
The DNA here is from genome assembly GCA_013399895.1 of Serilophus lunatus. Taxonomy (NCBI): domain Eukaryota; kingdom Metazoa; phylum Chordata; class Aves; order Passeriformes; family Eurylaimidae; genus Serilophus; species Serilophus lunatus. The sequence continues at coordinate 95,518 of VXBA01005740.1, read as the reverse complement.
TTGGTATTATGATATAATCAATTAAAATCCAAACATTTTAAAATTTGAAATGCCAGTTTAGTGAACAATGCCCCTTTAATCATCTTCCCTCCTAACCTCTGCAGTGTCTATGTAAGGTAGAAATCTTTTATTTCACTCCACAATTGTTATACAGTCCAGTGGCAATACAATGAAAATAATCCTTCTTCCAAAGCTGCTGAGCTCAGAAAACCCATTTTTCAGTTTTCAAATGACTGTTTGTATGATTTAGTATCTATTGTATGCTAATGAACAGTTTCTACCCACACACTGTGAGATCAGTGTCCCGTAAACTTCACCTGAGCTTTCTTGTCACAGCCAAAACAGAGGTTGGATTATATTTAATGAGCAAGTACTAGAAGTGTATTTGAAATGCTCTGTGAAATTACTGCATAGAGTAATGATTGCAGAATGGGTTTGCTTTGTTGCAGTTACGATACCAGAAGTGCTTAGTAGCGAGACCTCCATCACAGAAAGTTCGACCGCCCCCACCTCCTGCAGACTCGGTGACTAGAAGAGTTACAACTAATGTAAAAAGAGGAGTGTTGTCTCTCATTGACACTTTGAAACAGAAACGTCCAGTCACTGAGATGCCGTAGCTGCGCAAAAGAGAAGATTCTCCTAACATTTAACTGAAGATAACTGTAGCTACACTAAGGACAATGAAGTGACGATGTCTGGCCTTCCATTTCAATTGCCGATGCTTTGACTTCAGAGAATTTACCCTTATTGAAACAATGTTAGACAAGCATGTTCTATCATTTTTGCCACCATCGTGTGATATGAAAAGAAGCATGAATAATTTTTTTGCTGTCAGTGAGTTACATCATGGGCAATGGAAGGTCTGTTTGATTGTAAATACATGAACATTACCTAAACTCACACAAAAAAAAGAATATGGCCATGTCCCTCCCAGTGAACTCATGCTAAAGTCCTTGGAGTGAATGATGCTTGAGTTAAAATTTCACCTTCTTGAGCTGTATTTGTCACAAACCAATCTTAAATCCTACAGCACTTGGCTGTGTTTTCAACACTGGAATGGGTACCAAGTATTAGCTTCATTGAATTACTGTAGATGAAATAACAAGTTTTATTTTTTACAGAACTACACCTGTTAGTTTTAAGTTGTTTGTCAGCATTGACCTAGCAACCACTTTCACATCTTCCTGACATGCTTTTGAATCATTGTGTCATTATTTCATTTTCTGGTTACACATTATGGTCTTAGAGAAGAATCATGTTTAAAAGCAAACCAGTGATGAAAAATCCATAAATGTTTTTAGTAATTGAGTTGCAGGGTGATCCACTGAGGCTCTTCAGCTTTAAAAGTACAAATGAAACTGTTGGCTGTTAAATTTATTCTCCTAAATCTGTCATTTATTCATCAAAACCACCATTTGTTTCATGCAGGCCTCAAAGCAATCAGGATTAAGAAAGAAATAGTTAGTGATTTTTTTTGATTTACAACTGTTATAGAGACTAAACTATTCCATACCTTTTTCATACAAGTGTTTGATGAAATGTTCAATTCAGTGTCAGGTTGCACAATTCCCCCTTCCCTTCAGAATTTGCTACTGAATACTTAGCATGCCACAAAAAGAGCAATTATGTTTCTTATTATTTACAAAATGCAATGAAATTTCTTTTACTTTTAACGCTCTTGTAACAAAATAAGAAGAGAGTTGTTTTCTAACAGGGTAGTGCTTCAGGTAGTACAACTCGATTTCAATGTTTTTGCTCCAAAGGCTTCATCTGATCGCTTTGATTTACATACCTGCAGATCCTCACAAATCAGCCCAGCATTGCCCTCAAAACTGTACCTCAGGCTAATTTTGAAATGCAGTCATGCATCTTCAGTCATTCCCTTTGCCATCTCCTGTCTAGACCTGCAGATTGGCACTCATTTTGAAAATGGAACATTAAATATATTTTTAACTAGTGTTAAAAATGTTTTGCCTTCATTTATAGATAAGTTCCAAACTGTAACTGTCTCTCAAACCTCCAGATCTGGTCATACTGCAATGATAAAGGAATACTGGCAAAGCTGTTATTACAACAATAACTCCTTTTTTACTTTACTATGCAAGAAGCTGTTACAAACAAGCAATTTTCTTTTTTTATTTCCTTGTTTAATGGAATCGGTGACAATACCTGGGCAAAATAACTTAGGAACACAACAGGAAAAGTATGATTATTCAAGGAATTTCTGCATTAAAAAATGCAGAAAAATCATCAAACTGAGCTCAGCGTGATGTATGAGCAAGTGTCAGATGAAGGCTAGATGGCAGCTTGCATACTTGCTCTATAGTTTCTGATATTGATCCCAGTCACCTCTGCCAGGAGCATTGTAAAAACTCACTTCCTATTACAGAACTACTTGGGTTGGAAGAGACCTTAAAGACCATCTAATTCCAACCCCTGCCATGGGCAGAGACAGTTTCCATTAGACCAAGTGCTTAGCCCCATCCAACCAGGCTTTGAACACTTCCAGTGATGACTGCCCTCAAAATATGGTGGCTAACACTGTACCTTTAGGTAGGATTGTGAAGTTTTGTTTCCTTGTGCATCACTGTGCTATTTATTTTAAATTAAATATTTTGACCCTGTCTTTTTAAAGTTCCAGCTGGGAACACCATAATTTGGGATTTGCAACTGTTGTACAACAATGAAATAATTTCAAACAGTATAATTAATTTTGTCATTGCATGCACAGTGCTGATTCTCCCCAGGAGAGATCCAGACTCTCTTTAACTAAACCAACACTTAGCGAACAGCATGTGATGGTTCTACACCACTGTTGTCAAGGCTCTGAACATCTGGTTAGCTTTCACTACTTTCACTAGCAATATGTGCAATTGCAGGAAGAGCTGAGAAGATAAAGGGGTATTGAAAAGCTGTACATCACTCACCAATGTACATTTTAAGAGGTTTGTGTCTGTTAACAAAATGTTGATTTTGCAAGCATTTAAGTAGTGTGCTTAATGGTCTGACTATATGTGGCCTTTTTGCTTCAGTAGAGCTCTTATTCTCCAAAAGATTTAATATACACCCAAATGTTTGCAGAGTCAGAGCCTAATATTGCAAAGCCCATTACCTTTTGTTAAACAATATATTCAGACCTCTTTCTACCATGGCCAAAAAAGTATGTATGGGGTGTGTGTGTTTGAGCAACTGCCGCTGTTCTAGTTGATGTTATAGCGACCCTTCAGTTATCTATGCATTTTTTATAATACCTAGTGGTTCTGTAGACAGGCAGCCATGTTCACTATGCCTTGTATGTCTGATGCCATATTCTAACTTAATCTGTTAAATACAGCTTAAAATATTTTTATTTTATTTATTCTATTTTTACTGAAATACCTTGCATTATTATGTTGATGTATTGTCTTTACTGGATGTGCTCTTGTAACATTCTCCACTCTGTATACTATAAGTTGCCTAAAAAAAGGCAGGCTTTGTAATTATTTGTAGTCACATTTTTATTGAAGTCTGTAGAAAAATTGTGTAAAGCAAAGCTAATTTCCTCATTTTTTTCAATGCCAAGTACTAAGTCAGAGGTGAGTATCATGTGTCAAGTCAGTCATGTCGTGAACACACTCTCTTGCAGAAGCAAGGAAATTTATATTCATTGACTAAGATATAAATGCCTTTCTTTTGAAATCTGCAGTGTTGGCTGTAGGTTTTATAAGCCACTGTTTATTTAAAGGGGAGTTAGGGGAGTGTGGGAAATGTAAGGCTACAGAGGCCACCTACAGGGTGGTTAAACAGGAATAACAAAAATTGCATGGAAGAGCATAGAATCCATTCACAGTGAGATGAGGCTTTGGTGATACACTTCCCATGCAGTCACGTGTTCCTACAGAAATAATATGCCCTTTTGTGACAGCAGAACAGAAACCAGTTCTGTGTCACCAAGAGTTCTACATCTGTTTTAATTTTATCAAGCATTTCTTAGATCATTTACCTAGAGATCTAGAATTGTTAGTATGGCACCCATGGAAAAGAGAACTTTTTCATTTCAATGTCCCGTATGGACTCAGCATTACCATTGACCTCATTACCCCTTTTTTTGCCATGTTAATTAATACATTGCTACAGCTTGTGCTATACAGTCAGCCAAAGCAGGTTTAGTTTAACAGCAGTAAGAAAGAAGGAAACATCCACTGTTTATTAGTAGAGCTCAGTCTTACATAAAGCACCTGACTGATACAAGAAAAGGACAATTTTTCCTGCTGTTGGCCACTTCTCCACATTTAAATGTAATCTGTTCTGAGAATAAATTTAGCTGCATAAAGTGATTGTCTCACCTCTTACTGCTCCATGAAACTTGCAATTTATTTTTTTTTGTTCAACAGGTGGTTGAGGGAAGGGAAAAACATACTGGTGGTTTAGAGGCAATAGCAGTACAATGGAGACTTCTGCATCTGCAAAACTGAATCAACAGTTTCTAGTTGAAAATTACAACACCACAGTTGTATTACAGGAAAGTAGTTATTAGATATAGGCTTACTGTAAAAAGTCATTGAGTGCTTAACTGAATGTACAGGCATCTACCTCCAAGCCATTTCGAGTCAGTCCCAGATGTTGCTACCAAGTCAAGTTTGGTGCTTACAAAGTAAGCTGCCATCCAGCAGAGTCAAAATACTCACTCTCTGAAATTCTTAATAAGACATCAAGATTCTAACTGGTTTAGCCTCCATACGATTTCAAAAATGCAAAATCCTGAAAGCAAAATGAGGCTGATTGTGGGACATCATGACACATACTACATAAGTAGTCCAGAAATTGTCCTCAGACACATAAATATGTATGTTCTTTTACAAGTAATTTTAACTTTAATAATGAATGACACATAATGAATGATTAAAGCATTCTCTAACTGCAGAATCTCTAAGTTTATTTTAAGCATACTGAGGGGGGAATCTCCATAGTATCCATTCCTTCTATCCAACACGTAGAATATCTTCTCCTCTTAGGTGGTTTTGAAATAAAATAATTTCTCTTTTTTCAATTCTACATATTGCATATGCATGGATCTAAATCTATCCTTAAAAGTTTGCTCAAAAACAAAAGCAGAATTCACCATGTTAATGGAATGGGTAAGGAGCAGGGGTTGCTTACAGGGATCACAGGAGGTGAGGGATGTCTTTGCACAGGAAAGCTGGGTCAGGTTAAAATGCTAAAAGAAATTTTCACTGATTCAGTGAAGCAACAATATCCAGTGAACAAGATCCAGCTGTTTATGCTGCCAGTGTTGGGTCATTCCCATCCTTTCTTATAAAAGTACTGCTGATCCAGCAACACTGACTACTATGGGTGAAGAAAAAGCAGAGATATTAAAACATTTGGATGGATCTAAATCTAGACCCATATATCAAATTGATTAAGATTCCATACTGCATTGTTGATTCTCCTGGCAACACTCTTGCCAAGTATCTTAAATGGTTGCTGAGAGGAAAATTTCTCTTCTAGGCCACAACTACCTTTGCCTTTCTGTATTGCTGTGCTGTGTCTATTTCATTTTTACAGTGAAGAACATCTAAGTATAAACCAAGGGAGTAAAATACTAGAAAGCCTACACATGGGCTTTAGTGTACTCGGCCAGTTTCCTTTACAAGTTTCACATCTAGTTTTAGAAATAAAGGTGAGCTAACTGGCTAACTGTGCAAGGCTTATTTGTCATGCATCAGTTAAAATAGAAACTCACAAAAAATGGTATCTAGTACTATTAAAATACCACTTAAAAACACAGTCTCATTTTAAAAAACTTCAATTTGAAATTGATTACTTTTACAGATCTAGGTCATGGTGGGGAGTCAAATATATGATTTGTCACTTTAAAGTGTATAGCAAGAGATTATAGTATTTTTACCTCATCCTTGCGACAGTCTATCAGCCTTAGGCAGCTGGGCTCTACTTCAAGGAGTGATTGCTAGATTAAAAATTGCTATCTAACATGGATATTTCTACACAAATAGTCCATATATCTTTCCCACAGCAAGATTATCTTGCATCAACATATATTGTAAGCAGAAAGTACTGATTGATGTACAGGAATCTTCACCTTCTGGATAAAGGAAGGGACAGCTTGAAGGTTCATACATCCATGGGCAAAGATGCGTACGCACAGTTGGCTTGACCATTTTAGACAAGGGTGGTGGAAATGACCACTTGGACCCTGTGCTCCAGTCTGGCTATGGAAGTAATGGAGAGTTGATGCCCTGGGTTTGTTTCTTTGCAAACTTTCTTATGGTGTTATACCAGAGGCAAAGTGGTTTTTCATGGGCTCAATACAACCAAGTTATGTTCTGCACATGCCTCTCAGACACCCGACCCAGAGGTGACAAATGAGATGTGTGCTTTGGCACTTTAGGCAGCGCTGCGTGTGTATCAGGGTTGGTAGATTTCTTCAGCTGAACATGGCTGTTTGTTCAGTGCACATTCTTTTGTTGTATAGCATTGACTGCTTTAGGCTATATTACTGACTGCTTTTGTTCTGCACACTCTTTTGTGGTGTGTTACTGACTGCTTTTGTTTGGTTTGCATCCTTCTGTTGTGTGTTACTGCTTTTGTTTGGTTTGCATTCTTTTGTGTGTTACTAACTGCTTTTTTTCTGCACACATGCTTCTGTTGTGCATTACTGACTGCTTTTGTTGGGTTTACATGCTTTTATTGTGTGTTATTCACTACTTTTTTTCTGCACACATGCTTTTCTTGCGTTTTGGTGGCAGCTTTTTTTCTGCACACATGCTTTTGTTGTGTGTTACTGGCTGCTTTTGTTTGGCACACAATCTTCTGAAGAAACTGCAGCCTTTGGCTTACTATCATTACCAGTAACATTACGTCTACATCGTTTTGCTTTCTTCTTTTTTTCCTCTTTTGTTTTTTCTTCAGAAATGCTACTTAGCAGTCCTTTTCCTGCAGCATAAGCCAAAAGGTCTATAGCAGGCACTTTTTTAGAAGAATCTTTCTGAAAATTTCAAAGGAAACAAGAATGAATCTGAGCCACAACAAAGAGCTACAGCACAATCTAGCAGAAGGACTTAAGTCAGGTGATAAATGCTAAGCAAACTATTAATGAAATTACAAATATGACTGTTGTGTAAAGAGGTATTGGAGCACTTACTCTTCAGATATTTTGTTCCCTACTGTCCCAGAGGGAAGCAATTCTGGACTCTTTAATGTATATGTCTGACTTGTGGTTTAACCCCAGCCAACAACCAAGCCCCAAGCACCCCCTTGCTCACTCCCCCACCAGAGCAGCAGGGAGAGAATCAGAAGGGTAAAAGCTAGAAAATTCATGTGTTGAGATATTGGCAGGGGTTACTTGGGAAGACAAGTGCCATAACACCAAACATCCCCACTTCCTTTTTCTTCCTCCCTCCCCCAATTATATTCTAAGCAGGATGTCCTACGGTGTGGATGATCCCTTTGGTCAGTTTGGCTAACCTGTCTCAGCTGTGTCTCCTCCCAGTTTTCTGTGCACTCCCAACCCCCTCACCAGCATGGTATGAAAAGCAGAGAAGAAAGGCCTTGGCTCTGTGTAAGAACTGGTCAGCAATAACAAAAACATCTCTAGACTGCCAACCCTGTGTTCAGCACAAATCCAAAACGCAGCCCCATACCAGACACTGGGAAGAAAATTAACCCTACCCCAGCCAAAACCAGCACATTCCCACAATGACCTGCTCTGTAATGTGTCTGCAATAACATCCATATACATTGTATACGTGTGTGTATATGAAATAGTTACTAAAATACATAGTTACACTAAACATGAATTATTTTCACAATAATTAATATCTCTCCTCATAATACATAAGTAAGGGACTCTCAAACTGCATTAACTAGGAACCAAGGTCAACATCTAAGTATATAAACTGAAACAATAGGGAAGAAACTGTTTACAACTAGCCAAGAGGGTTTCTGTAAATCAGAAATTTCAGTTTAAATTATATGTACATATTTTCTGTCTTGAAAAATATGTTCATTTCCTGAATCACCTAAAAATTGGCCATAGGAGCAATTGCTTCTGTGCATTACAATTTGACCCAAAAAATTATTTGAATTAACTACCTGTAACAACTGTTTGTTTCTCTGGAGGGAAACAACATGGTAGACAAAAGTACATGGCATGATTAACTGAATCTTAGGGATCCAGGTTAATAACATTTTGTATTGTAAAGAAAGAGGAAGGCTTTTCATTAAATCTTCTAATTTCCAAGAGACAAGCATCTTCCAGTCAGTATGACAAAAAGTAGCACAAATAACCAAATAAGATCTCCTATATTTAATTTGCAATTAAATTCTAACCAGCTCCCCCTCTTGCCTCTTCTACTTTTGGTTAAAAAAATTCTTTTTCCTCTCAGACACGGGGAGAAAAATGTTGATGCTTAGAGATGCAAACTAACCCTTTAAGGTCTTTCCTCAGGAATTGTGCCAAGGCTTTCAGTTTTCTCAGCGAAAGCTCCCTGCCCTTCAAGCCAGATTTGCATATGCCTTTTTGGGGAAAGAAACATTCCTATTTTATTCAAATTGTAATAGTGTCACCCAGAGGGTCTAAGACTTCGTCTGCTTGGATACTGGAAAAGCTTGGTGACACATATAACAAGTAACTTTATTAGACACCACTTATCATGAGTCTCATCAACCTGTGTATTTCATTCCAAGGTGTGATAACAATATCTTTCCTCTAGATGTTGCTGGCACTGATTTGGATTAAGGGTCTACTCTGATCATGGACACTCCAAAAAAACAGGCACATGTTGGAAAGCTGCACTCAGCATAGAATTCCAGAAGTGGTACATTTCAACTACTCATCTATTCTTTGGTCTTGAGACAACTAAAGAGCATCCAGGAATTTTATTTCAAATGTTAAATTTCATTTATTCTTTCGTTGAAATTTGTAGTAGTCATCTTCTGTAATTTTAAATAGTAACTTTCTTAGCTTACCTCTCTTTCTAGAACAGCTATAAAATAGACACTGGAAGTTTCTGATGGCTCAATTTTGAAAAAAATTTCAGTGGAATCCTCTGAATTGGAGCAAGTAGAAAAAACAGGAGGAATAAGCCTGTAAAAAAAAAAAAAAAAAAAAAAAAAAAAAAAAAAAAACAGAGGGNAAAAAAAAAAAAAGATATAAAAGGAAATAAACAAGGATGCATTAAAATTCATTTCCAAACCATGTCTTTCCATTACATAGTTTATTTTAATTATCTTAATTTTTAAAAACTGCAATTCAAGAAAGGCATAAGAATTCATATTTTTAGAAATTTTTGGGTTTTTTCCTTTTTTTTTCCAATACTTCACATTTTTTTCCCTGATTATTAAGTATATTAACCACCAGATAATAAATATATATCAATGTAATGAAAAACTATGTTCTTTCTCAGGTCTGCAGTTACGGGGTTATCAAGTTGTTCATGAAGTTGGGGAATAATCTGAAAACATTAAGCAGCTCACAAATTGTAGCAGTGTTGACACATAGTTACTAGTATATGCTCATAATAAATAATATACCTATCTAAGCTAAAAACCTTAGGCTGGCAAAATTTGCTTCCCAGCAAAACTGTAAAATTGGAAAAACACTGATTAATTATTAAAAATATTTTTAGGTTGGCAAGATTTAGCATTTTCTCATGTTTTCCTTGTATTCCAGGAATGCCTAGCTGTTATACAGAGGCCTCAAGGACTTGGCTCATAAGGCTGCTAAATAGTACTAAGCTGTCTCAGTACAGAAACACTCTCAAAACGTCCTTTTGCTATTATAACCTCCCTCCTCTTTGCGCTGCTGAGGACTGTACAACAGAGCCCCTCCTCAATGCTTCATTAATCCTAGCAAGACAGAGTTTTATTCTAAGGTGATTACAGAGAGATGCATTCAATATCTGTAAGCAATATCCTCATTTGGCTGGCTAGCTCATTTCTAATGGGAAGTCTGCAAAACTGTTTCCAAATTTTCACCGTAATCTGGATTTTTTTCTATGTACCTTGGAACCTGATAAAATGGACTACAAGGCTCACATCCTCCTCACATTCCTAAATAAAACTCTGTGTCTTGTACACAGGATATTTTTCATTTTAGATCACCTCACTTAGCTCCAGCAGTGCTTTATTTTGTTCAGCATCACTCCAGTACTGCACAGTAATTCCAAAAGATACAATGCACATAAGCACAATTGATATAAGGGTTTCCTGAAAGCCCTCAATTTTAATGGAAAAGGAAATTCATATTAAGTAGATCTGTGATATTTTATTAGTGTAACTTGCTTCTCCAAGACATTACTGTGATCACTGGGGCTAGTAGTTTTGCAACAGTTTTTCATTCTGTACTGCATTGATTTAGTCAAGGAAGTTCTCTAATTCTAAGGAAAGTCTAAAAGGAATTGTAAATAGTACATGCATCTTAAATGGATTGAGTTTTCATCTTAAAACAAGCATTATCACACTATATATTTTATTTATGATGTTCTATAACTGCTCTGTTCATGCTGGTTACTGGCATCTTTATAGTACCAAGAACTGTGCATGGAAACATCCAAGGTACTGCATGACAGTGCAGGAGAAACTGATTCTGAAATTATTTATGAAGCTCAATCAGTCTTTAGTCACAGCTTTGCTCAGGTCTCACAAAATCCTAATATAATTTTATTGTCCCTTTCTGACCATTTGAGATTGCCTTGTATTTGAAAGTACAAGTACAGTTTGGTGGTTTGACAAGTTTCATGATGTTTCTACAAAACATCAAACTGATTTTGGGACTTTTACACGTGGGTGATTTTTTTTCTAAAATAATCAAAGCGCCAGGAACTTTTTTTTTTAGCAAAAATTCTGTTACAAGTGTTATGAATTTATGTGTTATTTGTGTAGAATGTAATGGTCTCCAAATTAATTGAAATGTCCCCCTAGTACTCCACATAGAGTAATAGCTGCATAGAGATCAAGACATGATGGACTCCACAAAATTTCAAAATCCAAAGAAAAACACAGTTTACAGCAAGAGTCCTTAAATGCTTTTGAACTAGCATAGCATCATTAGCAAGACAAACCCTTATTTCATCCCACTTGATTTGTAAAAATTCAAACAGGCTGCTATTTTTTACCAGTGAATTGTAGGAAAGATGCATTTTGTTGCACTGTGCCTTAACCCTATGAATAACATACAACTTTTAAAAATTTTTTTGGACTGGTCAGAGTTAACATTTACTATTTCAATCATGCAAAATTTAATTATGCTGAATGGTATCTTGAGCCACAGTACTTTTCTCTGTGATAGCCAAGATATTATCATCATCTAAGGTAACATAAAATCTAAAAAGATATAGTATTACTCTTCTGTGCTTTTGGAACACAAATTCTTCTAACCTGCATCTTGTAATCAACTATTATATCTATGTGCAAGGGCATGCCAACTGTTTGCATTTATCTACTGTGACTGAAAGAAAAATCCAGGAAGTACCTACCAGCCTTTTAACAATTTCTCTGTCTGACAGGAGTGACAGCTGACAGGTTTTAACTACATAGAAAGTACGCAGAACACCTACTTCTTCAAATATATTTGTTCCAATTGCACAAGATGATCTCTTACTGTAACCCATCCTTCGCAGGAATCATTCATTTGAATTCAGGGATGAGCAACCTTACAGCAAGGGTTCTTATTCTTCCATATTATTCTCACAGTTTAAGATTTAATTTTTGTTTCCCTTGAAATTGATCATTCTAGGGCAGAAGCCGAGAGCATGCTAGCAAGTTCCCTGGCTTCTAGTCTCCATTTAATCTCAAGCTAGCTTTCATATTAGATGAAAAATTCAATAGAATACCACTCAGTCCTCTCATAAACATCAGAAATAATGGTATGACAGGCAGCAAAAACTATTTTAAATATTAATTTAATGCAAGACATATATGAGTCCAGGAGATGAAGAACTATACTACAATTTAAAGTTATGCTTTAATTTTTTCATAGATAAAAATCATTCCATACCTATATGGTTGTACTTTATTTCCTTCCACTCCAGATTCCAGTGCTTTTTTCACTACTAGTTCATTTTCTTCTCAGTAAACTGAACAAGTGCAGTAAACAATAGCTTGTACTTTGTTAACTATGAAAAAAACCGAATTTTCTACTGTTCATATTCTTCATACAGACAGTGGCTTGGTAGGGATTGAAAACATCATAAAAATCATGCTTGGATGTCACTTTTACCAGTAAAAAATATCCTCCTGTAAACATTAGTATGCAATTTCTAGTAGTTTTTAATAATTAAAATACTAAATTATTTGCAGATTTCAGCACAAATGCAAAGCTGTATCCAGTCTTTTCACATAGCTACCAAAGGAGAGGGGAAGAAAGTGGCTGCATGTAGATGGAGCCCGACATTTGTGCCATTTCCAAAGCTGTGTATGACTAAGCCATAAGCCAGTTCTCTACACAATGCTGGAGACTATTGTATTAATATCTGGTGAACACTAGGAACACAGAAACCCCTTCAGATTGGAGATCTTTATTCAGGGGTTTTGGTTTTATGCTTTTATTAACTGAGTAATTGGTGGATATTTAACTATTTAAAAACTGGTGGCGGTACAATAGAATTGATAATACAAGGTCTTCCCAGAAATTAGAGAACTAGCACTTACATTTCAGTGCATGAATCAACTCATTAAGCTGCCTCTCAGCAAGAGTACTGAGTTTTTCCTCAGATACAAACCCCTGGCAAAGGTCTTGTAGCAATCCCACATCTAAAAGCAAAGAGTTGCAAATTTAGTATTATCAGAGTCTTAAAATTAAGTTTTTTTAAGAACACACCTGGTTGGTACTGGCACAGTTAGAAGGTAGGTTTTACAAATTAGAATACCAGACAGTGCCTAATTTATTCACTTTCTTTCTTTACCTGTAATTACTGGTGCCTCTTATTTGCTCTTTAATGAAAATCGTACAGTGAACAGACTTACACAAAACAGCCAATAAAAGAATGTAATCAAATGGAAAATTACACACATTTTGGTATCTTGACATACATTTTCTGCCTACAGTCTTTTTACTTAATAAAAGCTATACACACTCTGGTCCCCAGAATAACCCTCAAATTTCATACTACCAACTTGAAGCAGACAGAGAATTTTGCAAGTTAATATATTATATTTTATAGAATTAAAATAAGGGGAGTTTAATACAATTATACAATTTACTGAAGCACCTACACAGTCCAGACCACAATACTTGAAATTCTTTCTACTGCAGAGCATGACCTGAATATTGTTATCAAAAAATACCCGTTTTCACTTAAAATAAACTCCATTGGACTGCCAACACCCAGTCCCGAGCGTGGTGGCAGCAGCAAAATAACTTTTGCCTTTTCAAGTCTTGGGTCTGTTGGTTCAAGTTCAGTAAAGTCTTCATGTAACAACTGAATATCCGAAAAAAGGGAACAACTCAACAGTTAAACATTGCATGCAAGCCTGCCTAGCAGTGATACAGCAGAAGACTTACAGTGTTACACAGATTTTGATACGGTTAGAGCCTTCTAGGCTCAGATCCTCCAAAGTATGCCCTATGGATTTCAAATAGACTGAAGGGCTAAAGCTAGACCTGCACATTCCGCTGGAAAAACAGCTAATGAATTTGCAGAGTCTTGCTGCATTCTGTTCTAATGGGTCCTCCAGATAAACTGGACAAGTGCATGTGTTTTGAATTAACAATCTCCAACAGCTGAAAATTAGACTGAAAGCAATAGCCAAAACACCAAATAAATGGACCCAAAAGTTCCCAGCTACCAGCTATACCAACTGCTATACAGTAAGTACTATGGAAAAATTCGTCCTGATATTTCAGAACGTTCTATTTAGGACATGGCTAATCTGCAACCTTCAATTAACCTCTCTGTAGCCGAAGATCTACCAGTTCACCTTTTGACCCGAAAAAAGTTATTGCCCTCCCCAAGTCTTCAAAGAAGGGATCTCTGAATTCTGATAGAATTATGCCATCTCTATAGATACCACAAACATCTGTATTACAACACTTTTTTGCATACCTACTGTTTTAGCACCTACTTTCACATCCCATACGCGTGAAAATATTCCTCAGTTCTTCTTTTTCTGAAGATTTCACACCACAAACAAAAATTGTGGATGTGCTGTGATTTGTCAGCACTGACACGTGGGCAATGGTCAGATGGGAACCTATGTGAGCCACTATAATGTCATCACCTGCATTCAACAGTGCCTGTGTAGAGTGTACAGCAAGGCTGCAAGACTTATCCTAGAAAACAATGACACAAAAAAAAAAGTACAACCAGCTATTTTGGTTTTTTTTGAATGCCAACCTTCTTTTCCAAATTAGGAAAGTATTTCATTGTTTTTATAGCAAGTGGGAAAGAAGGAAAAAAAAGGGATAGCTTCTAATAGAGAATTAAATAAATTACAAAATCAATCAGTCACTCAATAAATTTTAGTAACTTAATTCTAAATAATACACCCTATCCCACCAAAGAGACAGTGGTTTTGAGGGTTTTCTTTCCTCATTTTGAATACTTTTAAGTAGTATTACTCAGAATTTGTTCCCATCACCTGCGGGTCTCTCATGTGTAGTTCTTTTCTGTAAAAATATACATAAGAAATTGAATATTGAATACTGAATCACTTTTTACGTTGGGCTATAAATTTTGAGGCTAAAGTTTTCAGATAATGCTAAATAACTAGTGAAAATGCCTGTTGAGATGTTTCTGCTAGGCACTCAAGAATCATCAGATAATTCATGATTGCGTGTTTCATGGTTACTCCAAACCACTGCTCTGCAACAAGAACCTCCAAACAATCTTGTCCAGAGAGTCTAATGATGGCACGTTAGGAAAAAGACCAGTGGGATTTATGGAGATCTAGGAAACACACCACACAAAATATGAAGAAGTGTGATCATTCCATCACAAACATGCATTCGAAGAGGAAATATTAAAGTAGCATAACACTATCTACTAACAGGGGTAAAGCATATGGAGTCACATCAAAACGTTCCTCACGTTTTCAGCAGGGAGACATCCCCTTTGATTACTTATATATTTATTCCAACAGCTTTAAGATTAAATTTAAACATTCTACTAACTTAATTGTACCTATCAATTACAAGCATTGACATTTGCATACTAAATTTAGTAAGTGAATCAGTTTATAACCTTCTAATTACTAAAAACGTCCAAAACCTTATGAGAGTATGTTGCTATCTGACTGATTTAATACGACAGTCACACAATAAATGACCTCATTCTAATGCAAAGCAATTACTTTAGTTTGCAGATCATCCGACTCAAGGGTAACATCAACTCACCTGCAGTAATCGTTTGCAATCTGCAAAAAGATCTAAATTAAGCAGTTCTTTAAGAGAGGAAGGAAAAACCAATACATCGTGGCAATGTTGGTCCATAGCATACGTATAATGGTCAAAGTCTGACACAGATTCAACCTTTTTGAGTCCCTTCATCTCCTGATCTCTTATAACATCTTGAAGGTTGTTATACAAAAGTTACTTAAGCAACACAGTTCACATTGATTATATGAATTTTTGACTTCTATCAGTATATGTATAGACATGCATACACATACAAGTATAGAATGCCATACTGCCTACAGGAGGGGAACCTACTCTATTTTAGGCACATAAGTTCTGGTTTGAAACAATTAAGTTAGTAAGTCTGATAAAATAAATTAAGAAAGAGGTATATGTCTCCAGAAGATGACTGAAAGCATCAAAACAGAAATGTCCATGAGCTCAGGAGACATTGTAGCAAATTTACTGCAAGAATGCTTTAGTTCTTTGAATTGCTTTCCATTTAGCCCAAATTGCCAGTGATTTTAATGTCTGAAAACTGAAAGAATCCCTGTATAAATGTATTGAAGGCATAACTGTTGAGGCTGGCAATTTGAATATCATAAAGATTTAGAAGTATATATAGCAATACTTATTTGTTGAAATGCAATTTCAGACTGTGCCATAGCCTTATATAGTATATTAAATATGGGATGCATGCAGCAGCTCTTAGTTCAGTCTTATTTAAGAGTTGCAATGTCACAATCAGAGTAAGACACATTATCTTCTAAGCACCAAACATTGGTCCAAGACATGAGTAGGAAAAAAAAATTCTTGAAAACATTATAAAATGGAGTACCTGTCTAACAAAACAGATAATAGGATAATTTGGTATGGCTCATGTATCAGTACAGAACTGGAAACACCAGTGCTACATATATAGTGGTCTACAGAATATAAGGATTTTAACAGTATATTTTTATGTCAAGTTTACACTATCCTCACAGAATAAATACTAGGTTTAAGTACTGTATCTGTCTTAACACCCTTTTCCAAGATTATGGTTTACCCTAATACATCAGCTTTTAAGGATGTTTCCTCTATTTTTTGTCACCATCTTTACTCACCCATATTTTTAACTTTATTTGGTTAAAGACCCACACAAGCAACAAAATAGTACACTATTTCACAATCTTGTTACAGTGTTTGAATAGCATGACTACAAACAAACACAATGGCACTGGACTAAGCAGAATTTCCTGTAAGAATTTTAAATTACTGGGAATAACATAACCTGGAAATTCTAAAAAAAGTATGTAGTGAACTGTATCACTTCATGTGTCAAAACATCAATATCAGATGATGCATTAAAGACCTTACCTGATTTTAAATGTGTTTATCCACACACAGAAAGGCAAAGCAGAAACCCTTTGTTCCTGCTTCCATATGGTTTCTGGTACAAAGTAGTCAATTGAAAGAGCATCATGTTTGATGCGGTGTCGTGCTAATGCAGCTGCTAGTTTTGTCTTACAACTACAAAAATACAGTCACAAGTTTAATAAGTTTTATAAATGTGTACATCAGCTATTAGCATACCTTTCTGCTACAACACTATCTTGTTCAGAAACCATAATCAAAAGGGTCATTTCATTCTGCAAACTGCTACAGAAAATACAGTTACCATTGGAGTAGGAAATGTGCTGTAAATGCAAAGTACTAGCCCATAGCTAAGATTATTTAATTCAAATGCAGGTGGGACTGGAATTATGACAGGTGACTCTCAAATACACTCATTTTCTCAGACAAAAGAATTCAATATGTTTTGGAACTGCAATCTGTGGAATGAAATCATCACATTCATTTGCAAGTTAGAAGATGTAAGTACATATATGTGCAGAATTATCTTTTGATGCAAGCTGACCTCTAAACATGTAGAGAAACTACACAAGTATGATGGCAACCAGGAGTCAGTTTTATTATTATGGCATGAAAATGTCAGAGAAAATACTCCCAGTTTTTATTTCCCCACAAACTTTACACATACTCTCAATACAAGATAATTCAAAGCAAATAAAAACTATTGGTGAACTACTTCAGATATATTATTTCCTGCCCTCCAGAAATATCTTGCACTTAAGATACTCATGAACTTTTTGGGCTATTCTTAATCTAGCAGCAACACAATTTTGTCTAATAAATGCCTTTCAAGTTCATCAACTGACTGATGGAAGAAATAATAGATATTAAAATGTTTATTTTACATATCCTCTTTTTTGTTCCAATTATTTAAAACAATAAATATTTAATAAAGTTCCATAATAGAAATAATGCTAAATAGATGGATGTTATTCCATTCCATGACCTCTTGATTCTATTACAATCATATTCATGAACATTTACTGAATATTTCCTTCCTAAAATTGTATGAAAAAAGTTTCAACAACACCAAAATAAGATGCTAGCAAAATAATGGTTTGTTAGCTGTATTTTTCTTAATTATAAAAATATGAAAGTCCCCCTTCAAACTAGGTTCTCATTAAATTTTTAAAAAAGCCCACAAATTTGAAGATGAAAGACATGTTTAATAATTATTTTTAAAAGGCACTGGTTACACAAGTCTGCTTTTTTGCTAATATATATGAATAAAACAAGCTCCTTGCATGGATACCTGTTTAGATAACATCCTACTTCCTGGACATCTTCTATAGTTTCCTCTTCATGAAAAATCTTTCGTTCTCGAAACTTTCGGTCTTGTAGGTCATAAAGCATCACAACAAGCAAGCTGGTGAACTCATCTGGCTGCAACAGAAAAGCAGCTGGATAGCAAAAGTGACACAAAGCATGCCTTACTTCTTCACGAAGATCCATAGCAAATACCAGTCTCCCATGTAAGAGGCATTAAAAACACCAGGGAAATACTTATTTGTAAGAATACTAAAGTAATTCCTCATGGAGAGCTGATAAAACACTGAAGGGGTTTTTTAAAAAATAAATTCACATCTTGTAAGTTATTTAGCTTATCAAAATTAAAAGCAATCTACATACACAGATAAAATACTATATCATAACAACTTCTAATGTTATCATAATTGAAATTATTTTCTGCTCATAAAGTAGTTCGTTGAATAGCTAAGCTAAGAGAAACTTCTCATCTATCAATTCATCTCTTGTGGGAATCTTCCATATGTAGCAATTTATATGCTCAGTTACAGTAACTGTTCTGCTCTTGGGATACAAGTAAAATCTCCTTACCGTGTCTAAATGTAAAAACCAGGGAGCATCATCTGCTTAAGGACAATAATTAACAGCACTTTAGTTACTATTATCTACCTCCTTCCATGAAATTCCTAGTTATTAAGCCTTCCAAAATGCTCACCTTCTCGCAAATATGACCAAAAGTAGTTAGAAAACTCCAGTTAGTGGGGAAATAACAGCAAACACAGAGTGTTAGCATGTGAGTTTTACTTCCTTACTAAGACAAGTCTAAGATAAATATGTTACATCGTTTGTCTGCTCACATCAACCTCCACCAACAACACCGGATGAAGTTTATCTTGCAATTTTCAAAGGCATCAAAGACTAAACTGGGAGGAACAGCAAATTACTTTGCAAGCTCTAGAACTTCTTGAGATGTCAAAGCAGGAAAGCAAGTTCAGAGAGTAAACTGGACCAATTTTTGCCAGTACAGTAATTGCATACAGTACAGTTTGACCAGCAAATGAAACATGGGTTCAATGCATGTTTTTATCTGATGGGGTTCACTCCATGCTTTCTAATTCCCAAGGACAGGAAGGACACAGGAATTTTTTTCCCCCTGCTCACAAGGGGACACAGCTGGGAAGGAAAGCACACGGACATGGACAACATCATTGAGCAAGTACTACATTGCAGTAAAGATAATGGCTCACTCTTCCACCTTCTTTCCTTGAAGGTTTTGATTCCCAGCAGTACGGTGCAAAAGAATCTCCCAAACCACGTACCTAGTACTTTGGAGATGGATGCCTTAGACAAGTCTCAGAAAAGGTCAGCAATATTTCAGTCTGAAGCTGTCATACAGTTCAAAACAATGAAGGTTGTTTTGAAGAATGTCGTAGAACCCTCAGAAAGGATTCTAGTTGCATTAATGCAGAAAATACAAAATTTATTTCCTCATGGCAACATACACTTACTATTGAATGGCATGGGTAAGCACTACTATCTAACAATATTTGTTCAAGAATATCTTGATCTGAAAAAAAATGTTGCCAACTTATGCTATGAAATCTACAAGATTATATGAAAGAAAAAGCAAACCTTATAAACCAACAAAGTGCAAATTTAAACATCATGAAAATTAAGGGCAAATTCAATCACAAACAGTAGCAATGCTATATTAAATTCCTTTAAGTGAACAAGTATAAAGATAAATGTCTGATTTCACAAAATGCTAATAACACTTAGCTGTATTTAAATATTTGAAGGATATGAGTAGTCTTGTAATAACCTGCAGTTTAACAAAAAATACCCCAGATCTCTGCTGTCAGGCAGACACTGAACATTTTGCTTTTCCGTATTTTCCCTGCTGCATCATTTCTGTTGGCAACTCTTGGAAAAGTTTTGTACTTACATTTTAGAGCATTGAAAGCCAGTTCATAAGATACATGCCTGGAATGCTCATCTTTAAAAGCCAGCACAGGAGATTCTGAGTCACTGCCATACCTCACCAGCACTCTGTCCTTACTCTTTTCAGTATGAATGGCTTGAAAAATCTTAGCTGCATTTTTGTACACAGAGTCAGGACAGCCACTCTCCTCAATTGGAGTCATTGTTCTCTTTGCAACAGATCCTGTTTCATCTGAAATTTTAATTTTACTCAGGTCTGATGTATCATTTGTGACATCCTCATGTGAAGACATCAAGTTACTTTCAGAGCCTGGCATTTTTTCAGCTGCTGACTGTGTAAGTGCAAGTCACAATCCCACTGCCTCTGCAAAAAATGAAGTTTGCATTGAATCATGAAATTTTCTTTCACCAGAATAAACTTTTCCCTTCATTTTCAGGTTTTCAATATTATTTTCTTTTTTAGGCTGTAATCCTGCAAATACATGTATCATCTATACTTCTACACATCTGTTATCTTAGACATCATAGAGAAGGATTTATTTTCTTACCTTATTTGAGCATGTGCAAAGATAGTTATTTGTGTCAAAGAGGCTGGTGCTTTACCATAAATTATTCTAAACAGACTATATACAGAGATTTGATTCTCTGTGTCTAATAGGAAGCATTATTATTGGACAAAATAGAATCTCTTACTAAGAATTCTTTAATAAAAAAGACACCACAGAAATTTCAAAGCAGACATCATGTCTTCCAAAGAAGAACCATCTTGAAAAGAGTTGCAGGTGAATTCCAAATGTTTTTCCAACAAACTGCATTTATTTTCCACTGTTCTCAAAAGTGGAGGATAGAGATCACCTAAGTGCTAATGTATTTAATATAATACCTAAACAGGAGAATTTTAAATGCAGGAAATCCATTCTGGGAGTTTCAGAAGGTATTATCTAACTCTCCATAATCCCATGTTCCCTTCTTAAGTTTTCTACACATCCTATATAAACAGTAAAATAAAAATTACCTTCCCCAGAAGCAGAATAGGGCTTCAATAAAAACAAAAATTCCCAGTGCTACTTGAATGCAAAAATATGCTAAAGTTCTGCACTGATGGATTCATGGAGCAAACATAAATTATTTTGTGAAGCCATACTGAAACAGAACAAGCACTTTGTTATCAAAACAAAACATTATTCTTCACCAGAATAAAGTACCAGATTAACTAAACCTAACAAACTCTCATGCTTAGAAAGGGAAAAAAACATATAAATATTTTCAGGGTCTTTTTCACCAGCAAACTTGTATACGACTTCACAGAAACGTGGACACCATCTAAAAGGGACCTGAAACTCCAACCCCTTCTCCAGGTGAACACAAATACTCCATTTTGGAATATGTAGCAAGTGAACTATGTGGTTTCAGGACTTTGAAGGCTTGCAGAGTTCCCAATCACTCTTGGTAACTTCTTTGCCATTTCTGCTGAGCTGCAAGACACACTGCTGTTAGGATGACTTGATGAATACACTTTCCCAAAAGACAAATGTCATCCTAATAAAGATGAGTTGACAGTGTTCTGCCCTGTGCTGATACACTGCACAGTTGTAACACTGTAAATCACAGCCTGGATTGCTGAATGCTCTGCCAAGCAGAGTACACCAAGCCTGATTAACATGAAGCTCAGCTATGAAGAAGAGCTTTCTAGAGAAGCAAGGAAAGATCCTGCCTTTGTTTGTGGAAGAAACGAGCTGGATCTCAAGCAGATTACTCAGTTGACAGGGAAAAAACCCCTAAAGGTCCCAAGGAAGCCATCATTTTCCTAAAACTGAATGGCTCCCAAAGTTCAAAAGTAATTCTTTTTATTAGTTAAGAAAATTGAAAATGAAACATGAAGACAGAGATATCATGCGAGGAGAGAACAACATAAAATCCAAGTTTATAATATTCCTGAGTCGCATGAACACTAAATCAATCTTATTTGGACCCAAGTATCTCTATACAGTCTTAGCACACTGATTCCATGTTAAAGATACATACATACTCTCAGTGATCTGGCTGATTAGAGGTACATATTGTCCTACAAAGTAGAAACTTACTGTGGCAATAAAATTTCCAAGCTCTTGTCAATATACTTCCACACTGTTTTCCTTAAGCTTGATGAAATCTGCAAGTTACAGTAATAACAGGATAAGCAGAAGAAGGAAACTTGTTAAGTTGTAGTCACGGCTGTCTTTAAACAGCTACTGGACAGCTGTTCTCCATGATATCTGAGCCTGTGTGTTAAACAGCGCCTCTCTCAGGACAACACTGGTCGTGAAAACACAGAAAACAGACAAGAAAGTTTCTCCCCATTTCTGCTTCCAAGTCATCCACTAAACTGGTGACAACGCTCAGGACTACTCACTGCTAAGCACAGCAGTTCAACAAGTACTACCAGCACCATCACAAGGCAAAGGGGGTTTTTCTTTTCTGTGCAAAGGGACATACAAGTCTGTCTGCCAAAATCACCTGTATTACAGATGCAGATAAACTCCTGTAACATAAGTTACCATTGTCCACATAAAAACAATAGAAATAAAGATAAGAAGACTGCATGTTTCAAACAGCAGAGTGGGAACTAGAGATGAGATTGGAAACTAAATTGGATTATACTGCTTTACAGCCAGGCAGTAAAAGGTAGGCGGCCTGGAGTCAGTCACATTTCTTCCTCTCTTTTTTATCCCGAAGGCTGAGGGAAGCTCTCAGCTGCTCTGGTGGGCTCCATATTTGTAGCATTCAACACATCTAAGATTAAGCCTACAGGATATCTACTGGAAGAACACCTGAAGAGAAAGTGGGTGAGAGAGAACAAAGATTTTATGCTCATACTCTGAGGAAGCTCTTGACCAAGACATTCTAGTTAATCTTTTTTTTCTCACTCCCTAAATGATTTGAGGAAAAATAACACATCAGGCACCTGTCATGTACCCTCACGGGATGCTCACCAGACAGAATACCATTGCTTCACAATACCAGCTTTTAGCTAGTATGCTTGCCAATGGAATTGAAGAAAAACTGATTTATATTAATGCTCTCAGTTTCAAATGAAGCTGTCCGCAGACTGCATGGTTCTGCAATTATGAAAGCACTAGGCAAATACAGTGTTTGTGGCGCATAATACAAGCCCGTGTGAATAGGAAATAAATATGTCTCCAGTTTTTATATGTAGCTTCGCTATCATAAACTATATCATAAAACTATAAACGATATCATAAACACTCAGCTTGAGGGATGGCTCCAGCTTTGACTTAACAAACTCAAGTGAACAGAATTATGACAGCGAATACTGCATAGCAAAGGATTTCCACACACATTCCCTCATAAAAGTCACCAATTCCTTTGTTTATACACCAATACATACATTTTTCCTCTTTCTTTACTTACCACTTTTTCCAGTAGCCTCTACAAGTCAGGAAAAGAGATAAACAATAAACAACCCCACAGCACTCACTCCAGGTACAGCAGGCAGCCTGGCCACACAGCAGCGGTTCACATTAACAGGGACTTGGTAAAAAGCGGGCATGTGAGCACGGGCGTGGCTCCTCACACACCAACAAACAGTAAACCCTCACACACACGGGAGTTTTTGTCTCACTAAGTACACACGACCGCATCCGCTTCCTGACATCAAGTGCGACCGTGGGGCACGGGACGGCAAAGCCTCTGTTACCCCGCGACAGTCAACCGGGCTGGAGAGGGGGGAAGAGCAATGACAGGAACGAAGAGAGGGCAGACACCAGACCATTCCCCAGCTCTGCTTTACTTATGAGAAATAGCTCGAGTCGCCTCAGGGGACAGACATATACGAGGGGGCGGCGGGAGGAAAGCTAATTCTTTGTATAAACAAGCAAACCGTTCGTTGTAACTCAGTGCTAAAAGGCCCTAAACCACAAGCAGCCCCCCCACAAGCCGCGCGGGCTGCGGGACTGACCTCCCCTGGGCCGGGACCGCGGGGCTCGTACCTGGCTCGGGGCGCTGCGGGACCGAGGGCACCCACCGCCCCACNCCGGGCCGCGGCCCACACGCACCTGCGGCGCCGCCCCCGCTGTGTGCGCGGAGGGGGCCCCGCCTGCCCAGCGCTGCCCACCGGGCCGGGCGTGCAGCCAGCGGCGTCCGAGCCAGGCCGAGCCCCTTCCTCCATCCATGGATCCGCCAGGAGGCACAGAACGGCCTGCAAACGGCAGGCACGGCCATTGTGTGGGTGGCTGAGACTGAGACGTGTCTGCCGAGGTTTCTGTGATCGGACCTCTCCGAAGATCCCTGTCGGGGGAGCAAGAGCTGCTCCCACGTCCCCTTTTTTTTGGTTTGGTTTGGTTTGGTTTAACCCCTTTTATTTAAAACACGTACGCACAAACCACAACTAAACAAACAAAAAAACCAACCAAACAACGCCTCCACCCCCCTCAAACCTCAAGTAACACTAATTCTTGCAAACTTCATGACCACGTTTAAAGGCAAATGCTACCGACACATTTCTAACTGTATCGAAACATCATCAGTCACAGGACCGGAAAACGGGAATAGCCCCACATAAGGTGCTGGGATTTCACTTGGAATTAGCTGTATGCTATTCCCTTACTCTCTGGTCTTGTAATGTTCTAGTTGTCTCAACATCTAATTTCATTCAGTGTTTTGAAACACAATTGGAATGGGCTTTAAAGTTGTTTCCAAAATTATTATTTAAAAAAAGAGTCATTTTTTGAAATTATGCAAAAAATCAATAAATCAGCCATAACCTCGTCACAAATCTGCTTTTCCCCCTGTAATCTTCCTTCCTATTACAACAACGCTGTCATAGACAATCTTAAAATTCTCCTGAATAAGGGGAAAACCCGTGTGATTCAGTTAAAATCTGTGATGACTTTCGGTGTATCATTTCTCCAACCCAATCCCGCCTGGCACCTCACTCAAGCACCTCCCACAGGTGTGAGGGCCCTTACATAGGGAAGACAGAAGTACAGACTCTCCTGCATGAGAGCTGCACACAAGCTAAATAATCAAGGCTTTGATCTAGGTGGCCTGCACACTAAGTGAAGCTCAGTATAAACTGTAGTACATCTGTGTATTTACAAATTGTGAGGTTGCACAGTTTTTGGGAACAAGTCATATTGAAGCATACAAACCCATGTTTGTTATTCCTGCTAAAAATTTGTGTGTTTCTGGTATCAGTATTATCAGGTATCTAAATAAACCAAACTGTGACTCCATGCAATTGCATGCATGAAGACTACAAAATCTGGAGAGTTAAAAAAAATGCTTAGTTTGCTGATGGTACAAAGACACCTTTCTGGCCTGGATCTGCTGCATACTTCAGCATGGCTGTTTCAATTGTGACAACAGCAATTAATTGCATACAAAGTGAGCCAAATAGGCTGGGTAAACTTTGCACACAGGAGTTCAAACAAATCTTGATGAATCCTTCTTGATGAAGGGGTGGAATATGTGATTAATAGGTTGTGTGCATCAATAGGGCACTATGCTATCTACAGTGTAGATGGTAAAGAGTTTTTTGTGCTGTTTATTTCATCTTGTCCAAATAGATATGGCAGCTTTTTTTTAAAGACAACTGGAAATTGCTGCCCAATGTCAGTTGCATTTCTGTGTACTATTCTTTCACCTTCTATTTGGCGTAGTTTATTTTGCTAAGAGTTCTGCTAAGAATATTCAGTACTTGGAGCTATTTGTCTTTTGAAAGAAGTAAATATATTTTGGCAGCACCATCTCATTTCCTTTTTGTCTTTGACTTTTTTAGCTACTGCTCCCTCACTGAAAACTGAGGTAGAACTGCTTCGTATCTTAAGTTAGACATTTTAGCCTGTGTACTTTTGATTCGTGGAGGAGGTAAAAAAGAAACATCATCCGTGCCCTTTTTCACAGAACTTAGCATGCTCTGAAAGTTTCATTAGGGTTAATTTGGTGTGAGTTGAAGTAGCTCATCAGCTCACATAAGATGTGTATGAATGAACTGCTGACAGAGTTAAGTAGAACAGTAAGAATGAGAATAAAATATTAAATCACATTTTCTTCCTGCACCAGTAGTAATCCTTAAGTGTGTTTGTTAGGCTAATCATGTCAAATTTAGTAAATTAATTTATTTTATTGAAGGTGAGTAATAGAATGAGGGGTTTTTTTATGTAAGCTATTTGTTTAAATTATATCTAGTACGACTCAAGGCTTGGATATGGTAAAACCTAAACTTGGTGGCTCAAAGATGGTACAATGCATTGAGTTGATACTTTTATGGAAATGAGATCTTACTCCTGAGTGACAACTTTCAGCTTGAGCCCACCTGCCTATATTTGAAACCAGGGCTCTTTTTTTTTCCTATGTACATAATTTATCTGATTTTTATCTGTCATTTTGCTGGCCACTCATTATGTTTTATAAGGTCTTTCTGATCTCATTTATAATGCCTTCCCTCATCCTCACTTCTCTGAATACTTTCATGTATTGGCATAGTATGACATCTCATTGCTCCCCTCCCTTTCCAGGTTGTTGGTGTTAAGGAAGGATAACACGGGTATCCCTCAAAAACACCAGGAGTGAAAAGATTTAGGAAAATTTATTTCCGAAGGTGAGAACACTAGAGAACATTAAACCTAACAGTGTTACAAACACCGGGCCTTTGGGAAAAGACATGCCTCTGTTCTCCAGACTTTTATAGTCCTGGCCACCCCTGCTGTGTGGAGGCCTTCAAACATGTCTGCAAGGAGCTTATCTTCTTCCCATAGCAGGGAGAGCTTCTCTGGATTGCAGTGGCAGAAAATCATTTAACTATCTCTGGGAAAGGTGCCTCTTCTAGGTAGGAGAGACTTCCTAAGTGAAGTAAGCCGTAAAACTCCTTGAAATAATCTTGCAGAAGGGGTCTTCTACACT
The DNA here is from genome assembly GCA_013399895.1 of Serilophus lunatus. Taxonomy (NCBI): domain Eukaryota; kingdom Metazoa; phylum Chordata; class Aves; order Passeriformes; family Eurylaimidae; genus Serilophus; species Serilophus lunatus. The sequence goes on along the minus strand of VXBA01005740.1, from coordinate 68,700 downwards.
TACTTTGCAACAAAACAAAGTCCCCATATATATTCCTACAGAACTCCACTGATGACTTCCCCACACACCTTCCCATCTATCTTTTCACCAATTATTCTTACATATGTGGACAGTCTGTCTTATCGCTTTTATTTTGAAATTACAATCCAAGTATAATAAATCCAAGTATAATAAAACAGAGGCAAAAAGACCTAAATCTGCCAAACTAGTCATGCCCACAAACGTCTTACCTGCTAATATTATCTGTGCTGATTTCTGAAACTCTGAGTTTCTCAAAGAAATCAAGAAACACCAAATATTTGATTTTTCAAGTGAAGTGGCAGATACTGACATGGTATAGCAAAACAGGAGATTATTTCATATGAGTTTCAATTAATCCAAGTCTTTCACATTGTAGAAGGTTCATTACGCATTGAATCCACAGAAACTTAGGTTTACTGGCTTGTGAAGTTCTTCATAATGAAAGACTAGTAAATACTTTACCTAAAGCAAGTAGGAAGTCATTAGTATTATATGCCAGGATGCCATGTGTAACAGGCATGTCTGTATTGAGCCCCACACTGTTATTGGTGGCCATGGAACCTTGATTCTGTGTGCAGTTGCTCTGTTTTGATAACTCTTTCAGACTAGATTAAATATATGAGGGAGGATGCCATTTTTATTTGACCTAACATAGGTTGCAAATTTAATGTGTAAATAGGTCTATTATGTAGCAACCTGGAGTTGGTAAGTGAACAAAGACTTCAACAGCTTTGTCCCTTTTAATCACTCTGTAACTGTCATTTAAGTGAAACTGATAGTAATTTTGTTGCAGAAATGTTTAAAAATTTAATGGGTCAAAACTGATAGTCACTGTAATACTTCGTTTGACTCCGAGTTGGTTTTGGTTCACTTTTCAAACCATGTAACAACTATCATGTGTTAAAATCTTTAAGGAGCTATATTGGGGAAAGACATACAAGGTGTTACCTTATTTTTTTTTTTATGTCTTTCCTTCTTGTTGAAGTGCTACATTTAGTGTAAATTTCTGAAATATTCATTGATACTGTGGTTATGGTCTGTTCTCCTGCCTCAGAAGTGGAAGATTTAAGTTTAGAGCAGAGTATCTTTCATTATAGTGAGAAATTAATCTGAATTCAGTATAATAACTTCAACTGTAAATAGTTCAAGCACACACAAACAGCTTCCTAGACTCTAGTGTTAGCTGAGAGCATAGGTCGGAGGAAATATTGTTGATAAACAAATCTTCTTCCTTTGCTTTTCTATCCAGCCAAAAATATAAATCCATCCAAAAGTATAAGGGGTTAGTTCAAAAAACCAATTGTTTACATTTAATTTTTCTAGATTATTTAGCTTTCTTTTTAAAGGTAATGGCAAATGAGTCAAAAATTGCTAATGGCTTCAGAATGATCAACTGTTCACTGGAAAGGTTGCTTGGATATGTTCTGTACTCAATTACTGAGCTTTTATTTATCTCATAACAATTACAAAAAATCTTGGTTTAGGCTTTATAATAAGAAAAAAACAAGTATGGTTTCATATGGAATGTTATAAATTTGCCACATTCACTCTTCTAGCCATTTATTTTACAGCTGTGAGGACCATGAATGTAACTCAGCTAACAGGAATTGGCATGAAAGTAACAAATGCCCTGGTAGAAAAAGGTAGGATAATTAAAGCATGATTTTAGCAATTTGAAGTGTGGAGGACAAGGGAAAGCTGCTGCTGAGGAAAGCTGAGAAAGAAATCTGAAGATTACACACCACAATAGTTGCTATTAATAAGATGGGTAAGGGCTTGCAAAAGGACTGGGGGAATATGAGCTGCTTCAGGGGAAGTAGGAGTAAGAGGCAGAGGAAAGAGAGCCGAAAATCCTAGCCAGAAGCTATCAGAGAAGGAGTAGAGCGGAACAGGGGAATTTTCAGTCACACAGAAGCAAGGCAAAATGGCCATCATTGCAGGGGTAATTAACTTTTTTGGCACTCATGACCTTAGTTTTCAAGGTCTTCAAATATTATTATTGATTTCTTGTAAAAACACAGCATTAAGGGTATTAATAGAATATTACTCTTCAATTTCATTGGTGTATAGGTTATGTAAATGCATTTCTATTGTTTATTTACCTAGAACATGCAAATCTGAGTTCCTTATTTATTATGGTTATGATCTCTAGCTAATATAGTAATTCCTGCTGCTAACATTAAGATTCAAGAATTATTTTCTATTCACAAATACTTTTCACAGACAGACAGACAGACAGACAGACAGGCAGAAATTCCTGATGGCATACATGGACAATTATCAAAATAATGTTGTTTAGCGAACCTAGAGTTTGACATATCCATCCAAAAAAACCCCAAACCTTTTCGATGGTCTTAAAATAAATACAGATATATTTTTAATATTATTCCTTGAAGTTAAGAACAGGAGAGCAATTTCCAGTACAAATATTTCCCTGTGTAATTTAATTACAGCTGAAATGCAAGAATTTAACATATTAGTCACCTCAATTGCCAATGTTTAGAGTTTACCAAGAAAAACAAATGTACTACTTACATTCCATAGAAACTGTTTGTGCTAGACAACGTACATTTATGCAAATACTAATAAAATTGCAAAGATCTGTGCTAGGAAGATAAAGGAGATACAATATAGAGAATTAAAGCACAGTCAGGTAATTTGACACCAAAAAGAAGTAGCTATGCAGTTTGGCAAGGTGCAAGAGAAAACATACTATCACTTGTCAAGGACAACATGTTTTGGTTTTAGTGACATAAACAGCTCCTTTTATTTTCTTCTTGTACATAGGTAAGCATACTTATACAGAATGGAGAGCTCTGAAGCTATAAATGCATAATGAACCAAGCCTCAGAAGATTTGTTCACATCCTTAACAGTTGCAAAATAAAATTACAACCTGCCTTGTTAGTACATATTTTGTAGAATGTGTCTAAAACGGTGCTCAGCACTTCTGCTGTCTGTTTGCCTCCTCCCTTCTATAACTTAGGTTCAGAGGCAATCTGAACGAGTAGGACTACTTGTGCAGCTCTGAAGAAATGTTCTTCTCCAGCATCCCTGCACAAGTAAAACTAGACACCAGGACAGATTTAGGCTCCTGGGGCCCCACCAGCCTTTTCTCTCACCACCTGCATCTACTCAGCTAAATTTAGACACTCCTACTGAGTTCAGTGTTACAGGATCAGGCTTTGTTGCCCCATGCCTCTGCCCAAGTAATATCCACCTGTGGTGTCAGTTTTGAGTCCTTAGTTCATTATACAAATTGTTCCAAATTACTTCCATTCCATTCACAGGGAAAGTGTTCAGTTCTGTGGGAGGATTAGTATGTTGTGAAGTTGTTCCAGTTCCCACTCTGTTACTTCACTGTGTTGCTGATACTCCTCTTAGTATTGATGGCACTTACAGTTACAGAGACCACAAGTCTGTGCCTGCTAGTTCTACCTGAAATCCAAATTTACTGTTGCCCATGTCTCTCCTCTGGTCTCTGCTAGCAAGTCACGTGTCAAGGCCAAGGTAAACTCTGAACAAGACATTAAGGTATCTGTGGTCTAAATCAAGTGAACACACATGCTGCTAATGTCCATAAACACCACTAAACTGTGTTTAGTTTTATTGTTAGCACAATCAATGGTATGCTCTCCTTTTTCTGGATAAGAATTCCAGTTTTCAAATTCCTTCCATCTGCAACTGAGTCTCCAGCCCCTTACAAAACTGAGAGTAACTGTCTGCCAGATCAAACAGCTCATACAGCTCTGCTTGCTTTTACAGGATACCCTGTAAGTACAGGAGTGAGTGGCAAATGAGCCTTCCATGAGCATTCCATAGTCTTCCCTGTGACTCGCTATCTTTTAATAGCACACTTTTCAGACCAGATTATTTTCATGTGTCTCTTAAAAAATTTTAGCATGTGTTAGGTGTTGTTATAAAAAAACTGCAAAGCTTAAAAATATGGAGATTCATACTTCCAGTGCTGTAGGGTCATCGTCATCATCATCCTCCTTTTTCTTTCTTTTTTTCTTTTTCTTTTTCTTTTTCTTTTTTTTTGTTTCTTTCTTCTCCTTCTTCTTCATCTTCTCCTTCTTCTTCATCTTCATCTTCTCCTTCTTCTTTCTTCTTCTCCTTTTTGTTATTGTTACAATACAGTAATTTTTTCTCAATAAGGCTGTTAATGATAAACTAAGACAGAAAATTATCATCTTTGCCAGGATTTTCCTACTTTCGTTGCCTAATGGAAACTGAGTAAATTTGTAACAAAGATTTGTCTTACTTGAATGTCAATATGCTGACTTTGCAACTTAAAATATAGGTGTGTTACAGAAACCTTTCTGATTAAGAGCATTCCTCACAGTGCCTATATGCAATTTTGTCTGCTGATAAAGCTCACTGCTGTTTCAGAAATCTCTGACACTGTTCTGCAGATAAGAATTTTGTAGAGAAATCTGTGAGTCTAACCCTTGAAATGCTGCCAACTGTTTTAAGACTCAAAATTAACTTAACCCCTATTCACAAGATCAATCGGTTCCCTCTCAAATATATATTATGTGAAGCAGATGTGTGAAAATTGTTTCTTAAGCAGTGCAATTTCGTTGCAGCTATTGTGGCTGTGCATATGCATTGTCAAATCATTGGCTGGGGTTGAGATTGCTTGATCTATTATGCAGTCACAGCAATAAGAAACACACGGTTTATTTATTGATTTTTACCATTTGCAACTCACTTGATAAGTGTGTTTGCTTGAAATTGTCCATTTTTCCCTTCTAAATATTTTGTCACAGTTTTCCAGCAATAATGGCAAAATGGTCTGTTAATAACAAGAATTGACAAGTTTTTTAGTAAGACCACTGCATTCTCACCATTACCTAGCAAACAGAGATAATGAAAAGGCATATTCTTGGTCCCGGCTAGTCAGAGTTGCATTTTTATGTTCTTGAACAAACAGAAATGAGACAGTCCTCCCAACCAGAGATTAAAAGAATTTAATTCACTCCACAAGCAGAGATAACATAAGAGTATTCATCAAAGCCAGGAGGACAAAGAGGAGACACAGTAGTTTTGAACTGCATTTAGAGAACCAGTGTTTTGCTGAAGTTAAATGCTGCTTAAGATATAATCTGAAATTAGAAGCAGATTGTCGTTGTTTGCCTCCTGACACATCGCAATTAGTGGCTTTTTTTAGACCTTTCTTCTGTAAAACAGGTAACCTGCGTGCCCCGATGACTTTCGAGCTTGTCTTTTTGTTGTGTAATAGACACTGCTAGCACTTGGAGCCTGTCCTCACAGTGCCTATCCTTTGCTCTCTTTGTGTTCCTCACTGTAAACCCAGTTTCTTTCAGGGAGTGAATAACAGCCGTGACCTGTTATAAAGTCTGGCACTTCCATAGCCTGTATCCTGCAGTGTTTAAGTTCTCTAAAAAAATGGGGCAGGCTTTAGAAAACACAGCCTTCCAACTGATTTTATGCAACTAATAATAACCTGTCAGGTGAGGAACAGTGTATGTGCCTCATGTTAGTGATCACACTGCCAAAGTAGACAGAGACATACAAGCTACAAGCTCAGAAAAGCAGTTTTGCAGGCTGCAGATAGGTTTTTGTTCTTTCCATACAGGACAAGGGCATCAATTCCATATTGGGATCTCCAACACAGAGTGAAGAACGCAATTTTCTTCCTTGTGCCTTCAGCATAAAAGGATATATGCAGCTCTCACTGCTCTCATTGAGGACTGGCCTGAGTATTTCTAGCATGTGATTTCATGGCTTATTTGCTTTTTTTTTTTTTTTTTGATTACTCAGTGGATGTTGGCGATAAGATTGAACTTTCTGAGTGGTTAAATTTGTTAGCATTAATAGCTAGAGACATTAAATGTTGTTGTGCTCTACTGTGATCATATTAGTTCTCTGAGCAAAACTTTCCTGAACAGAAATATCAGTGGGCTTATCTGTCCTAAATCAAAACAGTCATCAGTCTTCCACTTAAAATTTCACTGTTTTCATCTGTATGCTAGTCTGGCTCAAGCCAAAGAACACTGTGTACATTAGCATTTCATAACTTAGTTATTGTTCTCAAACATTATGGGTTTCCGTAGAGACTGTTGGAATTAGATATGTTGCTTTTCATAGGACAAAAAATAGTTCTATTCAACATACTGCAAGAGAACTATCAGGAAAATATTAAAAAAGAATGAGAAAATAAAAGATTGAGAGTATATTCCCATTTACCATAATCTCCTTTTTCCAAAGTTTTACATATATTAAATTTTTTATGAGGCATTCATTCTGTTATGCTAGCAAAGGATGTCATAACACTAACTTGCAAAATTACATAGAAGGTTGTTGTTGCTCTGTTCTTTCACTTGTTAAAACCTTCAGTGATACTATTAACCATCATTGAAACACTGCAGAGCCCTGGGTTTTTAGCTTGTTAAACAGGTGAATGGAACACTAATTGTTTTATATCAATGTAATAATTGGCAATTTGAAGATTTTGTTTTTCCTGACAGCAGTTTTTATGGGCTTCTGGGTTTCCCTTGTTCTGTAGAAGTATCAGAGAGAGGAAAAACAAAGGATGCAAGTCTAAGTGACTTTTTTAATTCCTGAAACAAGAGTTCAAATATGTTTATACTTAAGTCACAGAGAGAGTCTTCAGTCATTTAAACTTTCTTTTCTACTTTATTAAATCCCTGTCTCATTTGTTAAGATTAACTCCACTTGGATTCAGCACTATATTATTGATCATAGCAAGACCTGGACAGGCAAAATACTGCGTTAGATCAGTTTGAACTAAAAATCTCTTTGTTACATAGAGTTGCATCTTTTCTTAATTTATGCAATTCAGGTGACTGGCAGTTAGAAAAACTAATAAGGATTGCTAGAAAAAATGAAAAGTATTTTACCTTTGCTTGAGGATATTCGCCCAGCAGATTCATGCTACTTAATTAGCCACTTAATTTACTTGAGGTATACCAGTGAGGATCAGAAATAATTAATGATGCTAATTTCAGTAATAGTCCAGTGACAAACTTGAACACTGTCTTCTGAAATCTCTTACTTCTATCTCATAAGAAACCTTCCAGATTTAATCTCTCAGGTTTGTATTTCAAGTTCACAGCATGAAGTCCAATAACCCATGCAGAACTTAAAGATCTCATACTCTTTGTACAGTTTTCAGCTCTGACACTTGACTGCTTCGACTCAGCAGTAACCCCTGATGTGAAAACTCCCAGGATGTATAGAAAGGATATCTGTGGGATAGAGGACTAATGTCCTCATCTATAAGATTTCTAGTAGAGAGTAGTGTAATAATTTCACTACAGCCAATGCAATATTTAATAGCAGTTGAAACCTGATCTGATTCTGGTACTGAATTTCCTATGGTTCTGTTATTTTCTGGCTGTGTTCAGAGTCTTACAGTTTACCTTGCAGAACTCAGGGTACAGTTGCATCCTGGTACCTGAATTGAAGCATTTCTATTTTGAAATATACTGCCTTCTATTTCTTAGCATGAAAAGAAATTCCTGAGGAAAAACAATACTCCCAAACCGAACTTTGGCAGAACATTTTTTTATTATACATTAACAATAAAATTCTGTAATATTCCATTGAATTTGCCAGACAAAATGTGTATATAAATTCAATAGAAGACATTGTCAATTTGGCAGTGTTTTATCAGACATCTTAATTATCTGACTGCATTAATGCTACATATCCAAATTCTCCTTGTTCTGGTGTTATATCTCTCCCTGTTGGAATCCAAGCCCTGGAGTCAAATAAGTAAATTTCCTACACTCATTGAAAAGTGTTGGATCAAAGGAATGAGTGGCATCTCTGATCTCTAAGAAAAGAAAAGCACATGCTTTAGTAAGATCTTGCTCATTGTTAGGAAATTGTGACTGGAGACACAGCACATGGTTAAAACAGAGTTAGGGCCAACCCATAAAGTCCAGAGCTCAAACATCATCTCCAACCAACTTAATGTGTTTCCTGGTGGTAGAATTCAGATTCAGTCCCACACAGAAAATTGCAAATCCAACTTTTCTATGTTTAGAAGGTAATGTTTAAATATTCTAAAAATCATTAAGCTTCTCTCTAGCTAAGACTAATTTAATCAGAGCCTTTCTGAACCCCTCATGCCAATCTGCTTTTTTTTTTGCTGGGTTCCTCATCCATTGCCATCACTTCAATTGCTATGAGAAAAATATCACTTTTAATTGAAAGAAACAGCATCATTAGCTGGTTCAGAAAACTCCTCAGGCATTAAGGAGATGCTTCGGAGCCGAGTGCTGTTTCATACAGATTGCTGGGAGAAAAGTGACCATCTGCAGCATAGTGCATCCCAAAATGCACACAGTAAATCAGTCTCCATACATTTGGCCATGCTAGAGCTGTCATCAGGTGGGATGCAGATTGTGAGCTGTAACCCGGATAAGAGTTGCGCTCCCCTGCCTTCGGGAGCGCTCGTGGGAGGGAGAATGGCAGTGCCCGGCTCGGCATTGCCATCTCCCGCCCAGCCCCGGCACTCCCGGCCCGGGATTCTGCTAAACAGCAGCCCTTCTGCACGGGCAGTGTCACAGGCACTTTGAGCCTCCCCGCTGCTCTGCAAGGCGGGTTTTGCCTTACTCTGGCTCTGTAGCCTGGTGAGCAAGCAAAGATGGGTCAAAATAGCATGGGGATCATTGCGTGTAAACCCGTGTGCAATAATATAAATGTGGACATGGCACGTGTGGATTGACATATGACACTACAGGTCCTCACTGTGTTTTCAAATTCTAAGCTAGGTTGAAGACCTATCCTTGCACGGGGAATGTCCTTACCTATCCACCTGCATATTGCTGGCTGACTTCTGGACAAAGTTCAGTATTTCTTTATTAGCACCCAGAACAAATGTGAAGTGGTCTACAGCCTCATTTTCCTTGCTTGTGCTTCTCCATTTATCTCATCCTTCTATATAACAAATAGTTGGTAGGGACATATGATGTTTGTCCATCACAGCAGTAAAGCTAAGCTTAAGTCATAGGTTCAGTTAAGAAATGAGTTAGAGCTAATGCCTTCTTACCACACCTCTTATCCTAGGATTTGTTATCACCTCTGTGCCAGATATAACTGGTGAAATGGCACCTGAACACTCCACACCAGTGCAAAGTCTGACGGCTTAGCTTAAGCTGTTGCACAAGGCAGTTCAAGCTAAGCTGCAGTGCATTGCATAGATGATAGAAAATGCCCATACATTTTCTTCTATCAGCAAAACAGAGAGGGACACTCATTCAGTGGGTATCATACAGCTGGGAGCTGTAATAGTGTGAATCTCTGGTATTTTTTTCTGTGAATATTTTGTGTATGAATTCTACCATGCCTTTCACTGGGGGCTTCTAACAACAGGGTACTTAGAACTTGGTCTTATTATAGTACAGTGAAAGAGTCATCATTCATCTAAGTATTCCTCAACTTGCTGTGTATGAAACATTTTAACATTAAATTTAGAAAATGTACCCTCCCCTTACAGTTTTACAGATGAGTTTTCTATTTAAATCTCAGCAATACATCAAAACATTCAAGTGCTGAGTAGCTAATAAATACAACAAAAGCAGCAGAAAAAAAGTTACGTAGTTAGCATTTTATAGCTTTTCTTCTGTGCCTCCGGTGGGATGAATATACCCAGCTCTACAGCAGATAAAAAGACATTTTAATTAGAACTTAAATTAGATTTTGTAGACCTGCGAAGAAGAAGATGGCAAAAATAGGCCGAAAGATGCCACCAACTGCAGGGAATCTCCTCATGCACCGGCAGTGTCCTGGTAAAGACAATAAAGTTCTCTAGCATGACCATAATGGAGAAAAAAGCTTTGCAAGCTCTGTGACAGAAAGAGTGCTTCTATGAGGACTTCAGACTAGTAGGCATAAAGAGTGTTTCTACATATTTGAACATCTCAGGAAAACATATAAAACAGAGAGAAACCTGAGCTATCATCAGCGTTTTAGGTTTCCTGCATCAATATGCAGTTTTCAAAAGGAAAATCTAATTTGATGAAAATTTTGTAATATCCTTTAACAAAGCTATGGCTACTTTGGGATAATTTTTTCCTCTAGGTAAATAGTACATTCCAGTCTTCAGGAGTGGCAGCTCAGCACTTTCATTACCTTTCCATTAAGATAAATTTCAATGTAAAAAAAAAAAAGAGAGATCATGGGTCTGCTGTTTCTGAAATAGAGCAGAAATCACAGTGCTAATTGAGAGATAACTTCTCAGACCTTGTTTCCTTGTTTTTTCCTAGATCATGATCTGCAGATCATGAGCTGAGATTTAACTAGATGCAAAGAGCTGACTGGATAAAAGGGTCAACACTCAGGCCCCATAGATCATGGCAACATTTATTGTGAGGTCAATAGCTGTAATAGAGATACTGACTTTTGAGGGGGTTTTTTCAATTAGTCATCTCAGTGCTATGAAACTTAAATGTTTGGGCTGGTGCTGACTAATGCGTGTATCACTGTAATTATCAGTGCATTTTGCTGTGTTTTTCCTTGCTGTAGGATCATCTCTGAGTCACGCAAGCAAGCCAGAATGCAACACTTTTTCTTCTATGAGGATTAGTGGCATATAACTGCAATACTTTAGTTCTGCTTTATGACTGCAGATATTTTAGACTTTAGATCTTTATTAAATTACAGAACGTTTCATTCAGCTCGGGAAAATGACTGGTCTTGGCAATCGCTTACAGCACAAGAGAGCAAGGCCCTGCCGCTCCTTTCTTTTCGTTGCAACTCTGCTTCTCGTCCGGCAGGGGGAGATGCAGGAACAAGGAGCCAATTTCTCAACTCCTAAAGAAAAATACCTAGGATCGTTTGTCAGGACAGTTCCCCATTGTCTATGCTACTGTACAACAGGTCAAATACAAGACATTTATGAGAAACATATTCACTATCTACTGATTTATTCTTCGTTTTGCAGAGGAGTAAAAGGTCTATCAAGTAATCAGACAGTGTTTTCCAGGCCCTAGTGTTGAGTGCTCATCAATAGTAAATTTTTTGAGTTTCAGCTGTCAGTCATTAGTAATTAAGTACATGACAGTTGTGCAAAGCCAGGTAAAAGAAACGTAAATATGGTTGAAATGGAAAATATAGTTTGTTTAGCTTTTTATTACTTAAGGCAGTATGCTTAAACGAACAGTTCAACTAAGCAAAGCAAACTGAAATGGTAGTCTGAATTAATTGACTGTGCATGATAATAGATATTTAACAATGGATCAAAAGAAGTCTACCTATCTATTCAGCACGTAATTTTTCCTATACCTTACTTGTATATTGGTCTGTTTCATTACTAAAATGTATTCATCCTGCTGTTGTATCTTGGTCTACACCCTCGCTCTTCTTCATGGAAGTTTGTTTCTTATTATTCATTTATCTAGCCATAGTACTCTGTCAGGACCAGATCCTGTGCTGCAGTTCTCTGTTCCTACACTTGTGCCCACAACCACTTTTGTACTTTTGGGGTAGTAGGATTGCAAGTAGACTCAGGGAACAAAGACAGCAATAGACAACTAATATGCTCTAAATTAAGCAAGTGCAAAGCTCTCTGTGAGATTTTGGCCTCATTCATATCGGGTTAATCCAATAACTTCCATCTAGTTAGGTTTTGCTGGCTGGTTTGGTCATAATCTTAGTCTTCTTTCTCTAATGTCTCTTTCTCAAACTGTGCAGTGTCACCATGATCTTTTTTCCCTCTCTCAATGGGTATTTGTTAGACCAAGACATATTACCCTTCATTTACTGAGCTGGATGCTGTAATAGACCGGCAAATAACTGGCCAGATCCTAAAAGCATTTGACATTCGTGCACAAGGAATTAATATAAAGTTATTTGGCACCCCAATAACTGGATACTTACACTGTGCTTTTTGCCTTAATCCCTTTATAAATGTGCAATGTGCAGCTCTGGTAGAGCTTCGCATTCTGGCATAGGCTGTCACACTATGGCTTCCTTCATTAGGTGTGCATTTAAACTGTGGTAAAAAAGATCCAAGTCTTTTTCAAAGTTTGGGTTTATATTTGGGTCCAGAACTCCACAATTAGCACTGCCTCTGAAATAGTCTTTTTTGGGTGGTTTTCTCAAAGCTCCAGAGCTGTGCTTATGAGAGTTGACATGGCAGTTTGCAGAACATGTTACTTTCCAGTCATGTTCTCCTTATGCTCTTCGGCCTACTGGTTATATCAGCCTCACAAGCTCCTAAACCCAGATAAAAAAGTAGAAGGGGTGAAGTTTGTCTTATCTGCCTACTTCATCACATGGTCAAAGGATGCATTAGCAACCACTTCACTGGGGATAAACTTATGTGGGTTCTGCCACACACAGAGTTGTTCAAGTCAGGTTGGGACAGATAAATCTCCTTTTAAAAGACTGGGTGAGGCAAAGCCAGAGCTTTTTCTGGAAGCTTTCCATGCCAGACTAGGTGATGATGTCAGATCCTCTCTTTTCTTTAATCAAAAGGATGAACTTTCAGCATGTGTCACTATGAACATGTTCATTTGTTCAGAGCTTCTTGATGAGGCGAAAACAGGACATGCTCACAAAGGATAACCACAGAGCAACCAGGCTGGGAGCAGTCCTTATAGAGCTGTGCAAGTCTTGAACTGAAACGGAAGAAAATAGGAGGCTGGGCTGCCTCTGCCTCAAGAGGCAGGATCACCATGGGTTTGGAGGAAGAGATTAATGTAAGGAGGCTGCAGCTGCACATATGCCATTCTGGGAGTGGTTCTAGGATCTTCCTCATGTCTAAGGTCCTGATGAGTATAAAATATTGTGAAGTTATTGTGGATGTTTGTGTTTAAGTAGGAAACTGAAGATCTAGTGCATTTGGCATCTTTTTTTTCCTCACTTTTCTGGTAACTTTCAGGCAAGAATCTTCGGCTGGAAACAGGTAGATCTTGAGGTGTAAATCTGGTGCGGTTGCATTCTGATAACTGCATGCACACATATGCAGTCTAGGCATTGAAATACTGGTATTTGAAAATATGAAAGGGGAAAAAAGTGGATCTAGGTTTAATACTGTTGTGAAGGAACTGAACTGCTTCTGAAGATTGCCTTATATCTGCCCTTTTTTAAAATTAGTGCAACTAGGTTTTTTCCAGTTTCTCTGCCTGAGCTGGTGTGCCTGAGGACATGCAGAGACTGAGTCCTACTTCAAAGTTCAGTTGAGACCCAGGGATGAATATGCACCATTATCTTCCTTACACTCATTTTTCTGGGACCCCTTCCTTTGTTTAATCTCTCTGGAAAAAAAAACTTATCTGCCACCCTGTTCAGGCTACAAAGAAAGTTATTTTTCCTTCCCCTTTCATCACTTGTATTTTTTCAGCTATCACCTTATCTCCAGCCTGATAGGTGGGATAAGTTGTGTCTTCATTTGAGTATAGCTCCGGGCTTCCACTTAAAACATTACAGATACAATATTTTAGGGTCTGTTAAGAGCAGCGATGCTGCTCCGTGGATTTAGTTGTAAAGTGCTAGATTTAAAAAGGTCCATGAGTAGTAATACTCCACCTCTGTAACATAAGTATTTATTAATTTATAAGCAAGAATAAATCCTAAATTTGGTCTCTAAATATGTCTAGGGATTAAACAATTTTTTTCATCATCAGTGTTCTAATTATATAAAATAGATGCAGATGTGAACAGAAAGCATTTTTTTCATTACTATTAAAAGTATAAGTAGGTCTAAATAAGTACAATATGGTGTTTGATTTTAAAAGGTAAGTAATTTATTGTGAAATGTCAGATAAACTCAGAGATTTGCTTGATTTTAGCTCAATTTTACAAATTAAAGGCAGTAAAATATAAGATCATGGACTATTATTTTAAATTATCACCCTCATATCTTTTTATGATAGACACAGTTAATTGTGCCAAATTTCTGAAGTAATGTTGCATCAAATGTATATCTGTTGTTATGTTTCCCAAGCTTGTAAGAAACTCAGTAAATCTAACAAACCAGAACTGCTTTGTTTTAATATGAGCGAACGAACAGTGAAAGTATTCTTCTTTGACATGGGCTCTTGTAGTAAATGGGTATTGCTGTCTGAAGTGGAGTCTTGTTCTTGCTAGAATAAGCATTTCTTGCATTCTAGCATTTCTTGTATTCTAGCATTTCTTGCTAGAATAAGAAAGATTACTATATTTTAATGGAGTATCTCTATATCATGGTCTAAACAAAGAGTCCCTGGTCCTCTCCCCCTCCTCATCTAGCCCGTGAAAATGATAAATTACTGCTGTGTATTTACTACAATTTTTCATTATTTTCATTTACTATGTGCCCTTTAGCTCCCTGATAGGTAATTAATAATATATTTGGTCTGGGTGTTATTTGTATTTGTAACTTCACTCTTGGGGAATCTTAACCAGTACGAACTGTATCTGACCTCATTTTTCAAGTTTTTCTTAAGAGCAAAGTTATTAATCTTCAGATTTCTCAAGCTGAATCACGCATTAATGTTCTCAAAGTAACAACAACAATTAAAATCCCTGTGTTTATGTGAGAACCCAACTAGATAACCAAGAAAGGTAATTTCATGGTGTGGCCTCTTAAACCTCTTTTTGCACTTGCACTTTTGCTCTGATGTCATGAGCAGTAGAATGCTGGTGTGGTCAAAAGTGTAGTCATGTCCTTGAAAACTATTAAAATCACTTATGTATTCCTTAAATCATGACAGACACACATGCATGTACACATGCACACATTCATGAGGATAAGGACTTTGCTAGTTTAGTAGAAGCCACTGAAATTATGCTTGTTATTAACTGAAACCTTAAAACGCACCTAGCAGCAATAATTACTACTGATCTTTCAGTTTCATTGTGCGTCATTTGTACTGACATGCCTCTTCTTTTTTGTCACAAAACTAGCAAACCGATCCTTTTTAATGTGAAAAGAAGGCAGAGCATTAATTGTTTGAGAGGAACTCAGAGATAACAATTAAAATGATTCCCAGGATGCTTTTAGTGACCATGACATCAGAGCATCAAAGCATTTCCCTTTGTTTCACATTCTCACAAAGCAAATCTATAAAGGTAATTGATGCATGTAATTTTTTCCCCCTTTGTGTGCTATAAGAAGTATTCTGGTGTCCTGCTATTGTCCCTGTTCTCCATTTTTCTCCCCATGCCTGGTGCCTGCCCTTGCCGGTCTCCCTATAGGAAAGCACAACCTGGATGTTGCAGAAAAGGCAGGGCTCAGAGCTTTTTTTCCAAAGCAATCATTACTAGTCAGATCCACTGCACTGGGTCAATGAGTAAACTATCCATTTCTCTCTGTGCCTGTCATGGCAAACATATACTGGTGTGCAGGTGATCCTATTAGCATCACTACTTTAGCCCAAATTCTAGTAGTTTGGGCTTCCAATCAAGCATTAACTTTGGAGGTCGCCAGTGATGGTGGCATTACAGGGAGGGATTTCTATAGATGTGAATCCTCCCCCAGACTCCTCAGAGACAGATAGTGCCCACATACCCAATCTCTTCCTTTCCAGTTGAAAAGGAGGTGGTTAGAAATTAATCCGAAGTTCTGAAACTGTAGACCAACTATGACTCCCCTCCCTCTGTTGAAGAGCAGAGGATATCGGAAACCATTGGCAAAAGCCACTCAATGGGAAAAGATTTGCAAGCTAAAAAAAAGAAAAAAAGAAGGGTCCCTATTTATCTCCTCCAGAGCTGACCAAGTAGCTATATACTCCCTTTTCGGGCCATACATGGTCAGGACGGCAGCAGCAAGCTCAGCAGTTTCAGAGCTGAAAGTCTTACGGGCTAGCAGAGGCTTTGCTGGTAGAAGATGTAATGTTTATGCTTCCTTAAGTCAACTTCAGTGAATCCAGCCCTTCACTACTTCTAATGTTCAGGTGATATAGATCTTGCCGTTCTGTTCTGCAGGCCTTTATTCCATAGCAAATAAGTTAAAGTTGCATTTTGTGACCTTTTTCTGCCTCTGTGAGTGATGAATTTTAAATAATCACTGAAGTAGACCCAGGAACATTCATGTTAGTTCATTCCCATTAGATAATAAATATATCCATGTATGCTTCCTCTGTATGTCACTATGGTCTTACTCTGAAATCTTGGACCAGAGCTAGTACTGCACTGCTTTCCCAAGGTTTTGTGATACATAAAGGATGCTAACAATGCCAAATATCGCTATTAAATGGTGGATTTCACAGTGTAGAAGACATGGGCTGAGACACATTTCCATCCAAATACATCACTCAGATGTGTCCTTAGGAAGCAGGAGAAGCTTTCCATTTGAAGAATTAAGGCAAGTCTATCCAGTAAACTTATACAAGCCAGAGACCAAATGTCTGCACTTGACTTTGCTTTTATAAATCTGCAGGTCCTGGTGCTAGTGAAGCTGCAATATGTAGCTCTCATCACAGTTTTCAACAGATTTCTCTTAATATATGAGGTTCCTTAAATATCCTAGTATCAGACAAAAGACCCATTGTTGAACAATGTCAGACAATGCGGTGGAGATTACTATTACTTCACTAGTCTACTATATGCCTAGGTAAGTATTTTATTTCCAGTAAAGTTTTGAAATTCATTTGCAATGTAGAATTAACTTAAACAGAGAAAGTTGAATTGTACATTTTCCTATATACTAACTGCACAGCTCTAGAGCAATAAAATTCTGAATTGGACCTATTTTTAATTTCAGCTCTTGTTTCTTCTCAGATGTCATCTGCTGCAAGAGCCGTGCTTGTGGCTACCTGTGTTCTTAAGGGTTATAAACTCTCATTGTATTTAAATGTACTGTCTGGATTCAGCCAGGAGTGGAGGAAAGGGAAAGAAGAGAAGCAGCTGGGCAGAGATGGAAGCAAGGGTTGACAGTGCTTCCACTCTGCTCATTGTAGCCAAAAAAAGGATGGAAGAAAGATCTTATCATGCCTTAGGCTGTGGTTCCAAGGACATTTCTCATGGTGACTTGTGCTGATACAGGCAGCTCCCTCTGTCTCTTAGGTGCTCATTCTCACAACCCTACAGTCTCATTAGTTATGCCTGCAAACTTGAAATTTTCTATGGGGTCTGGAAACTAGCATCAGAAATTAAAAAGTGGGATAAAATGCTTATGTTTACGGTGCTACTGAAAAAAAGGCCCGTGGAACTGCAGACTTACAATGGTACCTGAGCATCTGCACATCTGGAAGATGCTGTGAGACCCTGGTGTGTTTTTTATCTCCAACTTCTTGCTCTTTGAAAAGTGGACAGATGGTGAGGGTTTATCTCTAACAGGGTATTTGGCTGCCTCTTCCATAGGACTTTTGACTACTTTATACCACCTCAGAAACATAAATACAGAAATTTGAAGCCCAAAATGAATCTTTCACATAACACCCAGAAATGCAGAAGTGCTTGGTACTTTACAGCTCATCAAAATCTTGGCCAGTTCTTGAAAATAATTAAGCCACTCTAAGTCAGAATTCAGGAACATTCAGTCAGCATTACGCTATGACAGAATTTCACCACATTGGATCACATAGTAGCCCTGTAAGCAAGGAAAGACTGTTAAGCTACTGGTTTGGGTACTGTTATGCTAGATGAAGAAACCAGAAGTGCTTCTACATATCACTCAAGGATGTGAGGAAGCACTCATTTAGCAAAGTTCCCACTAACTGTGTGTAACCAGGAGAGATATGTTGAGGCAGGGAAAGATCTCTCTATGTACATTTGATGTATCTTCCACATGTCCTGTTTTCTAAAATGGCCTCACATGCATGTGACCACCTGAGCAGGAGAATGCATTGCAGCCTTTGTGGTCTGTAATTTACTACACAAGCAATGCTGAAGTTCTGGGTTAAGGTGGAGGTTCTCCTAGCACTCAGCTTCATTTATATTCTGGAGGGTGTCCCCTTCTTTGCTAGGACATGTCCTCTGGTAGCCAGCAGTTGCTGAACTACCAAAGCTGAATGGTAGATACTACTTAAACTGGAATCAAACCAACAATTTCCAGGAAAAGCATCCTGTTCTGAGCAATCACATTCCAAAGTTCAGGAAGAATTACCTGTGAGACCTTCACGCTGAGGGGGGTTACCAACATAGTTTTCTGACATTCAAGACTTCCAAAGCCTTCTATCTTATGGATTACCTGATTTACTATAGATGGGGAGGAAAGGCACAGAACTTCTGGACCTGTGTTTCCTTACGGTGATAGACTTGGTACACATTTTTTTCCATTAAACTACAGCATTATCTTTATTCATCTTCTCAACTTTTGTATGGGATGTTTCAGGATTTGTTAAAAGGCCTTTGCTACTCCACTGGATCTGTGGAATCCATACAAGAGCTGACTTTGAATAGCTCACTTGTCTGCATTCACAATCTATCTTTCAACAACCAGCACAAAAGAACAAAAGCCAAGTAATGCTGCTGGTTAGAAGTTTCCCCTATTGTTCATCAAAAATAAGCAGATCTTCAGTTTAAAGCCAGCTTTTGAGGAGAGTGGATAGTCTGCAAAGCCTCAGTTAAAAAAAATGGTGTAATAGTGTAATTTTTACAGATGTCGGAAGGAATTTAAGAAAGGTGTTCTAGGTCTTGTGCACCTTATGTTTTTTTCCACTGAAGTTTCCTCAAATACTTTAAAAATGCTTGTTCCAGCTGGTGAAGTTGACACTATTTTTCAATACAATGATGCGTTTGCAACACTGGAAAGTAATGTTTTTCTACAATGAAAAGGGTATTTTTTTGCATAGCTGAGTTTTCATTCTTTGATGTGAGTAAAGGGGTATATAACCAATCAGTGCTTTGGAGTGCTTTAAAAACTGTTTTAAAAAAAATGAATAAAAATCTCCTAAATTTCCTATATATTAGATGCCTTTTATTGCCTTGCAAGATGGCAAGAACCTAAACAAAAGCTTGCCTATCAACGAAGAGAGCTGTCAGGCCAAAAAGGGTCTCACTGAGCTTTTGTTCACCTGTTCAGTTTGTCTGAAGTCTTTTATGTGAGTCATATCTCTGAACTCTGTTGTTCATGTTTTATGGAATGACTAGCTGGTTGTACTGGCTATGCAGAATGCCTGCAGATAAAATACCAAAAATTGATCATTTTAAAGGCTTTTGTATAGGAATTGCTTTGAGATCTGTCCCTGCTTGACTGCAGTCCTTTGCATCTGGGGCTTCAGGCTCAGTGTGTCCTGTCCTGTTCCTGCAGTGTTTGGGAAGACACAAAGGCTGGAGTTCCTTCTGTTCCACTCTTGCTCTCAGGGATTAGCACTTACCAGCAGTAACTAACCACAGAGGTCTTGCAGAGAAGCAGAACCCTGTAAGCTGAATTTGCATTTACAGCACACCTGCTATGGTAATGGGGCGCAGCACTCCTGGTTTCGGTTGCTGTGTCACCCAAATGAGTTATGTCACTATTTTATGATACGACTCATTATGAGGAAGACAAGGTTATTTCCCTGTAACCTGAAGTCTGTGAGTTATATTGTTTCTGCACAGCACTATTAAGTCCAAGTTAATAGGCTTGCCTTAAATAGCTATATAGATGAGAGTTTTGAACAGTCTTCTGTTAAATACAATGGGTTTAAATTTGAAGAGTGCTCTCTGGCCTTGGCATTACGTTGCCAGAGTTCATATTCCTCTAAAAAGCTCATATTCAAAGGCAACTATTGCTTCTGAGCAGCTCTGCATTGCCATCGAGGTAATACACCAGAGCTGATACAGACTCCTAAAATCAGATGGGCTCAGGGGCAGGAAAAGAGCTTTTAAATCTGTGTCTGCCTCTTCCACTTCTCAAATAGCTTTGTCTGCCTCAGAGCAGGAAAACAGGAGGCTGGAGGCCTGTTCTACCATTTCATACAGCCACACTATGGAGTTCCTGGGATGATGCCATGGGGTTTCACCTGGGATAACCTGGGGCAGAAGGGCTGCTATGTGGCCTGCCAGAGGGCTTGAAGGGACATTTAGACCCTTAATAACAGAAGAGCTTCCTTGCCCTGTGTAAAGGACAGAAGACAGCAGTATCGTCTCAGGAGCATCTCATCAGCCTCCTTCCAGCCCTGGCTAGGCTAGTCACACCTGGAGGAGAATGAAGTGTGAGCACCTTGGTGGCCTCACCTAGTCCTCTCACTTCCCTGTGCATAGCAACCCTGTAATGACACTGCCTCTCTGGATAGCTTCAAGGACTTGTAGGTGGTTTCAGGGTTGCTCTGCTTGGTGTCTTCCAAGACACCAAGAGAACTTGGTGAACTTGGAGAACTTGGGAGCCTGGCTGTGACCTAAGAGTTCTAACCTGCTTGGAGATAAGATGCTCCTGGGGCTCCTGGGGTTGTCAAGAGTCCAGAGTGTGGTAAAAGCTCAATTGCCCCATCAAGCTGGAGGGGTGAGAGCTCTGCTTGCTCTGGTGGAAAGGGAAAAAAATGTCTGGGCTGTGCCTCGTGTGCCCCCTTCTTCAGGGTAGATTTGAGCATGAGCCTCGCTTGGTGTGGTTTTTTTAGAATAAGAGGATTCTTGGGCTTTTATTTTCTCCCTAAAGTCCTGCTTTCTTGTTTCTCCTTATTTTACCAGTTGCTGTATGTACTGCTTCTGAAACTCAGTAGTTCTGCCGGAAGTTTTACATCGCAATACAAATGTGATTTTTGTTTCCCAGTAACTGTTTGGTGAACAGTGTGGGAAAGAACATAGGAATTTTCACATAGGCAGCTGTTTTCTGTTTTTTTTCTGATGTCTGTCTGTAATGGCTGGGATCTGGCCCATCATTTCAAAGTCTCAGACTGGGACACACATAACAAAATCATAGCAGAAAGTTATTTCAAGAATGTCTTTCCCTTTAGGTAACACAAGCTCCCAGACATAAGGTTTATATAAGCAGAAGACAGCAGAGGCCAGCTGAGAAGTTTGTGATGGAGATGTCAAGTTCAGCTGTAAGGAGTTTGTATCTGGACATTTTAAGTCTGCTGAAATTCAGGAAAACAATTTCCGGTGCAAAGCTTAACCTCACACAGTACTGCTGGATCCTGATGTTCTTCAGGACATCTGAAACTACTTGGGGCTGGAGAACATACATGCAAATTGCCGGCAATCACATTTGTGCTGGGGTTTCGGTTCTTGTAGCAGCCACACATACAAGTGGATTATAACCTGTACTGGTGCTGCACACTGGAGTTAACTGGTGAAAGTCTTTTGCAACATTTTGTAGTTAAATATGTGCCTACTCTACACTATTACAGTGTTTTAAATATAGGATGGCATTATATAAATTAACAACTTTACTCAGCAGTTTTCTGCAAATAATAGCCACTTTATTAAAAAAATTCCAGATCAGCTTACAGCTTAACCCCAGTCTTTGACAACCATCTTTAACGACAAAACTCTACTTTTCAGAGAACAAAACTTGTGCAAAATATTGAAAGATCAAGCCTATGGCTGACATACTTTTTAAAGATCTTTAAAATTAGATACCTCAAATATTCTTGCAGAGTGACAGCTTAAACATCTCTTCGCTCACATTAGGAAGGTGTCATTTGTTGAGTGGAAGAGCCTCTGACCAACTAGTTTGTAGCAATTGAAATACTTCTTTATCAGCATAGTTTCTAACAGTAGTACCTAAGGAAAATAGTGTATTGATACTATATCAGTGAGCAAAAAATTATTTTGCCAGTCTAATTGCCAAGGCACTGGCTTTTTCTTGCACAGGCTGAACCATTTTGCACTATTTACAACATAGATAAGCTGGCAAGGACTTGCAGCACCCTCTGTGCCTGTGCTTACTTAACAGATAAAAAGTATTAGTAAATTCTGCAAATCTGAAAAAAGCAACCAAAATGAAATTATTCAGGTGCAATTCAAAATATGCAATAGTATACATGCAATGCCCCATACCTTTCACCAGCGTGTCTTCCCTCTGTCAGTCTTTGTTGCAAGCATTTGCAAGGAAAATGTAGGTACTTGGTCCTCATTTTCTCATGAAAGCAAACAGCTTGGATGAAGCAGGCTATAGGAGTTTTGGGTAATTCAAGTATAGAAGGTCCTCTAATACTTCTGCAGGGGCTGCACTAGCAGCAGGACCTGGCTGGGGAGACCTGTGTCCCCTCTATGTTTCCAAGCTCAGAGTGGCTTCCCCTGTGTAGAGTGGTACAAAGCAGCTGTCGTGCAGGCATAGGTTCACTGGTACAAGGTGCTCATCTGTCACTCAGCCACAAAGACAGATGAAGAAAAGCCTGAAGATTCAACTTTCTCTACCATCCTCCACCTCCCAAAGGAATTTTTTTTGGCAGACCTGGTTATTTCATCCAGACATTAGATAGCTTTGTTTGATCGTATTTTTACCACTGCCAAAGGCTCTGAATACTCTTCTATGTACAAAACCAGCTTTGCTTTAGACCTCAGACAAATAAAATCAAATAGAAATCATTACAACTTAAAAAAATAAAACCTGTGAGCTGAAGATAAGATACAGACATTCATTTTTTAAAAATAGCTTCTCCACTTGACATGAGTTTAGAAAGCTTGTGTTTATACAGGTACCTACAATCTCTCCATCTCTTCACCAAGCTTTTTTGTAAATAAATGGAGAAGATATTAATTTATTCACACACAAAGACTCATGTTGCTCTATGGTTGCAACAACAGCAAGGGCAAATTTTTCTGTCTTCACAAATCAAAGCTATCCATCCACATTACCTTAGAAACCTGGCTGCACTTCATGCTCTTTATGTTCTCCAGAAAAGGTTCATTCCTGGAAACATCTTGTTCTTGGAATAATCTTGGCAGTCAAACAGACAAAAATGGCTGGTTTTTGTCTGCTGTTCTTTGATGGTTTTAGGCTTAGCAGGTTGCTAGTGCTACTGTGTACCAGGCCTTCCCCTGAGGGACTTGGCAGTGGATGCATTGTTGGTAATTGCAGACGTTTGAATCTGTAATTTTCTTCTGAAATTTTCAGAAGCGAAATATATTGCTCTTCTCACAAGTTTTCCTCTTCAAGTCTATGTAAAACTAGAAGCAAATTCACAAATGTAGCTCTTCCATGGTAAACATCAAAATCCCCTTTTGAACAGGATTTGGAACCATGTTAGTATTGCTGTATTTAATCCTTCAGACCATTTTTGCTAACTAATAAGTAATTTTAAGAAAGTTTACTTCAAAACTTGGGTTATTAAAGTGCAACAGATAAAAGACACTTTTGACCATACTCTGTAGTGAGTGTATAAGACTGGTCATGTACCATTAGGTCTCATGTTACATAGGTGTCCTAATCTTTATGAACATGATCTTCCATTAGCTTATAAATCAATAATAATGGGTTTTACTTTTAATTTTCTATATTCTTCTGTCTTAGAACTGGGACAGCAGATAATATGCAAATACCCAAAGGAATCTCAGTTCCATCTCAGACCGTCTCTTCTTATAAAGAATTGCATATGCTGAAAAAATATGTGCTGTGACCTTCCTTCTGCATTTATTTATAATGTTTCTAGGTATGCACTCAAAAGATACACTTCTTCTTAAGAAAGAACGGTTTTATTCAAACAGCAAATAAATACTTTGCATATTTGCTTGTTCCCAAAATGTCCTTTTTCACGGGACCAGTCTGCTCCGCTATAGCAGCAGCAAAGCAACCTTTTTTGCTGTTAAATTATTACATCTTCTCTCTGCGAGGGTACAGTTTGTACAAAGTTTGCTATCAGAGAACTGCAGAGGGAGCAAATGGACAGTGACACAGATGGGGTGTACAATGGGTGAAACACCCTTTTTCGCATATAACAAATGCAAAGTAATGCCTGGGAGCAATTCTGGTATTTGGGGAATTCATGGCCCCCTCCACTCCCAGCGCAACCACCAGAAGATCCTGGCTCTACTATTCACCCCCAGCTGTGGCTGCCCCTCTGGACTGGGCAGCATGGTTTGACAGACAGGGGTTTCTGAGCATGCTAAGGAAGCTGAAAGAAAAACATTTCCAGAATGGCACATGGGATGATTCACAGACAATACAGCTCAAGTACATCATCAACCGTCTCAAGCGATGCCCCTGTCTCCTACATTTAGTATGGAATTCAATGCATTTTCTCCCACTCCAAACAGGGTTTTTAAAAAATGGCCAGTACAAGACAAATTAAAACGTCTCTCTAATTACTTCTGGAAAGCCAAACTCCTCCTCTGACACTTTAAAGCTTTAGCTCCAGCTGTGTCCAGGCATATCCCCCCTCTGTTCTGGTTCGCCTACGCCCTCTGAGTGTATTTGCACCATGAACAAAAGTTTGTCCCCCAGAAGAGCTGATGTGATGCACCAGTGCAGCATCCCTTGTGTGAGCTGCAGCTCAACAGCCTCTTGTCTCCCCGCCATTTGCGCTTCTGCTCTCTGCCAGGGATAACTCCAGTTCTGTTTATCCCGGGAATTCAACACAGATCTGTTTTCCGTCTAGTAGATACGAGTTTCCTGAGGTTACTCCCAACTGTGGGGTCTGTCCCAAAACATCTCTGCTGTTGTGACTGCCTTAGCCAGCATCTCTTTGAAATGCAGGCTCCAGGTGATTGACTTCCAAGTAAGAGGAGCTGAATGGGTTTAGACAGATTAACATTCTAGCAGTAAGTGGCAGTCATTCCAAGGAGCTAAATCAAATTCTCAAGTGCTCATTAGCAACAGAGGGGGGGGGAAAGTAAGGAAAAAAACCCTTCGTTTGAGAACATAAAAAGAATGAGCACATAATGGAGAGATTTGGTGGAAGCTGTTTTTTCATTACAGTTTTTCATTGATGGCCATCTCCCTAAAACACCAGGTCATAGGGTGCTACTGCATGGCATTTGTTTATAACACAAAGTACCAAGATGCAGCTGACCCAGGTTCACTTCAAGTTCAGAATCAGGCTGGTAAAGTTTGGCTGGCAAGATGTGTGTTAGCAGTGCCACACTTCAGTAGCAGGGGAAAAACTACCAGCGGCCATTTGCTGTCCAGCCTTGGAAGGACTGCTCTGCACCCTGAAAAACAAAATACCAGTCTACTGTGATGAGTTCACTCAGGTCCTCCAGGGCACTGCGTGGGCTCGTAATAATTTGTCTTTTTGGAGTGTCTTAAGAGTGTGGGGGAGGTAAGGAGGACGTTCACCACTTAGCAATCCGGACAAGCAATACCACTCCGTCTCGGGGCGCGCAGGGACACTGGTTTCACCGCAGGTTCGGAAAGGTGCAGCCCTCCTTTCTCACTGACACTAGCCATTACCAAACAACATGCTGAGGAGGACGGCACAAGGTGGCCGTGCAGCAGCTCCTCGTCCCTGCACTGCCGTCCCGTGTTCCCCTCTGGCAGCATGACTCCCCTTGCTCTCCAATGCTCCCCTCCCCGGACACCTACCCCTCCTTCCACTCCCCGCATGTCCTCTTCGCTCACTTCAGGCTTAGCAGCAAAGATGAAACGTGGGTCTCAATCTTACTAGTGAATGGAGTAGTTTACATTAATACAAAATATTTACAGTTTTTTCTTGATCTTGTTTTCCTAGAGTTCTACAAATCATGCAAACAGATTTTTGCAATTTAGGCAACTGCACTGCAGAACTTCACCTGTTCTCACTAAAAGCATAATAAAAGGCATAAACAAGATTGATTTGAAATTTTTAACAATTAGTCCCATAAAAGTAAAATTAGCTCTACCTGAATGCAGAGTGAAGTCTCCACTTACCGTTTACATTTCAGAAACAGCAGAGGCAAATCCTGCCCCAGGTTCCCTTTGCTGCTTGATTTACTCAGAGAAATATTTTCATTGTTGTTTCACACAGCACTAATGAGTTTAAAACCCAGTGGGTTCACAGCAGCTGAGCGGTAGTGAGAGCAAAACCCTGAGCTGCACTGGGCTACAGACTTGCCTGCAGGAAAGGTGGGAAACTGAAAAGACCCTTTTGCAGGCTTCAGTGCTTGAAGAGAAGTTGTCTAAGGGTTCGGGTTAAATCAGGCACCCACACCTGAATTTCTGCACATGGCAGCTCCTAATGCCAGACCTCGCAGGTTCTGTTCGGCTGCTGGTTCGTGCCGGCCCATTCTCTGCACTTTTTACCTTCTCTGCACAATTAGTGCTTTTTTAAGTGAAGCTCACCCTTGGCACAGGAGCATCCCTCATGGAAAGTGCCTGAGTGTTCTAGCGACAGAATCAGTGTGAAGCCTGGAGACAGACAGTTAAATACATTCCTTTGACCAGCACCCACATTTTTCAGTGCCTTTTAGAAAGCTGCTTTTACTGAAAAAAGAAACAGCAATGAAGAGATAAAGATGTCAGGAAATGCTTTTGCTGACTTGGTGTGAAGAAAATATTTTGCTTATCCGAGACGGCAGAAGCTGAATAAGTCACTTGACCTTCCTTTCCTTTCCTCACCCTCTAGGCTTTCTGCCTCTGCAAAGGACATTTCTTCAGCTATTTGCATCCTGTCTAGCACATTTATTAATTATTTGTTCCCTTGCATAGTCAGCTCATTGGACTATTCAAAACAGTGAACACCTCGTGGTGGAGACGAATGGAAAGACCCTAACTTGGAGATTTAGATTTTTGTAAAGCTATTGCCATCATTGCTGTTCTTTCTGTCTTCCACAAGAAAACTAAGAATAAGAGCCAATTTGAAAGAAAATTTCAATTTTTAGTAAAGATCTTGCTTTGATGGGCAAACATATTTCAGCTGGTGAAATTTTCATGATGCTGATGTGAACAGAATTGTCATGGCATGAAACTGGTGCCGCTGCAATAGCTTGTGTGCACAAACAGGTTTGTTCCCAAGTGGTGGCAGTTCCCCAATAGCTATGCACTGCCTCCTCTGCTGCTGTCAGTAGCGCCTCACTGGTAGCTCAGGGACTACTTATACTGAATTAGATGACTTGACCTGAACTACATTTTGGGATTGCTTACATGATTTTTCTCTTTTGACTCAGTTTCAGCTTGTAGTAATGAAATGGTAGAGGAAGGAAGGAAGGAAGGAAGGAAGGAAGGAAGGAAGGAAGGAAGGAAGGAAGGAGAAAAAGAAAAGAAAAGAAAAGAAAAGAAAAGAAAAGAAAAGAAAAGAAAAGAAAAGAAAAGAAAAGAAAAGAAAAGAAAAGAAAAGAAAAGAAAAGAAAACCCTAAAAGCACCTTGGCCATTGCAGTAGAAAGTGCTGCTAAAAACATACTGGTGTCAGCACTGGCCAGAGGGAAGGCGCTGCTGACACTGTTCACTGAGTTCCTCTCTGTCTCACCTGCTTAAAACAATTCTGTCTATAATGCCAGTAAATATTTTGTCTTTGCCAAGGTAATTATAAGCAAACCACTAATTACTAGCTAATAGAATTTAAAAACCTCCACAATTAAGGCCTATAAAATTCATATAAGCTCTCTACTTTTGTAGGAGCAGTCAGACAGGGATGGCAGAGCCCCATTACATGGCACAGAAAGTGGCTGGCTTCCAGGCAGTGTAAGTCATCAGGTCTGTGGCAACTTGTAGTTCTTACTTCTGTTGGTAAGAGATGATTTTAGAGCACATAGATTTATTTGACCTTCTCTTACTAAGACCAGAATAAGTAATTAGTTTTTTTCTAGTGAATCCCATTAATCAACCTTCCAAATGTTTCAACAGAGTTCCTGAGGAGAAAACCTACAGAGGAGGTAATGTTTATTATGTTCACTAATGTACCTTTTCCTACTGTAGATCTGGAGGGATTTGGTCATGAATCAGGATCTTCTTATGCTAAGTGCTGCCAAATGTGGATCATACCCCGTGTTTTTCCTCACAGAACTTATCATCTAAATAGACTTTTTCAACAGGTTCTCTTCAACATAGAGTATACCCAGACTGGAAAGTGAAAACATCAAGAATTACCTTTTTTGTTATTAGATATTATTTATACTTCATAAATTTAACTTTATAAGTTATATAAAAGTTACAGATGTTATAAAAGCTATAAAATACTTATTTAAAAGTCAAACCAACTGTATCAATGTCCCTGTTTGTGACGTGTCACAAATTCTTCCATCGAGTTATGTATAATCAGAAGTCATATTTTATTTTGATCTCGTTCTTATTCTGTGTGAATTGATATCTGCAATGCTAATCACTTGCTTCTATGTTAATTTCTTAAAGAACAGTGAATTGTGTAGAGTGTTGCAACTAAGTCTAAAATAAAGCATGAATTTTAATGTGCCCTGACTTTTATTCAAATATATACAATCCGCATTTTTCACATAGGCTGGGTGAATTTCACTTCTATACTATACATTTTTAATAAATTTTCAACTTGGGAGGATTTAATTGCTCTTTAGAACTGACTTGCTTAACTTTCAGATTAAGCTGAAAAAATGCTGTGAAATAGAAAAAAACCCAGAAACATACAAATGTTCATCATTAGCTAACTGCAGGACAGTACTAGTAAATTAATTGAGCTGATAAATATGCTTTTTGTATAACATCACAAAGCTGTGTTCTACCATTTATCTTGCTTCCATGAATCATCAGACTGATAAGGGTAGGGATCATCTTCAGCTATTGGAACAATACACACCATGCTACTGTTATATGATATCATTATAAAATAATCATCGTAGAAAGTGTCAAAACTGGACTTCCATGCTACTCACAATATTCTTGCCTGAGCCAGTATCTCCGTCTCGGTGTCAAGCTCACTGAAGAGGCAGGCGGAGTGTTTTTAACTTCCATATACCTAATTTTGAGACTACACTCTTACTCTGTGCAAATACAACTCTCATAATGATTCATGGTACTATTTGTTGTTCAAAATGATGTGCATTTTTTGTGTGTGTTTTGTCTTCTTTTTTTTTTAAGAAAAAAGGGAGAACAGAGAAAATGTTGTGACCTCAACTATTTTCTTGTCACACATTGTTCTCTACCTATTTCCCAGACAGGGGTGTGGATCTTTTGTCGTGTTTAATTACTCCTTTCATCCCCAGTGCTAATGCTTGTCTCTCCTGGTAGTCTGCACCCTCTTTTTCCCTTGTGCATCACCAGTTATTGATTACTGTATCCTCTTTGGAGGGCAAGAGATACTCAGCTGGAGCTTGCCCAGCCATAGTGTTTAGTGTTTACTCAGCAGTGGGGGCAGGCAGCAGCTGCCAAACCCTGGGTTGAGAAAACATGAGTAATGTTTGATCAAAGGTGGTCAAGGACCTAATCTTACTTTTCTTTTTGCTGTATCATGGCCCCATGGAAATATTTTAAGGAATTGCTTCAAAAATTAATTTGATCTCATGGAAGTTGGTTTGTGATATCTGCTACCATTATTGAATGAGCTCCTGTACCAGGGTGAATATTAGAAACAACAACAATTTTCAAATCTGAGTAATGATGCAGAGCTTTGCTGAAAGCCAAGTAGAAGATGTCCCCCCTGCAGGGGGATTGGAATTAGATGGCTTTTAAGGTCCTTTCCAACCCAAACCATTCTATAACGCCATGATTATTCATGGGTGGGTGAGTAGACTGGAGACAAATGAGTGCTCAGAAGCTGCTCACTAATGCACTGAACAGAGAAGATCATGAATAGTGTACAGTAGTGCAGATGAACAGTCCTTCTGAAAGCCTGCAGAGAAGCCTTCTAGTTTAGCATCATCTGTTGCTGCAAATAATCTATTTCATGATTATTTGATTGCTCCTGTGTCCAAGAAATCGCACACTTAAGTATTTTCGAAAGTAGTCTGAATTGCAATAATTTTTCCTGATTTTGTTAAAAAACCCCAAAACAACTTTTTAATTTCCCTAGCTGTTTAAGTCAAAAAGAATACTGGTGTTTAGTAACATAAGGCTTATGTGGGACAGAGATATTGCATATCTGTGTGACCTTCCTGTTTGATGGATTCCTTCTTTGCATTATCATCCTACAGCCTGTGTCTCATGTCAGGCTGGAATACCTCTGTCCATTGGAGGGTGGAGGGTGTTCAGCTCTCAACATTATTTTTGAGTCCCTGAGTCATTTTAGTACATTTTTTTCTGCTAACTACCCATAACTATTATGGGATCTGTGTGAACACCCCTCTCCTCCACAAACACAAACCTTCCTAGTTGTTCCCCTGACCTCTACACAAGCTCACGCCCAGCTGAACACACAAGTGTCTACATGCACTACAGTGATATCTGATGTTGTCTGAGTTGCCTCTTAGACCTTGCTTCTTCTGTGTGCTCAGAGACAGAAATTAAGAATTTAGGCAACTTCTTTTCTTTCCCCTCCTCCCCCTGCCCCCTTTTATAAGGATTAATAAGTAGCTGAATTCTACTTGGCTTGCTTTTTGTTCTGCTCTTAAGGCTTGCTTCAGTACATAACGATAATTTCCTGCTGAACTGCTTCTGCTGCACTTTGCCTGTTTCACTTCCCTTCCAAGAGAAGTGGCTTCAGAGTAAATACCAGACCAGCACTGTGTGACTCCTAGTCAGGGTTAAATCTGACCACATAGCCTTGTGATTTTACCCAGCTTCTGATTTCACCAGCGATGGCTTCCAGTTTTGAGCTAAAGAAATATGTTTGCTATGAAGAGAGAGCCCAAGTTTTTAACTGTGAATTCTTAACCTTCTGCAAAGCAGAACACAACTCTGAGATCCCCTGTGCAAACTATCTGCTCTTCTGATTTGAGAAATCATGAGAGAAGAGTAATACTACATTCAGAGAGTTTTGCCCTAGCGTTTTCAGGTCCTTATTATATTACAAGCACTGGCAAACCATTTTGTATGTGTGAGATAGCTCAGAACAATAACAACAGAAATGGCATTACTAACATTATTTCTGTGCTGGAGGCAGTGCTGCCTGTGGCTCTGTATAAGTGTAGAGCTCTCTTCCCTCCAAAGGTTTCATAAAATCTAGCAGCAAGAAGAGCAGCAGCTTTGTTGCAACATTCTGTGAGCTGTTGGTTGGTTGGAGTTTATGTGAGTTGGGGTTGGTTGGAGGGTTATGAAAGGGTATGTTTACATACGGCCAAGGTGCATCATGCAGACAGCCCTGAACTAAAATACCCCGATCTACCTCTCTGGCTCCAGGAACCCCCAAAGATTATTTTCTAGCCAAATGTAGCAGGAGCACGTGGCATACATACCAAGCATGCCCACTGCCCTGAGTAAAGGGCTTACATCAAAGATGAAACAGAGGCTCTGCTATCTAAGAGATGTGTAGCTGTGACATCCCCACCCTGGGGCTGCTGGGGGTAGTGCCCCTGGACAGAGGGGAGCAGCCATGGAGCCACTGCAGCTCTGTGACTGGGAGCTCCTGTGCACAGCAAATGCAAACCTAAAATCAAAAGACTGCTTTGTACCCTGCTCCTATAGACATATTTGGCTACACAGAGTGCACAGGGTTTGGACTTGGAGGTGGAGGAGAGTTATCGCAGTGAGATGAAGGGCAAAAAGAAGACAGCAGCTGCGGTGTAGCCAGGCAGGCTGCACAGCTTCTGCTAGTGCTAGATGAGGGCACACCTCCAGGCATGTCATCCCCATCTCAAAACACAGCACTGAGAGTCTTTCACTGCCGTCTCAACAGACAGCCTTGATGAGGGACTCAAGGACAAGACACCAGTGGCTCTACCTTTTTTTGTTTGGAGACTGTATTTGGTGTATATTACTTGTAGAAAAGCGACCATGATCTGGGCTGGTGCTGCTGAAGTCATGGCAAGGCAGAGGTAAAGTGCTGAGATGGAGGCAAGAAAGAAAAGGGCTGAAAAATTCAAAGTTTAAATGAAGACCTGAATCTGAAATGTGTGTAAATAGAAGAAGCAGCTGTTGAGAAGGTCAAATCACAAAGTAGGAAAGCAAGAGGTACAGACTGGGAGGAGATGTTGGGGAGAGAGGCCATAGTGACACAGGTTGAAAACAGACTGCATGGAAGTATCAGAAAGAAAACAGAGCACATAAGAAAATATGAGAGATCTGCTCCAATTAGTTTTCTGATAATTAGAAATTCGTTCTTGAGTAACACACTCTCACTTGTGTTTTTCATAGTTTCCCAATTAGAGAGAGAAAAAAACTTTTTTTATAATCACCTAAATGAAATGCAGTCACCAAACTTCCAACATGCAGTTTCTTGCTGCAGTAAAGTCAGCTCTTGGCAGTAGTGATAAACTACAATAGGTGTTACACAACTGATACCAAAATAAGCCATATTCATAAGGAAGCATTTCAAACTAGGAGACACGCTCACCCCCCAGAAAAACACCCCAAGCTCTCTGACATTGAGTGTTCATGGTCAGTCATTTTTTATATGAACATCACTTCTGGAGTATGCCTTCCTTAATCAAATACTATTGCCTTTAAAGATTAGTGTTCACAGCCTAATCATGCTGCACTTAGCTTAATTTGCTTTGCTGTGGACTCATTAAATTCTTGATTCTGGTCAGAAACCCTACCACGGCTTGGCAGAAGAACAGGAAATCTCTTCACCATGCTACAGGGTTGTGACTGATCTTTCATTTTAACCCACAGGCTGGAGGGTGCTGCAACAAATTGCATCTGGGTCACTCTTTCCTTTCTATGTAAAGAGATCACAACCTCTTAAAACACTGGTAGCTGGACAACTGGGACAAGAGGGAGAAAAAAATTTTCTAATGTCAGAAATGGCTCAGATTGCCATTACTTGAATCAGATCTAATACTTAATTTTATATTACCATAAGGCCCAATGGCAACAATCCCTACAACTGATCATAAATTTTTGAGGATGCTTTCACTCCATCTTAGCTTGCAACAGATCCAGCTTTTGGTGGTCAGGAAGAGAGTTTCTTGAATTGTTACTGTCATCTGTATGCTGAAAAAGTGCATTTCAGGAACAACCTGGCAACATTTACCTGTCATTTGAACTGGAATCTGTGAATCAGGGTAGAGTATGAAATATTCTGTTTATTGTCACAAGCAATACGTAGTGGAGGTTTTGCACTACTGTCTTGCTAGCAGCTATGCAGTTTAAAAACCTCTGTCATCACCAAAGTTTGGGAGTCCATTGTGAGCAGGTGTGGCACCATCATCCCTACACCTGCAAGGGTATGCGGACAGATGTGGTACCTTGTAGTCTCACCTGTGTCCATGGAAAGTGGCTCATCACACAAAATGAGCAGTAAGGGATATTTTAATTGCTGGATGACCTATTGCCTGGTGTTATCTCTGACTAGACTCCCTTCACCTGCAGCTGAACTGAATTAAGAAAAAAGTCAAATTCCTTCCTATCTTTGGTATCTTTCAAGAAAGCCTATTTGAATCCTGCACCAGAAAGACATGAACTGGCTTTTAAAGAGGATATTGAATCCAGTCTGACCAGCAGTAACAAGGATGGCTCATGGTAGGATAACCAATACAGCTGTTAAAATAAGAGGAGTTTTTTGTTATTCAGAGATGTGTCAGTCACAGGTAAGGCCCACAAGCATATGTGGACGTGCAGGACAATACGTTCATATATCTTTCTATTTTCTGTATTATTCATTGTATTACAGAGATACTTATGTAGAAGTAAATACCAATTTTGCTCCTCCAAATGGAGCAAATGGAGCATAAGTTCTCTCTGTGTGAGATGGATTGCCTGAGAACTCTACTGGCAAACTTATTGGATGAGGACACTATGGGAAAACCTCACTTTGGACAAATGGATCATGACTTCAAAGAAGAGTATTTTTGTACCACTAAACCCTTTATTATTTGCTATTCTGGATGACTTTTCCTTACAGAATTTAACTGCATAAAATGTTTGTTGCTTATGCTGAATTCTCACTTTAATTCAAGCATTTAGAAAAATTTTCCCCATGATTATTTGCTCATTAATACAGGTAAGCTCTGAGGGCTTTTTTCATTATGTATTTGCTGAAATTGAAATCACATCCTTTTATTAACTTTTGAATTATGATAGAGAGAACACACTGTTAACTTGAACTTTGCAACATTTGACTGTAAGCTCTAGATATTACCCAAAAAATAGTTCAATTCATTGGTTTCTAACTGAAGCAAAACTCTTTTAGGGAGTAAAGGTGTATTTGCTTAGGTAAAACCTGTGAGATGTTTCTCTACTGGAAAAGGAATACAATTAGAGAAACGCATGTTTAGAAGAACAACTGCTTTCAAAAAGCATAGGTATTATCACAAAAGCTGCATAGTGGGTTCTCAACTCTGAATATTTATTTTAAAAATTTAAGAAGAATTGATAAGAATTCTTAATTAAGAATTAATTAAGAATAATGACAATTAGTTTTTAAATTAGGAAGTATTATGAAAATCAAATTTTTTCACTAATTTCAACTGCCAATATTATTTTTAAAGATTTAATTTGCTGTACTTCTAATCTACTGTTGGAGGCTTGATGTGTCTAGATATCCTAGATGAAGGTCCTCCATCTAGTCCTTAATTACAGATGTTAATTGGCACGGGGCGAGGGGAACACAGCACTAATCACTTGCACAAACGTCCTACACAGGGAAATAATTAGATGAATAAGATCTTTAGATCAGTACTAGTGGTAAATATTTGTTCTGTTAAGTATTTGCTTATATGTGATGGAGTATTGCTTGGGTTTTGGGGGTTTGTTTTTTGCTTCTTTGGGGTTTGTTGTTGTTTGTTTTGTGTTTTTTTTTTTTGCTTCCCAGGTGGAACAAAAACACCACACACCAACCAACCAACCAAAAAACCCCTGCATTTGAACAAAAGTGACTGAAGGGAGAAGCAAAAAACTTTTTTTCCAACTTTTTTTTTTTTGCTGTTGCATGACAATGCAAGCAGGAATTACTACTTAAAAAAAAAAATCTGCTGGTGTGTGCTTCCTGTTCCAGTTTGTTTAGTCACAAGTCTGAATTAGATCTCTCTGTTGGTTGGTTTCGTTTACTATAAACAGGTCCTGTGCTTTGTTTAATACATCAAAGCCCATTACTAGGCACAGACAGGTAATGTAAAAGAAGGTGAGAAAGTTTACAGTCTTGCTTCATTGTTTCTTTAAGCCTTCCAGACAACGGTCAGAGTGATCCCTGGAGGTTAAAAGACGGCTTGGTTCATTTTTGTTGGTTTTTGGTTTTATTATAAGCTGGTTTCTCTTCTGTTCCTTTTCTAGAAACCACATGTAATTTTAGGTGAGAAAAGTGTAAAATGTGGCACTTCTTTAACCAGAGTTACCGCTGCCTTGGAGTAACTGGATCAGGCAAAGGTGTAGACCCCTCTCCCTGCCATGCTGATGCCGGTGATGCTGTCCTTCAGGTGAGTACCAGAGGTTTATTTTCTTTCCAAATATCCATCCACCTGAAGGATGCAGATGGCTGACGCTCATGACTGACAGTGGCAAAAAAAAAAAATCACTGATTTAGTCCTTTAAAGAAAAATGGGAATCACTCCCTCCCACAGTATTACAGTATTTTTAGTAAAGCTCAAAGTTTTTTGCCTTCCAGCCTTTGCATCTCTCCAGGTTTACCTCTCTCTTTTCTCCCTTCCTTTTTTCTTTTTTCTTTTTTTTTTTTTATCTGCCCTCTTAAAACAACAGGAATGCTGTACTGGCCCTCAGCCAGCCAAGGCTCAGCAAGCAGGGTAAAATTTCAGTTCAGATTTACGGGAAGGTGTTGGGAGTAAAAATCTGGTTTGGTGAGTTTAAGGCAGGGAGTAGTCAGGAGACAACCTTGCTACTGTGAGTGCGTATAGAAAGAGAGGAGGAAGAGGGGGGGGAGCTATAGTAAAAACCACCCAGGCTGGGGATTAGAGACCAATTTTTCCCCTGTCCGAGTTTCAGTGTGTTCCTGAGCTCCTGCAGCCTTATCGAGTTTGCAGGCAGAAAGTCGGGTCTGGGGGTGGAAGAGCTGCGCGGTGCCGGCAGGGAGCTCAGCGCCCCGCTCAGCGCCCTGGAATGTGCGGCTTAGGGCAGGGGCGAGCAGGGGCTTTGGCTTAGCTGGTACTAATTGCAAGTTTTAGAGCTCAAGAACTTTGGTTAAAAAACAAACAAAACCCAACACAAAAAAAAAAAAAAAAAGCGCAAAGAGCCAAGAGAGGGGGGTTAAGGTTGGGAGAGCTGTTGCTCCAAGCAGCAGTGCAAGGAGTTGCTCAACTCTCATTTAGCAGCGCGGTAGGAAGGACAATGCGTTAGGTTGCTGCCCCAAAACGTTGCCGTTGCTGCGAATGGTGCTGGGCGCTGAGGTGGGCTCCAGGTAGGTACCGTCGCTTTTCGGTTTGCTCTGCACTTGCTCTGTCCTTACCTGAGGATTGGACTGTCCTTACTCTTTTGTGATTGGGTTGACAATATAAGCTGACAGAAGTTCACTCAGAAAATACATTTAAAAGTACTTTTAGGGGGAAAAGGCGAATGGAGAGGACTGCAGAAGTTCTTGGTAAAGTCTTGGTGACTCTTTCCAAGTGACAGATTTCTGGTGACTGAAGAAAGATGAGAGATGAGAGGCAGAAAAAGGTATTAAATAAGGACAGAGTGATAAGTGATTTGCAGATCTGAGAGTTTCAAGTTGAAAGATATATGTTTCTCCATGTCAAAGAACAGGCATGTCCAGCCGTGGTTTATGTCCTTGGAATCCATTTCGGAAGGAGTATTGTGTTTGTATGGCTGCTTCTTCTTTTTGAACATTTAAAATACCATAGTTTGTACAGAAGGCAGAGCGGTGACACAAGTGACAGGGAGGTGACAAGAGGGCTCTGAGGCTACTGTCTGCCAATCTGTTGTAACAGTAGCGTAAGAATGGGATTTTATCTGTTAAAAGTTTTTAAAGACAATTTAAAATACATGTATTGATCAGGAGGTCAAGTATCTTCCTCATTCTGAAGTACCTGTGATTAGACGAGAAATACCAGGTCTCCTTATTCATGTTAAAAGAAATAGCAGATTTTTTTTAGGGGTTTTTTGTTTGTTTTGTTGGGGGGGTTGTTTTATTTTTTTATTTCAGAGGGAAGGCTACACAGCTCGTTTCTTCTTAGGAATTTAAAAGAAAACTTTGAGCGAAAGCAAAACTATTGTAATAGTTATAGATGGACCGAGACCTAACAGGTCACAAAATCCCTCCTAAATTTCATCAGCCCAACTGGACTGACCCCTGGAAAAGGGCAGGAGCATTAGACCAGGCTGAAATGAGCCGCCCGAGGCTAACGCAAGTTGAAAATCAGTGCCCTTATGTGCCTCCTAGACTTTGCAAATGATAATTTGGACAAGCCTGCAATTACTCTTTGCAAGTCGGGCCGAGTTCACATGATGCGAGAGGGGGAACTGGGCGCGTTTCGCAAGCGCGGCGGGGCCCGCGGGCCGGACCGTGCGCTGCGCCCGCACCCCGCGCCGCTGGGGCCGCGCCGGGGGGCGAGAGGTCGCCCGCGGTGTTAAGCGGAGCCTGGTATACAGCTGGAAAACTGGAAGGCAGCGTGTACTCTCAGAGAGGAAGCGGAGATAACGCCAGGAACGGGCCGCTGGGTGTCCGGCAAACTGGAAGCTAAAGTTAACAAACTGCTGTCTGGGAGATAAACGAAGAGACAAACACTCTTCTTGCACATTCGTTCTCTCTCTCCCCACTGCTCTGAATATTCCCGTCCTGGGAGAGGTTGTTCTATCTTGTTTCAGAGCTGTGCATCCTGCTGAGAGCAGCTGCTCCCATCTCGCCTCCTCGACCAGGGAGAACTGGGCTCCCTCCCCTGCTTTTGGGGTCCGACATTTTCTGAGACACAGGCTCTGGCCCCTAGGAGTTGTTAGGGAAATACTTAGAGTTGACTGGCATGTAAATAGGGATGGTAATAATTTCTGAGTGTCCCTGCTGCAGCTGAAGATGCCAAATCATTTTTTGAAGTTGTAGAAAGTAAAGGAATGTGTTGCCTTCAATACATCAGATTAAAAAAATGTTTAAAACCTTGGAATAAAAGTATTTACTATAAGCAGTGGAGATGATAGAGCCTTCGGGGAATACTATTTCTATGCCAGTTTGATCTGAAACCTTGACCTTGCATGGCTCATGCCTGGCTGGCTTTGGCAGGGCTATCACCGGCGCTGGGGTCTGCTTTTACAGCTTCCCTCATTTTGACTGTTGGCTTCCTCCACACGGCAGAACCCCCTCAGTTTGCTACCACTCTGTGAAATGCTACACCCTTTTCTGTGAAAGCTGTGAGATCATCTGACAGAAGGCAGAAGGGTTTGCTTTTGCTTGTTAGGATATATTTTGCCCACTGTCAGCTGTTAAGATTGCTTGGGTAAAAATCTAGAAATTATGCATTTTCAGTATCTGAATAAAAATATTTATTCCCAGCAACATAGATGTCAATTCTTACTTCTGCCATCACAGGCTTTTAGTGACTCTGAAAACCAATGAATTTGATTTTTATGATTATAAGTGAATACTGAATTCCTGTTCACTGGATTAGCAATGGCATAGTCAAATCTATTAATATCCTACAGCTGGAGAAGAAGATACAGGGGTTACTCTAGAGTGGATATGTGAGTATCTGTTGATTTACCATAGGAACACACAAACTCCAGCAGATGTTATACCACACTTACAGGTGAAACAAAAACTGCTGGCCATAATCCTATGTGCATAGTTTCCCAAACCAGCTTTGCTCTAATTTATCGAGAAATTTAATAGGGGCAAGTATGTGCTCTTTGTGAAGAAATGTTGCCAGATCCTGTTCCTATTGGGGAAAAAAAAAATCCATGACCCGGATTAACATAAAGATCAGGTTTGCTCTGTGGCAAGGAAGCAGATCTGACAAATTAACTATGAAGAGTCTATCTCCATGCCTGTATGTGGGTGTATATAGTTGCCTCTTTTGTCAAAAATTTGAAGTCTCCAACTTACTGATGACCCAAGCCCACAAATCCTTTCTCATACTGTAGTGACTATGAAATTTGTTCAAATGGGGATTTTTAGGTGCAATTTTCAAGGCTTTAAAATGGATCCTGTGAATGGAATATTTTTGTTTGCCCCTTTAGCAGAAGAAAGGACTCTGACCTTTATCTTTCCAGTACGAGGCCTAAAATAATATTTCTGCTGTTGTAATTTTTTTTCCATTAAAATGCTTCTGGGTACTCCTAGCTCTTGCCAAGATCAGGAACATCTCAGTGGCCTTGCTAAGACAATGAAGGCTTTGTATAGCTATGGCTGGTAGGGTTTTGGTGACACAGTAAACTCAACAGAGCAAAGCAACTTCTTAGTTACTGCAAAGCTGACTACCTGATATTTGAGGGCATTTTTTGTCCTTTCCATACCTTGCCATGATGACAAGCAAGATTTTATTTGAAAAAGAGAAAGAGATTTCTGATATTTTTAAAGTGTGTTTTACAAAATATACTGAAAGTCTGGATGTTATCTTTTACCTAGGTAGGTCATAAAGATGAGACTAAATCAACACAGACAGGCTTATTCGTCACAAGATAAAAGAAACTACAAATGCACAAGAATCCTCAACCAATAATCATGAGACAACAGCAATTTTCATCTATTTCCAAAGGGGTAATGGCATAACCAACCACTGACAACCAAAATGCTTTCTATTCTTTTTTCTGATCTGAGGGCCACTGGGAGGTTTACTCTGGAGAAGCGACACCCCACTAAGTGCTGTAGCTCAGAGTTTACATTCATGTTTTGGCCTTTAGTGTACCTAGTGGATATGCTTGAGTTCTGCCTTTGAAATAAGCTGAAAAACTGACTCTATACTTTTGCCTTTTATTAGAGAAACTTAGTAAGCTCCACCACAAGTCAGGGTGTAGGTTGACTTTCAAAAAGTTGAGTTCTCAGTAACATTCAAGATGTCGTTACTGATTGCTGTGTCATAAACCTGGGATTCCTGACCTGGGTGTTTCTGCTATGTGTGTACCTGCTCTGCAAGCAGAGCAGAAGACTGTCACTGCCATGTAGGGTTTATGCATGAAATGCATGGCAAGAGGCAAGAGATAGATTAGATACAGGTGGAGCACAAGGAAATGGTGAGGGGGTCAGCTGGGTACAGAGCAAGAACAGCATGCCAGCAGACTGGCTGACGTAGTAATATACTGCTATATTACGTATATACGTCTATATTACGTAGTAATATACTGCTGTTGCAGTATTTCAGCAGCAAGGGAGAAATTTTAGCAGGAATTTAGGAGTGGTGAACAAAGTTCCTCTGCAGTTGTGACCAGGAAGGTAGTCCAAGGCAAGAATTATGAGGGAAAACAGAAAGGCACTTGTGAAGCATAAAGCGGGTGTTCGAAAGCTACAAAGGGCAACCATTTGTGCTATTCAGCTCTGCCTGCCTGCGCAAGCACTGTGCGGAAGGACACCATCTATTTTATTTGTTAGAGAAGGGACAGATGGTCAACAGGAGCACAAAAACTAAGTGGCACACTCAAAGCTATGAAAATGACCCTTAAAGTAGTATTTGGAAGACGAAACAGTGGATCAAGATTATAGATCAACAGCAGATCAATTATGAAAGCTGAACCAAGAAGTTGCCATTAATGAGCTAATGTGAATGTGAGACCACAGGCGAGTCTTTAAGCTATGAGGGCAGATAGAATAGCCAATGTATTTGACATGCAAGCAGAAAGCATCTTAGTTGTACCTTGAAAGCAAGGCTGCCCAAATAAAAACTGTGCCCTGCCTGCAAACAGTAGTAATGGCCACTGTGGAAAGGAGAGAAAAAAGACTTTGGGTATCCCTTGAGAGCGAGGGATTTAGACTCTGTTTAACCCATGCTGAGCTGGAAGTGATGGCTAGGCTTTCAGCAGACAGTCTTTCAATATTTCTAGCAGAAAAAGTGGGTGAGGGGCATTGGCTGGACTGGATATTATGGGGAAGCAAATTGAAAGAAATTGAAATGCAGGGAGAATTTGCAATTTAACTTGGTGGAAAGATAAGGGTTAAAAGCAAAAGAGAAGGCATCAGGGTTGATGGAGTGGAAATCACAGAAAAGCTGAATGGTGGGACATAATGGAGGAGGCTAATAGGTGGTGCTGAATAGGACCACTTGAAGGTTAGTGCAGGGAAAATTCAGCAGCAGAGAACCTCGAGCCTGAGCAGTGCGTGCCAAATAAACAGGTTGTTAGGGGTTTTTTATGAGGAAAAGGATCAGGTTTCTGTTCGGTTGTTCTTGGTTTTGGTTTTTTGGTTTTTGGTTGGGGTTTTTTTGTGTGTATATGGGTTTTGGTTTTTATGGGGGGTTTTGTGGGTGTTTTTTTTTGGTTGGTTGGTTTGTTTTGGTGAGGTTTTGGGGTTTTTTTTAATGAGGAAAAGAAAAGGGTCAGGGCAGCAGAGACCAGAATAGGTGAGATGGACTCAACATGACAAGAGGGGTGATATGTGTCATCAGCAGAAATCAGCAACAGTGAAAAGAGAAAAATGGAGAATCAAAACCCGAATAGACAGGTAATGGACTTGGTTGAAGGGGAGGCATCTGTAGAGCTGGGAAGGGAGGAAATGAGAAATGAGTGATCCTTGAAAAGGGGGGACAAGGTCAACTCACTGAGACTGATCCCAGTTAGGTAAAATCTGAGACAGAGGTGCTTCATTAGAGTTTGAAAACCATGCTCAAGATTTCAGGATCTATAAGGAGGGAAGCATGAATACACTGTGACTAACACATGTTTAAAGCTGGAGAGTGTGCTGGGGTGACAAAGAGAGGGCAAGAGGACTGAGCTGCATGCAGGGTGTGATTGGGGAGCTCTCAAGCTTGGTGAGGGAATAAGAGCCAGAATTGGGAAAAAAGGCATGAAAGGCAAGGAGGGAAGATAGAGCCAAACACGAACATGCACGTAGGGACATGTCCTCTAGATGTTTTTGCAACAAAAGAGCACGTTCACCTCACCTCAATAAAATATTAACATTATTACCATGACTTAAGGCCATGTCCACGTCATGTGCATGCTTTGGGGAGTAAAATTTCTGTTGACTGTGTATGTTGAAACTTCACCAGTTCATACACTACTATCCACATCCTAATGTTAGTGCTAGTCCCCACAGGAAACTTTTCACTGTCATTAGCATTCCCTTAAATGTAGCACTAATATGGTGCCTGAAGCTCACAGGAGCATAGTCACAGGTAAAGCTGCAAGCAGAGGTAGACCTAATGGGTGAGTGTATTCAAACTTTTGGGAGTGCAGTACAGTCTGTGGCTCCTGAAGATGGACTCTGCTCTTGACTTCTTGTTCTCAGGAAGAAAAGACACACCTCATTTGACTTACTGAGTGCACACGCTTGATGGATGGTAAGCTAGAGGTGCCTCAGGCTGGGTCTGAGCGTGCTTGCTGTTGCTTCCATGTGTGGTATCTTAGTCAGTGTTTATAAAGTAAATGGGATGAGGAGATGCTGCTGGCAAGGTTGTCTGCTTACCCTAAGCATCCAGGCCCAGGGTAGCTGCAGAAGTATTCAGTGGTGTTGCTCAACCCCACAGCCCAGGAGCAAGCTTCGACTTGGGCATAGCCCAAACAGGCCACAGTTGTCCTGCAAAGAAGGGAAAAAAAATTATTTTCATAGAGGATAATTGCATTGAGCAATAACAAACAAAAAGGCTTCTACGTGCTTCTTACACATACTGAAGTCCCAAGTCTCATCTTACCTATGTGAGTCACAGGTCAGACTGTATGGTAGAATAAATCTTCCTAAGCACTAAAGGGGTAGCAAGAGGTGTCCGGAATGTCAGGAGGGTGCCCTGCATCCTGTGGTGTGTGAACAGTGGGAATGACATCTGAGATAGGCAACAGCTCCTGAGCGCGCCTGTGACTGTTCTGTTCTC
Organism: Serilophus lunatus; assembly: GCA_013399895.1. Taxonomy (NCBI): domain Eukaryota; kingdom Metazoa; phylum Chordata; class Aves; order Passeriformes; family Eurylaimidae; genus Serilophus; species Serilophus lunatus. The sequence continues at coordinate 26,079 of VXBA01005740.1, read as the reverse complement.
CTCCCTTCTGCCTTGTATTGTGCCAGCCTGTGGCCCCTGGAGTGCTCTCTGATATTGGAAGGTCTTTCCTCTGACCTGTGTTTTACTACAGGTGTTTCCAGGTCATTATTGGAGAGCCCACATCTTCCCATGGTCAGTCTTTATTTCTCTGGAAAGCTCTGGTTTTCTGCAGGCAATTGTCTGCAAACTTACATTTCTGATAAGCAGCAAGACAGACTGGCAAATAGTTTTAGTTTTTACTGTCTGCTGACCTTATGAGTCTAAGTAAGAAAATTCTTGTTGAAATTCCTGTGCAAATTCCTGGCCATTCCCATGGCCACCTGCCTCAGTGAAAGTTTATCACGTTACTGTCTCGTTGATATACAGGGCACTGTATAAAACCTGTAGCTCTGAAGGGTGTGGAATGTCCTGCCAGAAGTTCTGAGTAAGTGCAGTTAAGTATTGCTAAACTGGAGGCACTGGTGGCCTTGTCTGTTGGCTTTCGCACCAGAGTGAGAAAAGCCCAGGGCAAGTGTTTTGCTCATAGAGCAGTTCCAATGATTTCCCATCTTTCGCCCTGCTTCTGGCTCCTCCCTCTCTCCCCGGACCCACCCTCTCACCTCTATCTAGAGCATTATCTGGAATTTTAACAGCGTCTTTTTGATTCCTGTCATCTCCCAAGGATGAATTGGTGGTGGTGTGTTAGCGGGAAGAAAGGCACTACTAAAACATGTTAGGGATCTGAGAGGTGTTGCACGTGATCCTGCTGGCCCCTGGGCTGTGGGGTTGCTGAGAGCAGGTTGCTCGCACTATTGTGGTGTCCATCCCATTGGTCTTTACTGAGGAAACTGAAATTTGAGCCAGATCCTGGCACTGTATATTTATATAAATATATAAACAGTAGCATGTACTGTAAGTATCACCACAAATCAGTCTCAGGGCTGGATTTCTAATTCTCAAAGCACTGTCAATTACCATATTTATCTCTCTTTTATGGGGGTGATCTTGATAGGATCATTTTTTCCCCAGTGTGCCATAGTTTCCCCACCAATAGATAGGATACACTAGAAATACACTCTTGAGAAGTGCCACCAGAGACAAGAAGTTAACGAATATATTGCATATATAAAAGAGCTGATAGGGATGCACCTTATTCTACCATGAAGCAACTCTCCCTCTGTATTGTCCAACAGACACGACAGATTTTCCTCTAAATAAATAAGTTGTGTAAAAAATACAGGGTCTCCAAAGAAAATGAAAGGAAAACTGCTGATGGTATAGTCTATTTACTGGTAATAACCTTAATTTTATGAAAAATGCCATGTATCTGTAAGCCTGGAACATTACGTTTGCAATAAGGCTTCTTCATACTGATAATAGTGAAAATCAGTTAAAGACCACAGCTCCCTGTGAATGCTGCTGGTACCCAAGACAGGCACTGGAAAACAAGACAGGCACTGCAAAGGGGAGTTGCAAGCTGGGGTGTAAGTTCATAGTAATTTTGGACATACCTTCATGTTTTTAATACATAGGCAACTGTATGTTCTCTTTTTCTTGTACTTCAAAGTAATCAGAAAGGATCCTGCTGAAGTTTGGGAGCTGTAATCATGCTACCACAGGGTGGGTATGAGGCGCTCTTCCCCTGTGCCCTAGGAATACCCACCAATGGGCTGGACAAGCCCTTTCCAGAGCTGAGGCCTGTGCAAAAAGGATTAGATAAACTTGCTTCTTGTTGTGCAAGGTTTTTTTCAGAGTTCTGTGTTCAAAGCAAAACCCAGCCAAAACCACAGAATCAACTGCTCAGTGGCCAGACTCCATCCATACAGTGCAATGTGGCTGTCAGCACGTAGTGCTTACTGCTGGCTCTCTGCATCCCCATCCTGTGATGTTCACCTTCGCCCTCTGCCTCAGGTGCCTGTTTCTGGGACCTCCATGTTCTCCACTGGCTCTGTTTGTGTCAATTAGTGAGTTTGGGTTTGCGGCCAGGCATCCTGACACAGGAAGCATGTTTGCAAGGATGCAAAATGAATGGTCTGTGGAGTGCTACAGCTTACACAAGCCAGTTCAGAGCACTAGACAGCTGGATGCAGACATACTGGAACCATAGAAAAGAAGGGGGATGAATCCCCTATGCACTAACAGTGGAGGTTTTGAATGACACACAAGATAAAGGGACCAGGCTTTAATTTTCACTGCTTTTCTATATTGTTTGAATCTGGGTTCCAAATACCAATACCAAAATGCAGGAAGGGCTTAGCTCCTGCCTGACCTCTGACAAGCAGGAACTGCTTCTGTGTCTTCTAAATCAAGCACTGTAACATGAACAATGTTACATGAACAGCATTTTGTTGCTCTTTCTATAGATCCAAAGCACTTCTACCACATTTCCTCTTTGTCTAATTTTACCAGTTTCATGTTGCAATCCTTGCTGTGCTTCCCTATTTCCAAATCAAAGCACAATCTTTCTGCAAAACAAATCTGAAAGCTACCTCCATTTTGAAACACGGTCTGCTTTAAACGAAGAACATTAGGTGGTGGTTAACTTATCGATTTGTTAATCCTTACCCGGAAAGTAACTGATGCCAAAATCATTTTGATCGTAAAGCTCTTGCAAATGTCAATCACCATTAAAAGAAAGTTTTTCTGAGTTCACACTATTGTATGTATAGGTGCAATATGGTGTAGAACAAGCCAGGCAGCAAGCAAAAAGTATAAAAATGATTGGTTTTACAGGAAAAGCACCAGTATAAAGCTTAGTAAACCTGGGATCGTGTCCCTGCCTTGCCATAGAATATCACATGCATGAGTTAGCAACGGTACGGTCAAGTGGGTTGTTTCTGGTTGCTGTGGATATCTGTTTTGTGGTTACTGGTCAGTATAGCTGAACATCCCGTCAGGCTGTGACATCGTGCAGCAGGACCTGCTATGGCAGTGGGGAGCCTTGGCATATCTCAGGGATTTTTCTGTTTAGCTTAGGCCTCTGTTTTTATACGGTTGGGCAGTTGTTCATGGGCAGTTGTGCTGTGAGAGCCTCGAGAAGGATGAGGAAAGGTGACAGTCACGGCTGGATACCTAACCTAAAACTCATGAGCTCTTGGGCTCCCTGCATCACCCGCCCTTCCTACATTATCCTCAGCATCCCCACAGCCCTGGGGTGAGGGGGACTTCAGGAATCACTGCTGATGATATGTCTACCTTTGTAATCAACAATGGCACAAGCCGTCAACAGACAGCAAGGGGGAACTGCCCAGCAGACTGCATTCCATGATCCAGTTGTGCCCCTGTGAAGTGAGAGAGAGGTCCTGCTGCCGGAGTGCACTCGCTGTGAAACTCCAGGAGTGGGGAAGAGCCATGATTCCCCAGGATGCTGGTGGTGACAAGTTTCAGGTTTCTGCTTCAGATGTCTGGTTTTGAAAAAGCAGTTTGAAGTGCACTGCTAAAGGGCCTGTAGCTTTAGTGTTAATACATAGATGTAACTGTTGTAACACACTCTGGAAAAAATTGTACATAGTATAACGTACAGAGATCTGGAATTATAGCTGCTCCAAGCACATGAAACTTTGCATCCAAAAATTTCCATTGTACAAGAAAATGTAAAAGGAAGAAGACAAAGCAGCTCTGGTTAGTCAGGATGGCCTGCATTTTCTAGTAGGAGACTATTTTCATTTGCTCATAATTTTGTAAAGTTTTAAGTACCTTCATTGAAATATTGCACGGCAAAATGTTTGTCTGAGGCCAGTGAATTGTTCTGCATTTGCCTGGATAGAGGGTAAAGAATTGCTTAGCCTAAAATGTTTTGACTGTTTCTGAAAATCAGAGATAATCTGTTTATTTTCAAACTTTTTCAACTTCTTCCTGGGGCGGTGAGTTGACCTCAAGCAGGGAAGTGGCTCTTGCACAGGGATACCTAGGTCTAAGGAGGATAAAAGCCTTTGCAAATCAGTTTCTGTGTGTTTTGGTGGAAACTTCAACTTCTAACGTCCAAGTCCCAGAACACGTTTTTCACACTGCCTATGCTCTGGGCAAGACCTGAGTTGCGGGTCTAGTATGAGGCTGTTGAGCTCTCTTCCCTAAGTTCAGGAGCAATGTATAGGCATCTAAAGATAAAAGAAGCAAAGAAACAGGGTATTGGGGCTCCTGAAAAGGAGGTTAGACCCAGGAGAAAGGCAGGAGAAGTGAGAGAAGAGAGACAAGGAGGTAAAAGAGGAAAGACAACTGTCTGTGTGGAAAAGGTGATGAGGAGTCAGAAGGCTGATTGAGAGGGATTTGAGGAGATAACAAGCAGGAGTGACTGAGAGCTGGTGCTTGGGTAGGGAGACAGCACATTTGGGAGCAAGGTCTGACACGGAGGGGCTGCAAATGAAGCCAGTAAAACAGAAGGTGTCAGGACAAGAGACAATGACTGCAGGAAGGAAATGTTGTACGTTTGGGGCACTGGTATTGGACAAGGGTAGGAACAGAAAAAGTGACTGGTCATCCAAGGAGGCTGGACAAAGCCCAAACTAGAGTGCTTGGGAATGTGAATCCAAGGTTTTTCCCCACTCCAGCTTTCCCTTGGGAAGCTGGAAGGAGTCCTCCACTCCTGCCTTGTCCCTGTTTGGCTGCTGCTGCCTTGCCTCTGTTATTTACTTTGTGAAACAGAAGTCCATGTGGTAAATCTCATGTGCTACCACTCTGGTGACACACCATCAGTAGGGTGCCTCATGATGGAATTTGATGTTGGGTTTCAGTTTGCATCCCAAAAAAGGATACAGAGAAGCTTAAGAAACTGTGCACAGATACAGCCTGCTCATAAAAAATGTGAAGTGTGGAATTCAGATAGTGCCAGATTTATAGTCTGCACAATCTTAATTTGCCTTCCGGTGTGTATTATTATAGTATGACCCTGGGTTTTTTGACACATTCAGTATTGATCAGGGTTTTTTGGTAGGATTCTTACTCTATGCCATTCATAAAAAGGAGGGTGGTCAGTGAACTTTAAATATTTTTTTTCTTTCTCCTGCTGTTCAAGATGTAAATTGTTCATCTTGTATTGCTTTGCTCTGAAGAGAGATTTATTACTCTTGGGCATTTTAGTGGTGCTAATTACTATAAGTTTTAAATATTTCCAAACGGTAATAAGATAATTTGCAAAATAACCATTTGATACTTACTACATAAAAAAATAGGGACACAGGATATAAATGTAAAAGTTTGCCATAGTTTTGGCTGTACAGTTTAGGATGCCAGGGCCAGGCACAGGTGAACTTGCTTAGTTAAAAGTTATCTTCACTGAACAATGTGCTTTAGAGTAAACAATCTCTAACTATAGGCTTATGTCAAGCTAAGAGGTTATTTTGTGTGATCAGAAATACACAAGTGCAAATAAGTTGAAGTGTTATTTCCACATTTTCAAAATAATGCAACTGCATTTTCTTTGCTTTAGAATGGAATTTAATTTTTTTAAAAATTTATCAAATTTAGCAATAGAAAGGGGATAGAGAATCCAAAATTTAAATGTTTGCCTTGAAGCAAACCAAGCTGCTTCCTTTTCTTGTTTTGTTTGCACTTCAGTTACCAGTATGAGTCAGTCACAGTGCTCACCTAATGACTTTACTTTCCAGAAAACTTAGTTTTGCTTAAGATCTACGTTTTCAAAGTGCATTTCCTGGACAGTTCACTTGCAGCTCTAAGTGCTCCTTGCATCTGCAAGAAAATTGCAGATTAGAAAATGTTTCCATCTGAGAACAAGGAACATGCACTTGGTCACCACCTGTACAAAGCCTGGTTCAAATGACTTGGCCAGTGATGCACAGAATCCACATGCGGAGCAAGGGCATAATCAAGAGCCTCTTTATCTGCCTTAGCTGTGAGTTCCTCTTTCTCACAATGCATCAGGCACTGTGTCATCTCATTGTCTCTGGCAGAATGACAGGGGGAGTAGCCACCATTAGTGTCTGAGCCCAGGTTCTCTGCAGGAGCAAGGCCACCCTCTGTGCTGCATGGAGAACAAAGGAGGCCACTGTCTCCCATGAGAGTCCAGAGCAGTGCGAGATACAATTTGCAGCATCCATCTTCCAAATATGAGGTGCTTCAGGGGACCTCTTGCACTTTTGAGGGGAAGAAGCGCATTGCACCACTCTCTCTCCCATGCACAGGTCTGCAGGATACATCCAGACTCAGACTGGCACCTTCACTTGGTTAAAACATGGGAGTGAGGGCCTGTCAGGATGGAGAGAACCCAAGGAAAGCCTTGTGGTGCTTTAATCCCTCCTGGGCTGTAGAGCTGTGTAGGGAGGCCAAGTGTCTGGGGTGGGGAAATGCCACTCACTGCCACTGCACAGTCAGGGATCTGTGTGGCCAGCAGGAGAATTCACAAGAAGAGTCATCCTCACCACCAATGGCTGACTAGATTTTGGGCTGGGAAGGGGGAATCCTGGGTGTTGGTTCCTGTGCCATGGCCCCTTTTTTTTTTGTCCACATCCCTGCATGTCCATGAAGTAAAAAGTGTGGGAGCAAACACTGACTTCTCATGGGTGGAAGCCACACTCTGAACTGCACTGGTTTACAGCCTGGTTTGAGGATGCATAGGCATCCCATGGGTCTCACATGCATCCCTGTTGGAGAGCTGGTGAGACTGGCCAAGCAGAACAGGTGGCCAAAATCTTGCAGGAGGAGTGTCTTTCACTGACACCACTGCAGGTGGAAAAACAGTTGAAAAGATAAATGAGACTGGTATCTTTTGCATGGTAAGAAAAGATAGGAGGATAAAGAAGGAAAACATAATGGAAGATAAATACTGAGGAGCCTGCTGAGGGCTGGGATAATACCCTTGCTAGGTGTCCTAGTGTTAGACATTTTGTATGTGCAGTGTGCTGATACAAACAACAGTGAAAACACAGTCTGAATTTTGTGTGAACCACAGTAGTGGCCATCAAGTAGCAGCTTACAGCCACCTTGGCTGTCTAATGGTGGCAAGAAGAGCCTGCGTCTGCACTGGTTATGCCCAGTTACTTGAAACTGGTGAAAATCAGCATGGAGTTTTCTGGCTTCCAAAGCTAAATTGGCATCAACCCCCTTGGATATAGCATGCATTATTAGTACTGTTGTAATTTAGCAGGTGGTTTTTCCCCCCTTCATATTCTCTCTCTGTTCAGACTTTGATATAATATTCCTTCTCTCCCTCTGTTTTGGTTACTCTGTGTCTTAGTGCTTAGAGATTTCCTGCTTATATATTGAAAGTGTTTAATGAAGAATTTCAGCAGCCCTCAGTTACCAGTAAAAGCCCTCTGCAGATTTTGACAGAAGGAGTTATATGAAATTACTTCTAATCTCTTTATCCTTGTCACACCACTCTGCTATGCAGTAATACAGCAAAGAATTTCCAGAAAGCGAAGGTTGGCGACTTACAATACCTACCAACTTGGTTGAAAAAGTAATTAATAAAGGAATTGGGAGGTGAATTCAATCACTGCTATGTTAGCTGGGGGACAAAGGAGGAGAAAAGTGGGGAGAAAAGGCTGGAAAAAGTAAATGCTTTCTCTGCTTTTGTTTTTGGTTTTTTTTTTAAAAAAAACCTTGAGGCCAAGCAAGCCATTCCCTTCAAAAGTTTAGATCGTGTTCTAAAAGTTAAAACATGAAGCATTTTGGTTGACTTTATCATGGCAGCTATCAATGGCACGTTGTTAATCCCAGTTAGAGTGGCAAAGCTGCAAAACAAATAACAGTATGTCCTTGAGTGCACCAGTTCTATGCCTGACAGGTTTTCCTTTTTCATCCCATTGCATAATGCTGGCACACATATCCAACACATAGCATATGAAACTGTTTGGGTAGGGCTTGATCCTGCTTCCATTCAAGTCAAGGGCAATACTCTTCCAGTTCTTAACAGAAGTAAGGTCATGGCATGTGCTGGAGCTGATGGCAGCCCATCTGGGAAGCCAGGCAGCAGTATTTTGGAATAGGTCAACTGTCTTCCACTCTAGTCCAATCCTACCCGCACTTGTGCTAGGACTTAGCATTTGAAATCTTATTGCAATAATGACTTTCATCACTTTTCTGTTGTTTTCTCAGATTTATTTCCTTGAAAGAAAAAGAAAAGAAAAAGAATCCCCCGCTATTATTTCCTCCTGAAATACACACATAGAGAAAACAAAGTATTGGTTTTCTTGTACTCTTTGTTTGTCAGTCTTAGCCATGCATTCTATGTAGGTGTTATGTGATTTAAAAAATAAGGCAAAATGTGGGTGGGACTGAAAATGCAGTTGCTATTATTCATCTGTTTATGCCATCATACACGTGTGATCAGGCTGTGATCTTGGGCAGCAGCCTAGGAACCTACAGATTGCTTGAGTCACCCTTCTGTAAAAGAGCCAGAAGATGTGTTATTTAATACTTCTACTAGATCAGCAAGATCTGTATGTACTACATTTGTATTTCATAGCTACAGCCAGCATCAGCCCACACATGTGATGAAACATAGGCATAGAAATCCATACCTGTACTTTTTTTCCTTACAATATGCGAGCTCATCAGGATTCCAGGTGGGGTAAAAATATGTGTAAGCATATTACTTACCAAAAAGTGAACATTTGGTAAAAATACAACTATTTTTAAGTTTGGGTCAATTTTGCAAAACAGACTGATCTGTGTAAAAATAAAAATTCCTAGGAAATTATTTCCTCTTTTCAATTTGGAACACCTTATGTGGAAATTGAAGAAACATTTAAAGTATGACAGAAAAAGACTTAACAGAAATTGACTTTTTTATTTGGATGAGAAAAGGAAAAAGGAATCTTTATTGCTGTTGTTTCCAGAGTCAACTTGTGATAGGACCAAAAATGTTGTTTCTACACCTCTGTTTTTATACTTTCTCCTTCTCAAAAGAGGTAAAGATGTGGCACTGGCCCTTCATTGCCAAGCCATCCTCAGATGGGTAGAGGAAGGAGTTTTTACCCTGGAAGTTCAATCCTGAATGCTCCTTCAACTCCATGGCAACTTGCTTGTGATGTAGGCAAACCATCCAAAAATATTAGGTATAGATCCCTTATCACATTTTTGCAGGCTCAACCACATACATTCCTGCTTCCACAGAGAGAAGTTCTTCTAGCTGCAGGCAGTACAAACTTGTTGCAGGGCTAATTATTTGATCATCTGCCTCAGTATTTCCAGATGTAGAAGATTTCCTTAATTTGGTAGTTAAAGAAAGGGTTTGGTTTTCTATCTCCGTTCCCCATTAGCTACATCTCTGCTTGTAAATCAAATGCACCTAGAATTGCTCTCTGGCACAGAAGCTCATTGCCTCCAGAGGAGGATGATGTCTTGCCTGCCAAAACTAAATGACTGCACACAAACTGTGTGTTAGGAACAACCCGGAGCTCATCCTAAACCCCAGTCTCTGCCTGGGAGAGTGATATCTGCCCTCTGGTCTGGGCAACTGATATTTAAATGACATGGGTCCAAAGTGTGCCTGGGGCTCTTCTGAACTACAAAAGGCACAATTGGTTTCCATCACTTAGGTATGCTTGCTGACATGATTTTACTTCATTCACTTCTGTGGAGGTAGTTCTTACATCTCATTCTTCCTTATTGGCACAGATCAGCACAACCACCTTCTTTCAGAGGCTCCAAAACCAGGTGTCTATTATTATATCCCCAAGCAAAGTATTTATCATTCAAATAGAAGTATAATTAGTGTTAGCAGCTTTAGCAGGTGTTCTAGAATGAGACTGGTTGGGGAGAACAGAGCTATCAAGATAAAAACCTGGGATCCATGGGATATCTGCCCAGAAAAAGCAGTGAAACAAGGTAGAATGACAGGTTGCAGCAGTTGCTGGTGGAGAGGACTGCTGGCTGCTGCTGAACCAAACAGTTTCACTGGGAATAAAGTCAAGAATTTCTAAGCAGGCATAAGACACGAGTCTGTTTTCAAAGAGGGAGGAGGAGTCTGGAGGCTCTAGTGGCCTGGTTGAGGTGAGTTTTTTTTGTAGAGAGGAAACATTTGTTCAGCACAAATACGCTGTGGACCCAACTTCAATTTTCCCTAATCTATCTTTACTGGGGATGCTACTGCAAGCAATTCCTTGTCAGAACAAGAAAACAGTTGACTTCTAATTCCCATGGAAATGCAAGAGAAGCTGATGCTTTTTAACTGAGACCTCCCTGGAAGGATAGAGTAGGAAGTCTGAGAAACACTGACTTCCCAGCTGGTCAGTACAACAGTCAGACTTGGTCAGTTTCTCAGTTCAGTAGCAGACAATCCTGCTGATCGAACTGTGGAGTTGCATTGTGCTTGGCCGCCTTCTGGCATTATTTGTGTATACCTCTACAGTCAATGGTCTATGGTAGTAAACCTACAGAATAATAGAAAATACCTACATTTCCTCTACAGGAAGAATAAAGGAGAACACGCTTAATTTTAATTAAATGTGGTTTTGCCATCTGTATGTAGAATAAATATATTTTCCTGTTACATAGTAGTATTGAATTCAAGGGAGCACTATTTGTGATGGGATATAACAGATTTAACTCTCATATGAAACTTTTGTTTCATAGATTAATTGTTACCCACTCTTTTCACCCATACACACTAGGGTAGCATTTTTAAGAATTAACAGCAACAACTTTGTTTCTCAGTTATGTCTAGTTTAACTAACATCTAATCCTCTTAGCTTTTATACCCTTGCAAACAGGGATTTGCTTGGCTAAAAATTTTCATTAGCCCAGTCACATGGAGCAGGTATTTAACAACCCCAAGGCAAACCCATTTCAGACATCAGAGGTGTCTCACCACCAGATTGGGAGAGCTAATTCCAGGAGCCCTTTGCTGCAGAACTTGAAAAACAGGGTCGGTGAGTGGCTGGCACCCAGTTTCTCTACATAAGTGGGCAGCATTCTTTAATGGTAATTTGCTGGCTCCAAACAGTGTTTTGTGATCCTTCACTAGCTCTTCATTTCTCCTTTCCCTCCAAAGCAGCCCCTCAGTTTGTGCTTGAACAAGTCAAGCCAGCTCTGAATTGAGGCAAGGATCTGCTCATGGGATTGCTAAAACTGGAGAAGACCTGGCAGGTTACTGGAACAAATAAACGTTAACAGACTGACTGAGGATTGAACCTCCTGAACTTCTGATCTAAGTAATTTGAATCCAGAAGAAATACAGCTTGAGCAGAATATGGGTCCTAACACAGGAAGCACGAGGTCACTGCTGTAGGACAGGCAAGGCTGGGAGGAAAATGCTGATGCCAATGGGACCTGTGCTCCTGTGGCGCGTAAAATCAATGAGAAAAGGAGTGGCTATCACGGAGCAGAAGAATGGACATCACTGAAAGGGCAGGAGTAAATGCTTGCATAATAGGCTAAACATGCAGTTATTAACCTGAGATGAGCTCTGCCACAGAACCAGGGCCATAGCTGTGCAAAGCCCACCATGAATGTCCTTAAGTGATTTGCAGGTCCAAGCTGTTTCTCCAGCAGTCTCTATCAAAGGGATCCTGTGAGGCTATGTGGAGCATTTAGCAGTGCTCTTCAAGCAGGTCTCTGAGAAAATGAGCAATATTGTCATTAGGTGAGACTGGAGGGAAACACCATGAGTGGTGACCCATAAGGGGTATAATTTCATTGACTTTTCCAGCAGCATTATCTCCCTCTCCTGTGTCTCTCACTGTGGAGTTTTTGAAACGCCTGTGTCAGTAGAAGTGACACTGACCAAGTCACCCCCAATGACCTGTTTTCATGTTAAACCTGCTTTGGAAGATTGCAAAACATAGCAGAAATAAATGAGTAAATAAGAGAAAAATATCAGCATCGATTTAAATTCAAAGTTGCAGAGAGGTAAGACTTCCACATCTACTCCTTTCAGCCTGACTGCAATATCATGACAGCTTTCTAGGCATCAGTTTGATTGACTGCCAATTAACCTGAAGTATTTGATACATTTGTCCCAACATTCTCCACATATTTGTCTCTGGCTCCAGCTGCTCCTCTTTAGAATACCAGTGCTTACTCTCAGAGCTGGGTAGCCCTGCCTCAGTAGGGGAGCAGGTGCCTGGAAGGCTTGCATAGTGAACAGGGCACAATGGCCTTTGGGGATGCCTTAGCACACACAGACCCATGAGCAATATGGCTGGCCAAGCTGTTTTTTACATATGTGGTTATGATGAGCTTACTCTGATGTAATAAAAAAATAAAATGTCCTCATGTCCCAGTATGGGAGGCAAACCATACGGTGTATATGTAAACCCAGAATACCTGGTTTAAACATATTTGGTCATTCCAGCTAGGCCTAAAGTCAGATTTTAAAGCAAATAATTCTGATGAATGGATGTAAATCAATTGAAGGTTGTTGCCTAAACAAGAACTGCATAATGAAGCAGGATTTCCATTACAGATCACTTACTGAGAGAAGTTAAAATAGCAAAAACATGCAGTATTAGAAATAGTTCCTTAGAAAGCCAGCTTCTAAAAAAGTCTGCTGACTGAGCTCATCACCTAATCAATTTCAGAAGGCAACTGAAAAGCTTACAGAGTCCAGTCACTTGAGTTATTTATCTCAGTGGCATCACATGCAGAATTTGCAAACATTAAATATCTGAGTGCTGATAGTGTTGATGATACTCGTATCACTAAAAAGTCCACTTTTCTGTCTTGCTTATAGCTAAGTGAAAGCAAACCATAAGCCAAATGAAAATGTGGCAGTATGATGTGATGCAAAGGAAACATAACATCAGGTAGTATAATTAAAAGCTACCGAGTGCATCTAAATACTAACCTTAGCTTTAATAGCTCAAGTTTAATACACCAAGTAAAGCAAAATCTTTGGTACTTCATGGACACTATGAAGACAGCAATTATGAGAAGAGAGCAATTCAGTGCTTACACGCTGGTGATTAAATATTTGGGATCACTGGCCAACACCATGCTTTGTGTGGCTGTTGCACTCAGCAAGTTCCATGTCCAACAAGTGTGTGTGTTAAGTTTTGCACAAAGATGTGCAGGGACCCTGGACATAAAGAACATTTTAGTAAACTTCCCAATCCTTTGAAAACAAGCAGCAAAAACATACATGTGATACTCAGCTTCTGGCTAAGTAGGCTCAGGCAGAGACCGTTGTGGGGGTTTCTTTGATTTTGGTCTAGAAAATCCAGGGTGGTATGGAGTGGGTGGATGCAGGTGAGCTGTTCTCAGTCTCTTCTAATGCAAGAGGTAGCATCTGCTAGACAAAGCTTTAGGAGCCATTTTGAGAATGAAAGGAGATATTTTGTCATGCAGCAATACTGGATCTGTGAAACTCTTTCCCAAAGGTGTCACAGTCGCAGCAATTCTTTTCAGACACTCAAAAAAGACCGGGCAAGTACTTGGAAGAGGGGTCCACCACTGAGCAAACTAGATCAGGCTCAAGGAGTCCCCTAAACTGAAAATGGCTGGAGGCTGGAAGAGGACTTGCAGAAAAGATCACTTCTGTTAATCCTATTCTTGCTATTCTGCAGGGATCAGTTTGTGGTCACTGCTGAAGACATGTTACTTGGCTACGTGAGCCCCAAAAATCTGAAATAATAACATTGCTCTTATATTTTTATTTAGATGGTTAGCCAACTGTGTACTAGTTTTCTGATGTGTAGATGAATTCAAGGTGTTTTGTCTTCCCATCTGTGTCTGAGCTGGAGGGGGAGCACTGCAGGGAGAAAATGATAGCACAGTACCTGTGAGGAAGCAGGTCATTCCCACAGCTTACACCGTAGCTGTAAGTGCAAGATGCTTAGGAAGACAGTAGGAGTAAGGCTCAGTGCAAGAGCAGCATTGCATGGTGGTGTATTTTGCCTGGGGGTCCAGTAAGATGCAGGCTATGCTTTCCAAAGTCATGCTGCCCACATGTGCTGTAGTGCTCCCAGTTGCTTACACAAGGAAGGTTTTTTTAACCCTGTTGAACTAGCCTGACGAGGCTGACATAGCCAAGAGCACCTTCTTCACTGTGTCCTCTGCCCCACTTTGTCCTTCTTTTTCTACATAGGAAGACTCAGAATTGAGCTTTGTGCTTTCTTTTATGAAACTAAAATAATTTCCAAAAAGTTTGTGGATTAACAAATGATCCCAAATTCTTCCTTTGTCCACTAAATAAGTAAAACACACATCACAGCAACAGAACAACATTTGTATTGCCCTTGTGCTTGAGAACATAGAGCAAGAAACATTTTACTCAGTAGTTTAAATTAACTAACTTATCTTCAGACCACCAGGAAAAAAACAAAAACAAAACATTATTTATCCCTCTCTTTTATACTGCAGCAGTGATAAATACTTTGTTAAAGCTCTGTGCAATTCCATTGCCTTAAAGTCTGAAGCTGTGAGAACAAGAAACTGACAAACTGTTCATGCCCCACTGTATTTTGTTAGTTTATCATGAGTGGCAAATTACATGCAATGTATGTTATAAGAAGAAAAATCACTCTGATGTTCCTATTGCTTAGTAATTTTAAAAAATGTTTTAAATAAAGTCTAAAATTTTACAAGTATAAGAAATCATTTTTATTTACAATTTTTTTAAAGTGATACTGCAGTCTGCACACATAGACAAAATCATGAGAATTTTGTCAAATGTACTCTTAGATAGCTGTCACCAGAAGCTGTGAGTTTCCTTTCTGTGGCTGCAGTTAAGGCATGTTTTCATGTGGACTTTTTTGAGATCTGTGTGTATCTATACTGTCTGGAATACAGGCTTTTATAACAAGTTTTATAAACAGTATCTGCATTGTTTAAGTTGCATTAACTGCTATAGCATTTTTGTGTTTTATCTCAGAGGGGATAAAGCAATTTATTCCTGATATTGGTCACATAGCTTCAAGTTCTGCTGTGAAGCCCTCAGATCATAAGTACAGTATAAGAACGTATCTGAAATAGTACAGCTACCTTGACTCTAGTGGAATTAATTTGCCTCAACAAAGCATCCAGACTCATTAAGTTAAAAGAAGTTGTCTCAAATCATAATCTGATATCCCAGAGAACTCAGTGGATTCTGACTGGTATATTAATTTGCATGACTGAGCACGGTATAATTTATTTTAGGTTAGAAATGCAGGCATTTGAGTTGGATATTCCTTCAGCATCTTACTCACGAGGCAAAAAAGGCTTCAGAGATACTAAAAGAATGTCACCAATAATATGAAAGGACTGAAATCTCTTTTTTAGTGACTGCCATAGTCTCACTGTTTCCTTCTTCACTCAGCTGGAATGAAATCAGTAAAAATTTAATTTCTAGAAATCCATTTCCCAGAGATATGTGTTTTTAATGAGGCTGTGAGAATTCCTTTCACCTTCTCTGGAATATCACTTATCTTCTTTCCTTCCTTGCATATACTACTTCATATAGGCCTACAGATGGCAAGGGAAAGATTTTAGTGAAACTAAGGCAATACAACCTCCTTGCCTCCATTTCCAGTTATCATATAGATGTAACAGAGCCTCTAGGACAAAACATACATGGATTCCCTGTGTTGGCTTATCCCATCCAGGACTCAAAGGATGCTAACCCAGGTCATAGGACATATACTGTTTGTTCACCAGAAATAAATTCCCTTAAAATACCCACCAGCATTTCTGGTGGCTGCCAAAGTCTAGAAGCTTGCAGGGCTCCTGACAACCAACACCATTATGAGTAGTGCAGGAATGGAGTGAGCTTTGTGCAAAATATGGCAATTCCTCAGTACAACTCTGGGGTTTTACATCCATCTCTTCATTGCTTCTCCACCTCAGAGATACAGCATCACACGTGGCAGATCTGTACACCAAAGGAAATATGAGATAATGTTTTTTCTGTTCCTTAGCAAAGAATGCAGTCAGCAAGATGCTAGCACCCAAAACACTGACTAACATGCTAACATGCTGATGAAAATGAAGTTTTGGCAAGTCTTAATGCATGTGCCATCATTTTTTGGTAAAAGATCACTACAGACTCTGCCATAGACTGATTCACATTCTGGAATTTTAGGCTCATACACAGTGTGATCCCACAGGCTTATATGCATCAACACTCTGCCTGGTGCACGTTTTTAGTGAGCTTAGCACTGTAAGAAAATAGTGATTGATGCTGATGATTTACTTAACTGCAAGCAAATTAAATTTTATTCAACCTACCAGTGAAGTAGCATTGGCCAAGAACTACAAATGAGCTTAGTAACTGGGATTCCATCAATAACTGAACCATGGCAATCGTTGTAATAACATCTAAGTGTCAAATGTGCACATGAAGAATAGCAGCAAAACCAAAGTGCAACTTCTCTTCCCTCTGTGCTTCTATTTGTTTATTTAGATTGTCTGAGTTGCCCTCACTTGTTTGTGTCTAAGAGTGACAGTGTTCCAACATGCCGTTGCCTTCATTCCTGAGAGAGGCCTGTCCTGAAGAAACACCTTACCTTTCCCCTGAATGTGTTGGGGTTACAGCTCAGCCAGCTGGGGTGGCAGGCACTCCCCAGCTGCTGGCTGCTCTCCCAGCACTCTCCTGCCACATTGGAAATGAATGGTGAGGTGGGAAGAGGACTGCAAGAGATCTGCCTGGTGGCATGCTCTCAAGTCCAGCTCTTGAACCAGTGCCCCAGCTTAGACATGAGCTTGCAGAGATGAGTGAGTTCAGAGGTGGTGCCAGCTGGGAGGGCAGGCTTGTGCCAGGTATGTGCCGTACCTCTGCAACAGTGTCTTGCAGGAGACAACATGTCTTGCAGGAGATAATTTATTAATGAAGCAAATGTAAGCGGCAAATAGGAAATTTTCAGATGCAGCCTTGGCTGACCTTAAACCAGACACAGCAGAAATGTCACCCATTGTTGTGTTGGAGCTGTTCTCGTCCTTTGCAACTGTTTGCTCTTGAGCAGTCTTGTGCCCCTACTGCCAGCCCAAGCAGATGGTGAGGATATGGAAACATTTTCATGATACAGATCTGGTTTTGATTTTAATTGTTAAATAGATAGAGCATTCTTACTTTTCCTAGGATGAATGTTACTTGCTGTTGGTACTCTTGGAGACACTGTCTTGCTTTAGTCAGAAGAAAATCTTTAGAAATGGCTAAGACAGTCAGTTTCCCATCCCTACATTTTTAACAAGCAGCTGACTAATGTGTGAGATCAGGTAAATGGATTCTATCACTCAAAACGGTCACAGTAACCCTAGTGAAATCAAGTATTATGTTTTAATTTCTGACTTTGATTATTTCAGAGTTCTCCTTCAGATCTGAGTGTATATCTAAGGAGGTGAAAATACCATATGAAAATATAAGTGAGCTGGAATTCCTTCAAGGAAAAGGCTAAGCAAGTGTATGCAGTTAAGAGAATTTAAAACCCTACAAGTACACAGCTGTAACATGAAATGCTGAATATCACTGCAAAATACTTCAGTATTATTCCAAAATACCAATCAAGTTTGTATCTAGATTCACGTGCTAAGTTGCAAAAGAAAATAGGAAGTATGATCAATCAAAAAAATCTTGTTAACAGATTTGCAATATCATTCTCACACTTGGAGACATTGCCGGGATACTAATTTTTGAGGGGTTCAGAATTAGGTTTTCTGATGGTGACAAACTGAGTGACTGTTAGACTACACCTAGCAATCTTTACTAAGGCGTTGTTTAAGCCTTTTCTCATAATCTGGTGATGCTTGGAGTCTCGGTAATAATTAAAATATGATTTCTCATCTCTCTTCACAGTGGTCTGTAACATGGATTTAGGCCTGTGTATGTTATCTCATCAACTAAACCATAGGACTAAGTGCCACATCCAGTCTTTTTTTAAACACTTTCAGGGATGGTGACTCCACCACCTCCCTGGGCAGCTCATTCCAATGGCCAATTGTGAATGAATTTCTTCTGTTTCTGTGAAGAATTTTTTCCTAACATCCAGTCTAAACTTCCCCTGGCAGAGCTTGAGACTATGTTCTCTTGTTCTGTCACTGGTTGCCTGGGAGAAGAGACTGACCTCCACCTGGCTACAACCTCCTTTTTGGTAGTTGCAGAGAATGATAAAGTCTCCCATGCCTCCTCTTCTCCAGGCTAAACAGCCCCAGCTTCCTCACCTGCTCTTCATAGGGCTTGTGTACCAGACCCCTCACCACCTTCTTTGCCTTTCTCTGGACATGTTCAAGCATCTCAACATCTTTCTTAAATTGAGAAGCCCAGAACTGGGTACAGCACTCAAGGTGCAGCCTAACCAGTGCTCAGAACAGGGGAAGAATCACTTCCCTAGTCCAGGTGGCCAGACTACTCCTGATACAGACCGGTATGCCATTGGCCTTCTTGGCCAGCTGGGCACACTGCTGGCTCATGTTCAGACAGCTTTCAACCAGTACCCAGGTCCCTTTCTGCTTGGCTGCTCTCCAGCCACTCTGACCCAAGTAGGAGTACATAACACAAGCAATACTTCCATGCTCTTCCATATCCTTATGGAATAAATGGAGCTGTGTTTAAAAAAAAAAATAATTTGAGGTTTTTATATCCTTACTGGTTAGGGGACCATTTTGAAACTACAAAACCAAGGAGTGCATCCTCAGCAAATCTGCAAGTGGCACCAAGCTGAGTTGTGCAGTTCACATGCCTGAGGGACAGGATGCCATCCAGAGGACTAAACTCAAGAAGTGGGTTTATGGGGACCTCATGAGGCTCAACAAGGCCAAGTGCAAGTGCTGCATCTGACTCAGGAAAACTCCCATTATCAATACACGCTGAGGGATGAAAGGATTGAAAGTGGCCCTTTAGAGAAGGACTTGGGGGTGCTTGTGGATGAAAGGCTCAACGAGTTGGCAATGTCCTCTCAAAGACCAGAAGGCAACCGTGTTCCCCACGTGTTCTACAAGAAATGTGCCCAACAGGTTGAAGTGATTCTCCCTCTCTACTCTGCTCTCATGAGACCCCCATGGAAGTTTTGGCACAGGAAGGACATCAACCTGCTGCAATGAGTACAGCGAAGGGCCATGAAGATGATCACAGTGCCAGAAGACCTCTCCTGTGAGAAAATGTTGAGAGTTGGCGTTCAGCCAGGAGAAGAGAAGGCTCCAGGGAGGTCTTATAGCACCTTCCTGTACCTAAAGGGGCTTGAAAGAAAAATTGGGACAGATTTTTGCAGGGTCTGTTGCTACAGGACAGCCAGTGATGGTTCTAAACTTAAAGAGAGTAGATTCAGACCAGATATAAGGAATTTTTCAGGATGAGGGTGGTAAAATGCTGGAACAAGTTATCAGGAGGTGGTAGGTGCCTCATCCCTGGAAGCATTCAAGTTCAGGTGGGACATCAGTCTGAGCAGCCTGATCTAGCTGGAGATATGCCTGCTTATTGAAGGGGGCTGGACTAGGTGTCCTTTAAAGGTCTCCTCCAACCCAAACTATTCTTTGATTGTATGACTCTTAAGATCTGGGTCTAGCTAAGATGCAGCTTAACTCAAATAGAAACTATTGTCCTCTGAGAAATTTGTTCTAAGCAGAAGTCTTGCAAGAACAAGCTGGTCCTGAGAGTCCTTCCACCTTGTTCATGATTAGTGAAAGCATACTGCGTAATTCCAGTTTTAAATAAATCAAGTCGAAGCCTCAAATCCGAATTGTAGTCTGCAGCTAAGACAGACTGATGCCCAGCCAACTACATATATCCATGCCTGTGCTTATAAGTAGATAGCACGTTTTTTCGCAGAAATATATGTATTGAACAGCTCTTGATTTCATGGTAGTGAGCAGAGCAGGGTTCTGTATGTCAGAATATCTAAAAATACAGTGTCTGACTAAACTGAAATGTTACCTTGTAAATTTTGCATAATCTAGTGAAAGGATGATTTCTAAAATATAAGTAGGAGCAAGATGGATTTTGTAACCTGAGAGTTTGAATCATGATTTTCCCACTAGCCATGTGGCGAGCCTCAGGAAGCCGAATTTAAGATCATTTTGCCGTTGAGCTCAGAAAATGCATCAATGTGCTTGCCAGAGTAGGCATTACATATTTTCTCTTAAATCATTCCTTCACATGGAAAAACAGATCCACTTTCAATGTTAATGGAAGATTTAAAAAATAGAAATACTATAAAACTACTCTGGGAAACTGATAGATTGGCTAAATCCTGCAGTTTTCTGGTACAGAACACTGTGTTACTCAGTTCTCCAGCTTTCATACAATAGACAGGAACTCTAAAAGCATAAACTGTTACTGGCTGCATGTGTATAAGAGTAAATGGTATCTGGTTTTAGTCCTTACATAGTGAAAACAAGTTTAGCAACATACTTTATTTGCACATGTGATGCAGCTATTGTACAGAGGGTATTGCTGGTTCTCCTAGGTTCTTTTTATGTGAAGATTTTTAATAAGCATGAAAATCTGCTTGGGGATATTTTTATTACAAACAGGAAAAAGGTTCATTGTTTCATTTTTCTTCTTCGACCATTACCCCTCCAGTTTCTGCTCCTCCTTTCACCCTGGCAGCAGCTGGCCCTGTCTTCCCCAGCCCTTCCTGCTGCCTCGTCAGCATCCTGTCCCCAGCAGCAGCAGCAGCACCTGTCTCTGACACTGCACTGCTGTTTGTCAACAAGGGACTTCTGTGTCCTCAAGTCCCTTCAGCCTGCATCCAGCATTGCCTCCCTTTTTCCCCCACTCACTCACCTGCAGACACACTGTTACTCATTGTTTTCCTCACCAAATTTTGCACTTCAGACACTCTCCAGATGTCCAGAAGATCTTTCATTTCTCAGCAGAGTGACTGTCATTGGATGTCCCATATCCCTGTTAGCTTACTGCCTTTTCAGCCTCACTGCTTTGCTTCACTTCATGAGTTATCCTGGTCACAAAAGTGCCCACCAGCTGATCAGACCCCCATAGGTTGTTTATTTTCTTATCTGAGCTCTCATTTCTTTGGTTTTTCCATCGGTTCTGCTTGAGTGCTTTGCATCTCACCAGCTCTCCCAGGACCAGCTCTACTTCACAAGTAATTTTCTCCCTAACCTTCCCGTTTTTCTGTGGTCAGACTCTGTTGCACTGTCCCCTTTGGCTCTTTTCTTTTTCTCTCTCTCTAGATGAACTAAATCTCTTTTAGTTTTCAGCCAGCGTGTCTTCCAGCACCCTGTACAGTAGTGCCAGATGCCTGGCTTGAAAGCAGATTGCTTACCAATTCTTTCTTCATCCAGGGACTTTTGGTTTGGTTCTTCCAGTACTCTATTATTTTACCTGACTCATAAGCATTTCTTCAGAGCCATCATCTACACATTCTATATGTACTACTTCCTCTTTCCAGTTCAACCTTCATTTTTTCCCTTTTAACAAGCCCTATGTCTCATCATTTGTGCCTCCAAAATAACTTAACTAAACCCAGCAGCTCAGCTGCCCCACCCTATTGTTTATTTCCCTCCAGAAATTCTGGATAACTTCTTTCCTCTTCTACATGCAAGATACCTTCCAGTTCTACCCTGCCTTTCTTTGCAGCTATCACTCATCCTTGTAACCAGTTTGCACCTCCTGTTCCTCCTGAACCATGTTTGTTAATCTCCGTGATTCTCCATTAACTTCCTTTCAGACAATTATCAAGTCACTGACTCTATCCTAGGCAACCTCAATCTAACTCTATGTTTTTGTGGTAATCTATCTACCTCCAGCCATGTCTTATCCATGCTGCTGTTCCTAGGCACCATCGTCCATTCAATCTGTTTCAGGAATCCTCTGTTGAGTTCCCCCAAAAGAGAGGAATGAGAGGCATCCAGATACCTCTCATGGCAGATGACAGGAAAACCACAAAGCAAGATGTCTACTGTGTGAATCAGTCCTTCAGACCTTCATCCTACTCATCTACAAATGCCTTTTCTTGTGCCTTGAATTTGGTGATGAGGTGGATGTGCTGTAAAAGGTGTCTGTGGACTGAAGCTTAGGGATGTTTTGGGCTGCATGGGCATAATTAAGCAGTAAATAATAGCTTCCAAACATGTAAGTACTGTCCTCAGGAACTGGTCTCACAGAGATCTGTATCAATATATCCTCTGAGATTTTGAGCAAAGCAAATTAGAACAAAAAATATTTCATTCATCTACTTGGCAGTATCTTCTGGAAAGGCTGATTCAGACCCAGCTTTTCCATTCAGCTATAAAAACTCAGTATGGACTCTTCTTAAGCACTATTTTAAAATAGAAATGTTACTTGTCTCCTAGGGTTCATTCAAAGCAACTAGCTTCACTTGTGGAGTCTAAGGAAGATGTTTAATGTCATCAAACGTTAGACACTGAATTTGATGGCAAATTTTTGCCCAAATTTAACATAAGGCACTAAGGACAGTGCTAAGAAGACTCCTTGATGCTAAATTGGCTACAGGTTTGTTTCAGTTCTACTGTTAATGCCCAAGAAAGTAGAATTAAGGTATTGTTATCAACACATTTATTCTCTTTTATTAGAAATTCTCACTTTTTAAAGTTCCACATGCCCAGTAAGCTCTCACAAATCACTTAAAAACCTAATGTATCTTGACATAAAGACGGATAATAGATAATAAATACATTTATAGATATAGGCAGACAGCCCATAGATGTTGATTTGAGTACTCTCCAGTATAAAAGAAACACTTTTATTACTATCTTAAAAGAACTACAAGGATAAAATGATGTTATGTATCAAGTTGTGGCTTATAATTACTTAACTCATATGCATGAGTGTATTTAACCAAGTAAGTAAAAGTATCTTAACTGAAATATAGGTAGGAGAAATTTCTTACTAGCCATACCCGTTTAAAGGAAAAAAATTAGTAAAGACACTGTGATGATATTAGGGTTGTTTAATTTTTAAAAGCTCTAGATTTTGTAAGCAATAATCAAAGAAACCTATAAATATTTTATTGCATTATATGTTCTACCTGTCTTTCCCATCTGGCAACACATTTCTGTGGCAAGTGGCACCCACTGTGAGAGACCCCCCGTGGACCCTGCCCAGATGCTGTAGGACATGGGACACTTGGGAAGCCCACTGCCCTGGGCTGGCATTCGCAGTGCTTGAGCACAGGCTGAGGGGTACTGGCTGTCTTGCTAGCCTCCCTGGCAAAGGATCTTATTTATAAAATTGCTCTGCTCTTCATAACTCCCCTTGTGTCACCTGTGCCCAGGTAATATATGGGAGTCCATTTTCTGTGCAGGCTTATTTTGGTACCTGAAGTGAGAGTTTGGTTCTTCTAAAAATGTGGTTTAATGCACACTGGTTTTCCCCCTGGAGTCGTAATGATTTTCCACTACAGCTAAAAAAATCTCCAGCTTTGCCAGAGTACTTTTCTGTTGCGCTCTCTACACACCAACGCACTACAGACGATGCTACCTGCACCCAGTGCCATCCCAATGGCTGCCAGACCGGGTGTGCCTGCCAGGCACTCGTTGTGCCACAGGTGCTCCTGAAGGCATCTCCCCCCAGATCACTGACAACCTGTCTATTTGCTCCTCTGCAACTGATCTCCACAAGCAAACTCAAAACCACACAGCCCCCTCCTGACCGTCCAATGAGGATCCCTACTAATTCAGCACCATTGAAACCTGAGCCTGAGATTCTCCTTGTTCACATGAAATTGTCCCATCAGGGAAATCTCAGAAGCAGCTTAACTAAGAGACTTTTGAATTAAGATCAAACCCATGGAGAATGCACATCTGTGATTTTAAACCCTTGCGTTTCCAAGATCCTTTCCTAAGAGCGACCGTGGGTGGCATCATGCAATGCAGCAGTACATGTAGAAGTGGCTGAACAGCTCTGAAGGAGGGAATATTTTGAAATATTTGTCTGCAGTGTGAAGTTGCTAAATCACTAGCATAGTGTGGTCTTACAAAATACGGATAGAGTAAAAACAGGCCATTCTCCCTGAAAGCTTTTGACGATAAGATTTTGTAATACTATTTTGAAAGAAAGCTGCAATAAGGGAATGAACAAGAAAGGTGGGATGTGTTGGTTTGGTTTTTGAATAAAAGCTCTTTTTTTAGGGATTTTTCTAGCCTGACATTATATTATTTTGTATCAGCATTGCCAATTCTTTGTTAGCAGCTTTACAGTAACTGCTTGTAACTACTCTTTCTCCTCAACATTGAGTTTCTCTGTGAATCATGAGCAGGTTTTCTTACATATCTTGCATATTTTGCAAGGTCTGTTCCCTCCAAGGGAACAGTGATGCCTGAAACTCTTATGCAGTGAAACCACTAGCTGAACAGCTCTTGGATCAGCTAGCAGTGGCATTTCATAAATAGTTCCTTTACTATCTCCTTGATAATCTGAGGGTGTACTTTGTCTGTCCAATGCTGAGGACTCATTCCCCTATAGATGAATATCTACAGGGTATTTTGTTCTGGAAGCTCAGCATAAGATACTAAATTATGAACCAAAGGGATGAGTAGGTATGGCAGGATTGTAGGCCTTGCATGGCTGGGGTGGCCAGGTAGGATTTCCAAGAGCCCAGACACCTAGTCAAACCCACAGCTTCATGTGTCCCATGTTCAGACCACTGTTGAAAGAGCCGTCTCAATTCGTGCTTCAGGTCTCTGCTGTTTTCCTGTATGATAAAGATCTTCCACAGCTCACAGCAATTATTTTTCCCCTCCCAATTGTTTTTTAGCAGCAGGTAGTTGCTAGTCCTACTGCTCCAGAGGAGGGAATGTACCTCCTGTTGGAGGCAATCAGTACTGTACTGGTATTTCCTAGGGTGGTGGTTTTGACACATTGCTTAGGGATGGGTTTGAACATATTCCTGATAGCCCCATGTGCTCAGATGGAGGTTCTTTACGGGGAATGGAAAGTTTTCAAAGCCTCTGCATAGACTCTCTGGATCTGCCTGCACGGTTTTCCAAACCAAATGTTGCCCTGCAGGATGAAACACAAATGCATCTGTTGAAAGAAAACTGGAACAAAATGAAACTCCATTTAAGATTCAAAAAAAAAATCCCCTGTTACCTGATCTTCATGTTTTAGTTTTGTTGTTTGTTCTCCGTGTTGTTAAGGGTGCTAACAATTTGAAGGTATATTGATGTTTCATTGAAAGGGCTTTTCGAATTTTAGGTGCTTTTTCACTTTTATTATCCCTATCTTTTACTTAGTCCCAAGCCAGTCTGAAGTTATACAATGTCTGTATTAAATTAATGTTTGACTTTACAGTCTGTGTGCTGTACAAGCCAGCACCTCCTCCATTTGCAGTAAGTAAATACGCAAGTGTTATGTTGCCCTTGAAACCTGTGCTCTGTGACAAAGGTTGCTTGCTGAGAAGAGACTAAAATGCCAAGTTTCTGTGGGTCACAGGCCCTCCTGTCAGCCATGCTTTAATCAAAAACCCACTTCCAGTGATCTGTGAAAGCATAGTGCAGGACACTTTGGACCAAGTGACACAAGGGCAGACTTTGCCACTTGAGAAGCATCCACCTCTCTCAGATCCCTCAGCTGTGAAAACCTCATCTCTGAGAGAAGAAAATGTGTGAATGACAGACTGAGTTTCCACAAGGTGATAGCTATACATGGAAGAATTTTTTTAATTGTGCAGCAATGAAAAAGAAAAGTTTGGTTTCTGTTGCTTCATGTCAGCTTATCTAGAAGGGCAGATTTAGTGGGAGGTTCCATCAAATTTTCCACTGCTCTATTTGCCCAGAGTGACATGACACAACTTTAGATATGCTGTAGTAGAGTCACAACTTTTCGGTGGTAGCTACACCTGGCAGCTACAACTGATAACTGAGTTTCTTTTAAGTCCTTTGCCTTTAGAGGGAGTCAATACTACACACTTTTTCACTCTCTTAGGCCTGTACTAGGCTAACATGATTTATAGAAAAAATAGCACCATGGAAAAGGGAATATTTGTACAACACTCCCGTACAAGACAGTGAATTTATCTATGCTGGCAGGCAAACTAAATTTGAGCAGGCTCATAACCCAAGTACCAGGGTGCCACTCTTCCACTTCCAAATCTCACCAATGCAGTCTCAGCTTTCAACTTTGCCAAAGACTAGAATATAACATGAAACATGGCAGTAATAAAAATTATATCTGATGCAGATGCGCAGGCAGCTCTTCTCCAGAGTCTTCTGCAGAAATGCTACTCCAACTAGGAAACAACAAGTTGGCAAAAGCATACCTTTTCACAGGATTTATTTAGGACAATGATAAGCACTACTGAAAATCCT
>VXBA01005739.1:9348-22018 GCA_013399895.1 Serilophus lunatus | reverse complement strand
TCTACTTCTTCCTTAAGCTCTGCCACCAGACAGAGCAGGTCGTTCACCTGGTCACAACGGACACAGGTACTTTTAGTATTACCCTCTGGGGCAACAAGGCTCAAGCACTCCCTACAACCGAGGCAGTCAGAAGTCTGCACCCCCGTGTCCTTCAACAGAGGCGCTGTTTGAACAAGCACACTCTTTTTGCCAGCAGACTTGGACTGTTTATTCACCATTATTGGTGAGAAAGACAGGGTAAAGGAGGAAGAGAAGGAAAACCAGGAAGATAAGCCACCTACCAAACAGCATCTACAGCCCTGACTGCTCGAACTGCTGGGCTAACTGAGTGGAGAATGCCTGTCTGCAGCAGCCTCTCTGCAACCCTGTTTGCCCTCTCCTGTTCGCCGTGCTCCCTACAAGCCCTAAGTCTTTAAATGCGAGAGGGAAGCCACACCGAGACAAACCCCTGTCCCTCTGTGCCAGAAGCACGCTGGGATCTGAGGTCCAGGAAGCTCAGCAGCAGCTCAAAAAGCCCCACCGAGACAAAAACCTGCCCCTCTGCACCAGAAGCACACTGGGATCTCAGTGCAACTTTCCTGTTTAGTGAGTAAGATTTTTGATCATACCTCCTCTGATACATTACATCAAATTTCCATGCTTTAAACAGTTACAGAGAATCACAACTTTCTACTACATAAATAATACAAAACAGATCCTGTATGTACATCAAATCAGCATTCAGGGTTTAGAGCTGCTCTTTAATCCCAATAAGGCCTCTTCCTTGTTCTTAACTCTACCCTTCAACAGCTTAACCCACACCTTTTATCTTCCCTCATGAACAAATGCAATCTTTTTATGTCTGTCTTGAAACAGTTGAGAGGAATGACCACTTTGGCAATAATACTTTGTTGTAGGCAGGCATGTGCATCAAATTTTTCTGCTTAGGGAGGTGTTCTAAGACCTTCATGCTTTGAATGGTGGCCCTCGGGCATTGTGGGTACAGCCTGGGGCAGTGATGCAGCTCCCCTGCTCTGAACTGATAGGGATTTCTTTGCTTGTTGATGGACATTCAACTGTGCTCAGGGAAGACTAGAGCCCCTACTGCAGACAAACAAGGGCACTGCAGAAAGACAAGCATTTTAAGACCATGATTAATGATGAAGTTACCAGGAGATTTTGCATCTGTCTTTTAGTTAGGAACATACAGAGGTGAAAGGAAATCTACAGTAGTAGCTTATGAACAAGCCTTATAATGAGTTCAAGTATATGGGAACAGTCTGAGTTATTCCATTACTTCAGCTAAGTGGCTATAAATACTTGGCACAAGGTGAAAAGACCCATTTTTAAGACTGGGCTTCATAAATCAAGTTCTGGATTTATTTGTAAACTGACTTGAAGTTCATTTTCTAGCTAAAGTAATAGCAATATAATTTAAGGGGGCATGTTCTCTTCCCTACCTCCCAGTGGTTCACTTGCACTTCAAAGCAATAATTTAGACTTAGTTCAGACTTAACTATGATGTCCTAACTAACTTCTTAATGTGGCAAACCATGTCTATTTATGTCATATGCTTAGCCATGTTGAAAGCTGCCTGCTCAGTCTCATGACTTCTTCTAACTAGTTTTATCTGCCACAACACTTCCTGTTTCCTTTCTATGCCTATGTATAGCTCAAAGATTTTGCACAGAAGGCTCTCACAAGTACTTTAAAATCTAAATAGATTAAATCCATCTAGTCTACTTAACATGTTTGTATTAGTTGTCACAGGTTTCTTACACGGAAATGGCGCTGGCTTGTTTTTCAGGACATTTTGCTTTAATTCATATGATTTCATCCTGAGATGTTTTGTAACACATAGGTTTCAACAATTTAAAAGCAAATGGTTCACCCTTTCTTTAGAAAGAAAAAAATGACAGTTTTCTAGGAGCATGGAAACACTACAGCAATGGTTTCTTCTGTTTAACTTGTATATTTAATCAATTTCATGCTTCCTGAAAGTTTACAGGAGCTGTACAAATGAAAGCATCTTTAGAAATAATTTTCTCTGAGATTGTCTTACAAAAGTGGGTATTAAAAATTATTATTGATTTACAATTAATTTTTATTTCTATTCCTGGCAATTGGTGTTGAGACCCATAGAAATGAACAGAGAATCAAAGTTAAATGGTAAGTGTAATTTCTGACTAACTCACCAGCACAGTTAAAATACTTGATGCTTTTTGTGCAGAGATATTACCTAGAAGCTCTTATCCTATCTACTGGAGATGGTGGTTCTTTGGCTCTGAAAATGGGTAGTATTTTTCTCGGAGTCTTTCTTATTTTTCTGGAAGATAAATATGTAATGACAAACTACAAAACTACTTGTCATTGATCATGGGGTTGGCCAAATGTAAAAGAAAGTTGAAAATGAATAGGCTAAATTAGTGGAGCTGTTAGACTTACTAAGGGAAGAGGAATAGGTTTTAGGCTTACGATTGGTCTTAGCATGTAAGTCATTGCTAGTTGCCATTTGAGAGTGGATTCCCATGGGAATATCAGTCTATGGGAGTTTTTCATTTTATTCAATCATCTGCTAGTGGGTGCCACTAAGAAGATGTTAGCTGGATGGCTCTTTGTCCAGTAAATCATGAATTATGTAATTCAACATAACTGATTTTCAATTATTTGCAAGAGACAAAGTGAAAAAGGAGGAAAATATCTTTTAAACACTTGAAGAATAGGCCCAAGTTCTTTAATGAACAATTCTTGATATGTGCTACTGTGCTGTTTCCTACATTAAGTCCTTGCGTTACTGAAATGAGTATTCTTTTTTACATTTTCCTTACACGATACCATATTACAAGCGAAGGTTTGCTAAGCATAAGTAATGTTGCGACAATCTCTTATTACTGTAAAGAGCAAGTCTCACTGTAAAGAAGACATATTTTATGAAAAATGAACTAAGGTCTCTTGAAGGAAACCTTGGTCTTCAAGATCCGCAAAATCTTCCATACTCAAATGAAGACTCTTTTCTAAAGGAAACTGAAGGTTAAAGCACATCAGAATTTGAAGAAACCCATGAATTTTTTTTATTTTAGTAATTTCTCTCAAGAAGTTTATTTCAATATACAAAAGTTTTTCAATTTAAGTGATCTTCAATAAAAAATCAACTCTATGCTTATGGAGGATTCAAACCTTGACAAATATACAATGCTCCCACTAATTAATATGTGATTTTCAGTTGCCACTTCATTATACACTTTAAATATTCCTCTGATCTGAGACTCTCTAGATATTTTTTTATGCAAGGCAGGCTCTGTGGAAGGCTTCTGTTTTAGGTGATAGACTGAAGAAATGCAACTTTAGTCCAGCAAGATAGTGCTTCAAACTTGAGGACTTAATTGCACTGAAAAACCATACTCGTTTTCTGTTCAGCACCAGATGTCAGCAGAGCTTTATGTAGCTGGCTCATAGCCTAGCTTTGTAGAATATATGTAGCACATCACATAGCATAACAAATCTACACTTACGTCATAACCACTTGGTGAATTACTAAGGGGTGAGGAATTCCTTTCTCTGTTCCTCTCCAAATGTCCTCTTGTGTCCCATGTGTGAGCAGTCCAATGCTTTATGGTGCATACTTCCATTCTCCCGCTGTTTCCACAGGGAATGCTTGGGACAGCTGTTAATTGCTTGCTCTGCAAGAAGCACTCTGCTGGCTAACACACAAAACTCACCAAATAGCCAATACCACCTGTTTATGTAGTTTGGTGGGTTGATCCCAGACAGCAGTTAAGCTCCCTCCCAGTCACTCCTCGCTCCAATCTCCCAGTAGGATGGGGGAGATAACATGGAGGGAAAAAGTGGAAAAATCAAACAATCAAACAAAAAGTAATTATGGGTCAAAGTATAGTCAGGTTATTAAGTATAGGAGCCAAAAGTGAAAAAAATTAATTGATGTAAATGCAATTGCTCACCATCTCTCAGCAGCAGGGTGATGTTCAGCTGGCCTCCAGAAGTGGCAGCTTATGACAAAGTTCTCTCTCAAGCATGATGTTATGCAGCATGGAATAACTCTTCAGTCAACTCAGGTCAGCTCTCCCCTCCCAACCACTTGCCCATCCCTAGACTATGCCATGGGGAAAAACAGAGAGAGAAACAGATTATAAGCAAGCATTGTCCAGCAATTAGCTAAAATGTTGTATTTAACTCTTTCATCACAGATATAATACATAGCACCATTTGGGCTGTGATGGAAAAAATTAACTCCACTCCAACTAGACCTAGTACACACAAGAGGCAAGCTACTCCTTGCTGCTAGTTCAGAACATACAGCACAGGTACTCTTAAGATGATGAAGATTGTTGGTCAGTGCGACATAGCTATGGGTAGATCTGCAGTGAGATAGAGCTCTAAGTCCAGTGTGGTGGAGCTCTAAGTCCGGTGTTCAGACAAAACCACCCAGGTTTGCAGGCATGCTGCTAAGGAAGCTTTGTAGCCCTGCACAGTTTTCCTTCCACTACCTGCTGTAAAAGAACAGTTCTTTAAGACCATGGAAATACATGTGTCCCTACCAACTCCTCTCACCTTTCTATGAAACCTGTGACTTCTTCACAGACCTTCCTCATTAGAATAAAAAAAAAGTACAACAAAAAGCTTCAGTATTCACTTGCTCATCCCGTGTCTTGTCCTTTCTTCTTTTCTTGCTTCTTCAATAGCATGACCTATCTTGTTGCAGGATGGTTTGGCTTTGAACCCTTCATTCAATGCTGTTCCCCACTGTCCTCCACTGAAATCCCTGTGACCACCATGAGAACACAGGGGAAGATATGAAGAAGACAGAGCTTCACCTCAGATACAGCCTGAGATGGGTTAGCCAACCCAGAATATCTCAAGGACCAAGAGACAGTTCTGTATACTGAGAGGTACTCTGTGGCAGCTGTCTACTCTGTCCCTTCTAGGCTCAGCAAAGCAGCTAATGCACTTAATTCTGTATGTTTTGACTTCAGTAGGACTGTGTTTGAATTTAACTATGCCATCAGATATGCTTGACTGGTATCTGCTAAAGAAGCGCAACATTACAGCTTATTTCCTATTCATGTGGAACTTTTGATAAAAAGACACTAGTTTTGGCAGCACCTAGTCCTTCAGTTAGTTAGCCTATTAAAAAAGAAGCAAAACCAGGGTATATAAATATATGTATAATTTCATGATACACTACAAATGCCATATAGTTTTGATAATATGCCACTTCTGGTTGGCTACAATACTGTTTATTGCCTGTAAACATGGATTCTTGTCCTGTTTGAGAAAAATACTGTTTTCTAAGTTAGAAAATAAGAGGAATACATACAAATATGAATCTTTTATACTTTTTTATGGCTAGAAATGCAAAAAGCATTGTGCTGTTTCCTTTACAATTCTGCTTGTGTAGGTCACGCAACAGAGCTAGCTGAGGCTAATCATTTTTCAGTTGAGCCTCTAAGGAGGAAGATAGACTGAGAGAGTCACACACTCTGTGAACATAGGCAAGTGATACAGAAACAGGACCTCACATGCATGACAATCACAGACAACACAGATTTTTGACTAGTGTATAATATACTTTTTCAAGAATATTATGCAGTTTTCTCAAATATTGCTATGAGATTAAGAGTTCTGCATAGGACATGTGACATTCTACCTCAGTTTCACTGAAATCCTTAGGGGATGCAAGAACCTTGCCCAGCTGTAAATCTGACTCCTGTTGTATAAAGCAGTTTCATTGCTGTTATAAATGAATGTTGTTTTAGTTTCAAAGAAGGTGAGTGATTCCGACTTACAGACAAATGCTTCTACATCTTCCCTCTATCAAGAAATTTTAATGTAACTGAAAATCAGTTCATATTTCTTTTTCAGATTATTTTTTTATATTACTTTATTTTATTTCTGCACTAAAAAAGAGTGATATGACAACATAAAAGCTAACTACATTTCTCTGCTTGAAAGCAGTCAGAGGGAAACCATGTTGCAGATGAACGTGCACATTGACAGGCAGTAAATCCAAATCCTGATGTATAAGAAACCATGTAGAGTTTACTTGTCAGGCAGGTTTTAAAGAAAAACCTATACTACTAACAAACTTTAAAAAATTACCTTGTATAAACTCATCTAAACACAGGTAATTCTTAAAATGTACACACTTAAATACCATATTCAAGCAAAAAGAAATTTGCTTTGGTTCCTGGAAGTGTCTTTATAGCCAACATAAAGAACAAGCATGACAGGTTGCCCTTTCCAGTTGCTTCCTGAGTTGCACACAACAGGTTAAGTGTGCTTCTTTCCTCCGTTTTCTGTTGTCTAGTCACCAGCAATCTGACATTCCTGAAACAAGCAGAAAATGCTTTTTTTCCCCCTCAGAAGTCTTCTCTTTTTGCTTTTCCTCTTGCTGAAGCAACTAAATGAGAAATCAAAGAAATAACCTTGGCAGCTTCCAAAGATCGCTGTGGAGTTTTTTACTTATTTGTTGTTGTTTTGTTTGTTTGTTTGTTTAGTTGGTTGGTCTAGTGGGGTTTTTTTGTTGTTGGGTTTTTTGATTTTTTAAGGAGACATCCTTGTCCAAGTTGAATTCATCATTAACAACATATATGAGCAGCTCCACAGCATGTCATATATGCTCCTGGATATGGGTTAAAGGTGTGAAACTACTCTTTCTCTGCTTCCATAGGAAAATAAACAAGGGGATAAACTGTAGCTGAAGTAAGTTGCATAGGGAGAAGAGAACATTCAGTATTGTCACAATATGAGAGGAGTCTTTTTGTAGTCTCTTGAGTTCATTCTTTGGTGAGGTTTATGGATTTCCATCTCTAGTAAAACTAGTAAGAAAAGTTGTAGGGTTTTTAAATTATTTTTTTATTTTAGTACCATTACAATATATGCTGCATCCTGAAGACCACTTTCGGAAGATTGTGTGGTGTTGTATTCACACTCAGACTTGAAATGAACGCGTGCCTGTTCCACATCAGTATCTTTGAAAAGTAATAAGTAGGTCCGAAGTGCCGTGAGACTTCAAAAACAGAACAGATACTTTGGAAACTGCATTTCAGCGACACAGTGTTCTTGAAGAGATATAAATATACAGGAAAGATGGAGATAAGTTTAGATCGTCAAGAATCAGCCTTTGTTTTGCAGCAGCTATCAAAACAGAGCATGTGTCTCTTTCTCTATCACAAAAAATAAAAATGCTTGCATGTTGTTTCTTTGAATAGCATAAAATATTACACTTGGAAGGCATTTTTCTCATTCTGCTATGGAAAAGGAAACACAATATGGTAAGGCAAAGTGGCTCCTTTGGTTTTGCATTTTCCTCTGTAGTCTGTTAGGCTAATAGCCCATCATGGACCAAGCAAACAAGGTGTCTTTGTAAAGGAAAAGGAATTATCATTGGACTGAAGCTCCACAAATGGCCAGTTTTTGAGCCTAGCACTCCTGGGATTTTTGTCCAATGGATGGCTTCTAGAGGAGGTATGGAAATGGGCCAGAGTGAGATTTCTGGGCGTTAGGCAAGGGACCTAAGTTCAGACACGCAGCTCCAAGTAGTCAAAACCCTTACATGCCAACACTTTTCAAGATACCCGGGAGAATGCTGCCGCTGGAACTGAACGCTCAGTGTTAGTGAATGTATGCAGTGGTGTTGGCTGAACAGACTGGCTCTTTCTGCCACCTCAGCGGCTGCAGCAGAAGGCCAATGGTTTGCGATCGAGCCACCAGAGGGAGATGTAAGGCTACACGCGTTTGAGCTGTACCGTCTGCTGTCTTCTGATGCGCCCATAACCGTCTCTGCTGCTGTCATAGGGCTTATATTAAGTCAGACTAGCTATTGTGAAAAACAGCTGCACCGCTCACACACCAGAACTTGCCAAAGAGGAACATTACTATTTTAACTTTCCTCTGGCAAAGCCAATGCTTGTAATTCCGAGGGGAAAAAAAACCAAACAAAATGAAAAAGAAAAACCCCCCAAACTCCAACCAAAACCAAAGCAAACTAACAAACCAAACTAACCATAAAAACCACAACAAAACAACCCTCACCTAAAATTCTTATTGGTTTTGTAGCAGATGTATGCAGCCTGTTGGAGAAGTTTATAACTGAGGTTCTGTGCTGTGCACACATAATTCATTTTATACTGTATACTGCTCTATTGTATTTCAAACTGAGATCCAAGAAAGCAGTAAGCTAGTGCAAATATTTTTGTTACATGGTCCTTTTGGAATACTTCTAATGAAGCTCAGCCTGCTAGATGGTTTTCTTAGAATGTATTACAGTGATTTCTTGTTTAGAAAAAAACTCCGGTGCACATTTCAAAGTCAATTCTCTACTTGAAAAGCCATCAGACTGATGCTGGATCAAGATGGGGAAAACTGGTAGAGCAATTGTCAGAAAGGAGGTGCTTGGTAGAAGAGGAAGTTGAAATACCTTGTCTTATTTTTTTGCCCCGTAAGGATGAAGACCTAGAGGCAATGCTGAATTGCTCATAAGCATTGAGAAGCAGAAAGAACAGAGAACTGACTCATTTAATATATAGAATTGAATCAGCCAGATTTCAATTTTTGTTGCTGTACCAATTATGTATTTAGGAAATTCTTTGTTTGTAAAGCTTCTGTTAAAATAGAACTTAAAATGATTATTAAAAAAAAAAGCTTATTTTGACATAGCTACCCAAGCTCAAAAGGGACCACTGTTTATCACTTCTGTTTTTCTACAGATCAGTTGGTTTGGCATCTATTATTAGAAATTGTGCTGAAAAAGGAACAAAAGCAATTCAAAAATTCTCTGTGCAAAGCTGGTCTTCAGCTTTCCCCCAGATATTCCTACTGTAGTATGGCTATCTTTTCTACTCTCATTTGGCTGCAAGAGAAGAGTTCATGTCCTCCTGATCACTATAGCACTGTGCCTCAATGTGACATTGCATGAATACTTAATTTTCTTTAGGGAAAACTGGATGTTTCTCCCTTCTTTTTTTTTGTTGTGTTTTTTTCTTTTTTTTTTTTTTTTTTTTTTTTTTTTTTTTTTTTTTTTTTTGCATACGTGGGCACACAAACACACACTTCTTCCTATATACATAAACTATGTTTACTTTTGTGTTCTCAGCTGAAATAATGAAACCACAGCATATGGTTGCTGCACAGAGACTCGACACTATCTCCTATAGCCCATGGAGGTCTCTGCTTTTGTGCTGCCTTTAAACTTTCTTGTAATTGATAAGTGATATGGCTGCTTCACTCTTATGAAAGCATCTGAAAAAACTCTATAGTTTTGTGCCTCAGATATTTTGGATTCCAACACTGCCTGCTGTTAATCACACATTGTTGAAACGAGACCTTTTTTTTTTTCTGAAAGTGTGAAGTATTCCTGCTCCTGAATGTCGTCAAATTAAAACATCACAGAGAGCCAAATAAACTGAAGAAGATGGCAGTGTGCACACAATAGTTAACAAAAGAGGAAAATAATTCAAATCTTAGGGACTTAAGTCTTCTCTAGGACTGTTAATTGGAGAATGGAAAAATTTCAGCCTGAAGGATGATAAATGTGATGGTGTCTGTTCTTCCAAACCCTGAGCATCTGTAAAAGTCAGCATATTTTCTCTTTTCACTGAAAGCAGCTGCCCATAAGGACTAGGCAGTTTTTCTGAGTCAGGATACAGTGTGGTGAGAATTCCCACCATTGCTGTAGCATCCAAAGCTATCATCACCAAGTGCCAGCTTACAAGGAGACAGAAATAGCACCTTCTGCTCTTTCCATTTTGCTCATATGTGAGTCTATAGATCCTACAAAAGGGCAGAAGGAATGGGTCCTTCAATCTGCAGTGTTGACACGGATTGTTGTGAGGGGGACTGGACACCCTTTGGTGATGGCTGGCATGAATTACAAATTGCTACTAATAAAACAGAGACATTGCTCTCTGCAACAGGACTGATATTTAGAAATGGAAGCATGGTAGTAGTTTGATGCATGTACTTCTCTGGAGTTTGAACTATGCTGTCAGCACCACTTACATGGGTTTCATGGGGTTTTGAAGTTTCAAACTTGTTCTAAGCATAGATCTGCTTAATGATGCAGAAGCCTTGATAGCTGTTCATAAAACCCTTGAGATGCAATAAGCTTTGTCGGGACATGTTTCTTGTTATCTGCTCACCATTGCTAATCAAGCAAATGGCTTTGCTGAGTTGTACCAGTAGAGCTGACATGAAAGCTGCGGCTTTCTTGTCAAGCAGAGAATGAAATATACATGTACTGAAGCCTTGAAAGTTGTACTGACCATTTGCTTTGATTTTGCTGTCTGCATGAAGCTATACAGGGTTTTCATAAAAGTCACGGAAATATCCACTTATGTGCATACATCTTGCTACATAGATATGCTATGGAGACTGAAGTCACTGCAAGTACCTCTATAGTCATGCTACAAATGGAACTAAGTTGGGGTTTTTTTATATTCTTTCTGATCACTCTTGTTAACTGTGGCTGCAAGATCAAATGTCAGCTTGCTTCTTTTCACTCCAGATTAAAACCCTGAGTCAGAAAGATGCTTAAGCACATGTTAAATTACAATCTGCAGTGCTTTATTGAAAAGCTGTAGGTATAAGATCATGTTTAAAAATAAACATATTGAAGAGCTTTCCTAAACTGAGACTTTTCCCTGGAATAGTAATTAGTTAGATGGTAACTGTAATACAAGCTCAGTGATGCACTGAATTTACTTAATTAACCCACAGTGGCATTAAGAAGTGAAATCGCTTTTAATTTTATGTTTAAAATGCAGATATATGTGATGTTTTTTGATTTTTTTTTTAGAGAGGAGCCCCTTCCTGCTAGGTTGCTCAATATTTTAAAGTATAAAGGTTAGTTCTGTTGTTAAAATGACAGGGTGAAATGGGAATTTCAAGCAAACTGGATGTTAAAATCAAGGATTCTGATCACATAATAAAGATTAATTTAGGTCATTGACCTGTGGTCTTTTAGGGTGGCCTGCTTGATGGGGAGAGACTAAATCATACAAAGGCAGTTTTTTAAAGCATCATTTTTCAGAAAGCCAAAAATTACTCGCAAGCTGTACTATCTAGAAATATCTGAGCTTCAATCACAGACTTCAGTCAAATCAGACCTCTTTGTTAAGTACTGCTTAAATTAGGAATGCATTGAAGTAATCAGTATTCTCTTCAAAAAATGTTTTTGAAAATTGTTCTTTGTCTTTTCCTTTCATATCAATTGCTAAGGCCTCATTCAGGAGCCTGATACTGAAGTCCACATACCAGGGAAGAGGCAGGAGCTTGCTTCTTTTATTGTAATTTTGGACACTCATATATCTGATTATAACATGCCACTGGTTGAAGCTGTCCCCATGCACTGTAGATTTTAGATTTGTCTTCATATAAGGTAAAAACTGCCAAATGGGTAAGGATATGGGGAAGATATGCACAGGATAAGTGGCCTAGAAGATACTTGGAAACTCAGCAAGACTTGGTGTTCCAAGTGTTCTACACAGCAATGCAAGGTCAAGCATGTGACCGGTTATTAGTCATGTCCCTCTGAAATACTGATGTTGAGGCCAAAACTTTAGGTCTTTACTAATGACTGATGTGATGAGACAAAGTGTGTTCTCAGCAAGTTCACAGATGGTCCCAGAATGAGAAGAATGTCAGATACACTAGAGGGATGCTTTTTAATGGAACCCCGACAAACTAGAAAAATGGACTGATGGGAACTTCCTTGAGTTCAGGACCAGCAAATGTCATGTTTAGTTTAGGCTCCCCAGTTAATCTTACGACAGACACTGAGCTCATGCAGCAAGTTTGGTGGAGGCTGCTGAGATGCAGAGGGGGCTGGAGGACTTCATATGGCAAGAGAGTCAGCAAGAAGTTCTTTTGTTCAGTTTGGGAATAAGACTGTGAAAGGGAGCTTTTCTGGCTCTCATTAACTCTTTTGGAGCAGGGCAGTGAAATAACTGACTCCTCTCAGAGATGCACCAAAGGTGGAAGACACTCATTGCAACAAAGGGATCTCACAGGAGATACCTTTCTTTCCTCGAAGGGTGCTCAGTGCTAGGGAGACCCAGAGAGGCTGAAGGTTCTCTACTCTTGGGCGTCTTCCCGGTTTCATGGCCCAGAAACAGGTTGGCCCACCTGTGAAGTAAGAAGGAATCTATGAACCAGTACATGAATGACCTCTTCCAGTACCGAATCTTGTGGTCTGTGTTTTTACCGTTGTCTGCTGTGTCCTGTTACAGACTTACGCAGAGACTGGAGTACGTATCCTGTGCGAGTGCTTCATGTTGAAATAGCTTGGAGTATGAGACCCTTGCTCAAGTCTGAGCCCTAGTTAAGCACAACGTGTTCTTTTTCTCAGTGAAGAACTTGTCGGGAAGCATGTGAACTACGCCCCGTTATTGCAAATCACCTATGAGCCACGCTACCCACTTTGATTTACGAGAGGAACATGCGACGTGCATGGCAGACATCAGGCGACAGAGGAGCCAGGGGAAAGGCGTAGAATGGCTGATAAAGGGTCCAGATTCCCGTTTATCCCTGGGTTGGAGGACAGAAAAGCTGCTCCGGCCGCTCGGCAGAGACCCCGCGGTCCCCAGGCTTGCGGCCGCTGGGGGCGGTGCGGTGCGCGGGGGGCGGGCGGCGGGCGGAGCGGCGGGCAGCACCATGCGGCCGCGGCTCCCCGCCC
>VXBA01005735.1:225737-240968 GCA_013399895.1 Serilophus lunatus | reverse complement strand
AGGCA
Source organism: Serilophus lunatus (assembly GCA_013399895.1). Classification (NCBI taxonomy): domain Eukaryota; kingdom Metazoa; phylum Chordata; class Aves; order Passeriformes; family Eurylaimidae; genus Serilophus; species Serilophus lunatus. The sequence continues at coordinate 240,963 of VXBA01005735.1, read as the reverse complement.
GCCTGCGACCACAACATCTCTTACCAACCTCTCTTTATTGACGAACAGGAGGTCGAGGACAGCCTGACCCCTGGTTGGCTCACTCACCAGCTGCGATACAAAGCAATCCTCATTGCACTCTAAGAACCTTCTGGACTGCCTCTTCTTGGCTGTGTCAAGTTCCCAGCAAATATCTGGCAGTTTGAAGTCTCCTAAAAGGATAAAGCGCAGCTGTCCTTGAGACAGCCTCAAGCTGCTTAATGTTTTGGAAATGTGGCCCCATGGGAACTTTCAGAGGTGTTAGAAGGCAGTGGATCCACCAAGTGTTCCCACTGCAGGAACTAAGTTTGTCATGCCATGTTGGGAAGACCTCAGGATGGGGAGTTTAGAGGCCACAGAAAGTTACTTTCTTCCTGGAGCTGAGCGTTTGGACTAACCAGCTGCTCCCATCAATTTTGAGCTATTGGTAAACTATGCATAACATATACAGCTATGTCTGTACCTTAGACCACATATTTCTGTTCTCATTTCCTGCATAAGTATTTCAATGGTTAAGCTGTAATGTGGAAGGTGCACAATATCCACTCCTTTCTCCTGTACTTCTGGAGATAGAAATTATCTCTGTTCATTGAAAAAATAACAACATGATCACCTACTTGAAGTAGGAAATGTGAAGTTATGGATTCCAAATGACTGAAGATGGCTCTCCAAATCTCCAAGAGCCATACTCAAGTCCCGAGTGACATCTTGTTCCTGACAACAGTTTCCTAGTGTCTCAGCTCAGGAGAATCACTTTTGTGCACTGCACCATCTTCATCCTATCCCAATTTTTCTCATACTCAGTACCAAGATCCTCAGTGTTCAGAACACGGGACTCGATTCCACTCTTGGGACCAGCAACCTAAAATTTTTCTAAATATTTTCCTGGCCTCCAAGTCCTTAGGACTGTCTACATTTTCTAGCTACATTATGTCAAGGGAACTTCAGGCTCCAGGTCCCTTAAGTGTTAAGATTGAGCACATGCTCCTGACATCATCTGCCCTCTGGGCTTGTGCTTTCTTTCTGTGCAAATGAGAATGGGGTGAGATCAGGAAGTGCTGCTGCATTTATAGACCTTTTATTGGTATAGATTTGGGGTGGAGCCAGGGTGTATATGTGTAGCCAGGAAATTGAATGCACTCTTGAGGTCTCTAATATATTCATAGTCTGAAATATCTTCTCTGAATGGGAAATAGGATTCCCTGAGAAGACTAATGAAAAGTATATAAAACATATAGCCTCTTAATGTCTTTCTGTGCCATAAGAAAGAGTAAGCAAATCTTTTCTTCCCTCAATTGGAGTTGAAGCAATCATTATAGACAAGAAAATTCTGCCAAGGTATATGTAATTTCTTGTGCTCTGAATTACAACTTTACAGCTGAGCTGCTCTGCTCTTTCTAAAAGGAGTATTTCCTCCTTTTGCAACATGTTAGATTTCTTTTGGAGACATAAAAGAAGCCCCAGATACTTCCAGTCTTAATAATAATAATAACAATAATAATAATTTGAAATAGCTCGTCTTTATATTTCAGGAGCAGTTCTGACAATCCTTCAGCCTCATGAGATCGTAGGAGCCATGACAGCACTAGAAACAATAATTCCATTTTCTACAATTAAATTTATAAATAAACAATGCAGCTAATAGAAATACTCTAATAATATCTCTCTGGTGGATGGAATTTGGTTGGCTGCTAGATATCCAACAAGTTTCTCTATCACTTCATCTCTTTCACTACACTTTCTCAACAGTACAAAGAGAGAAAATAAGATGAAAAGCTTGTGAGTCAAGATAAAGAGAGGGATATTGCTTGTCTATTGCCATCATCGCGACTTCAGGGAGATTAATTTAAATTATTGCCAATTAAAAGTAGAGTAGAATAGCAAGCAACAAAGACAAAACTAAAAACTCACCTTCCCACCACTCTTTTTTCCCAGACTCTACTTCACTCCTTCCTCCTTGAATCCTTTACCTCCTCCCTTCTGAGCTGTGCAGGGGAATGGGCAGTTGTGGTGAGTTTATAGCAGTTCCTCCTTCCTCCTCTCACTTTCACCTTTCTTCACAATGGGTCCTTCCCATGGGCTGCAGTCCTTCACAAACTGCCTCACTGTGTACAGTCCTTCAGCGACAGACTGCACCACTGAGGGTCCTTCCACTGCATTTATTCCTTCATGAATTGTTCCAAAATGGATCCTTCTCACTTGTTTGTATTATGTACTGAACTTCTCCAGTATGGGTCCTCTCCATAGGGTACAGTCCTTCAGGACCATACTGCTCTAGAATGGGTCTTCCACAGGCTACAGCTCCTGCCAAGAAAACTGCTTCTATGTGTGCTCCATCCCACAGGCTGCAGCCCCTGCCAGTCTGAGCTCTCCACAGCCTGTAGGTTCCTCTAGGATTAATGTGCACTTGCTGTGGCATAGGGTCCTCTATGGGCTGAAGTGTAGTTATATGCTCCAATGGGGACTTCAGTGGGCTGCAGAGGGACAGCCTGCTTCACCATGGTCTTCACCACAGGCTGCAGGGGAATCTCTTCTCTGACATCTGATACCTGTAGCATCTCCTCATCCCCTCACTTTGGTGTCTGCAGGGCTGCTTCTATTGTCTCTTTCTTACTCTCTCTTACAGCACCCACACAGCATTTTGCCCTTTCTTAAATACACTCCCAGAGGTGCCACCATGTTGTCTGAAAGGCTTGGCTGTGTCTGTAGTGGATCTGTTGGAGTGGCTGGAACAGGCTGTTTTTATCATAAGGTAGTCCCAGTCTCCTCCCCCAGAGACCTCTTTTGCAGTCCCCTGTGGCCAACACCCGTACACTACCACCCAAGGCAATCCCAATGGATCTCAGCTGGTACAGCTGAGAGTCCCACCATATCTGCATCTCTGCTAAGTTTCCTCATCACCAGCAATCCTACATAGTTAAAAATTCTGTCAGCCTCCCTGTCTTTGCTCAGAAAATGAAGGAAGGAATATCAGCAGTTTGTTCACACACATTCTATATTTTCAGAGTCAATTTGAAAACTCGTACGTAGAAATATCAGGCTAGGGTGACAATTTGGCATTTGCAAGTTATCACTTGCACTTAACAGGACTGAGATCACTTTGAGTTATTTATCATTCCTTTACTGCAGAGAGTACAAGGCCATTGCAACACAGACGATGGAATTTGTTGCAATTCAAAAAGGCTAATATTTTCTTCTCTTGATAGATCTGTCTTAGTGTCAACTCCACTTATCGACTAAAATGGCAGCAGACACATAGGTGGGTGTTGCTTTGGGTTTGAAACACTGTGAGGCTGGATTTATCACAGGGGTGTGCAATAATCTCTGCTTTCCTCAGCTAACTTCTTACCTGAGACAGTAATATATTCAGTTAAGTAGGGCATTTTGTTCTGCCTGAGCTGTGTTATCTGAGACATCAGCTGTCACTTTTCTGGATATTGACTGTTTTAAAAGGCTCTATGTACAGGCTAAATGTATGTGTGTTCACAATGCTTTATGTATGACATATGTCTTGCGCGCTACAGGATATCATCACCATATACTGTACGGTTGCAAGATAGCAACTAGCATCTTATGAAGACAAATGTAATGTTGTGTATAGCACTTATGTTTTACATTACTTTAAGCAAAGGGGTTTTTTTTATTCCATAGAAAAGAAACAAGAGCAAGCTAATGCTCACAGTGATTCAATTATTGTCAGTTTGTTATAAATGGAAAGACCTTAGAGATAAGGCTAGCTTTGAATGTATTGTTTAGCACTGCACAAAACTAATGGCTAATTTTAACATAATAATTTTTTAAAAAAGTCTTTTACAATGCATAGCAACAGTTTAATGCTTCAACATTTTGTATTGTTAACATTTTAAATCTTTCAATGTGCATCAGTTTGTCCCTGGGTCATGATGTTGCACATCCTTGTACTCCTGAGTCCCTCTTTCTTATTGATATATTTCTTTACAGCTGCAGTGCTCTGTGAGAGATACCCAATTAAACTTAGTGTCATTTATGACAATATACACATTAGCTTCATAATTAATGGTTATATCGTAGTCACAGAGTTAATTATAACTGTATAACTAAGCCCACCTAGTTTTCTGACTAGTTTTAATAAAGACACACACACACACATTTCTCTCTAAAGTTTTCAGTCTCTTTTAGACATAAGAGAGATCACTGATCAGGGAAGGGGAAGTACTAAATCAACATGCTAGATGAAATGTCTTTGTGTTCCTCCTTCATCACTCCCTCGTATTACATAAGTACATAAATAAATGATAAAACCCCCTCAGGTGTCTCCCTAAGCCTTTCACTCTTATCATTTGTATATTCTGGCATTATCATAAAGTGATAAATGACTACCACAGCATTGAATTTATATTGTCATTTTAGTTGCTTGAAAGTAAGCTTCCATATAATACCTTCATAAAGACTATCAGTGCTAGAAAGACAAACACTGTTTAGCTGCTTAGAAGAAAGCTGACATCTCCTGGTCCTGGTTTAAATTATACTTAAAATTTAAAAAAAAGATGAAATTGCATCTTAAAATGGAGGGGGAGGAAGATCAGCGAATTCCACAGAAGCATGCCCTGCTGACAAACCACTGGCTTGCGCTTTGGAGACAGCTGCTGTCCACCCCTCCTGGCTGAATTGTCCTGGGAAGTGCTTCAGTACAGATGGAAGGGAGGGAGCAAGGGAAATAAAAAAAAAAAAATTAGCATTGGCAACACAGAAGAAAACTATATTCGTGTTAAGAGTGAGAGAAATAAATACAATAAATTATGTATTTGGCAGGGGCCTGCATTTTCATAGAAGATAAATGGCAAAAATGGGAGGAAAATATTTTCTAGTTCCATACTTTATTATGATAGTTCTCAAATTAAACTTCATGTGTATTTTCTTAGGAATAATGCAACTTTCATATTAAATCTTGAAAAAAAATTAAAGTAGTGTAAAACTAAATGCTGAATGTGAAAGTATAGATGTATGCTCTGCATGTACAGAAACATAAATACAAAATACGTAGTCTTATTGTTATTCTTGTCAGACAGTTGAAAACTATTCAATATATATACACTGTGCATAGATAGACATTTTCTTTCTATGCTGTTTCTGGATTGAATCAGATAGTCTTCCCTATCTTCATTTTCATCTCTAAACCTCAGCTTCCCCATATAACATAGCTGTAACACAGTAGTTTCCCTGTATTTGAGAGAAGCAGCTTGAGGGATCTTTGCACAATAGCCAAAATGACTTATGTGGGCCTGCTATTAGACTTCAATTGAGAGGTCATTGCTAGCTTAGGTGAGAATCAATCCTAGCATAGAGCCAAAACATCCACCCTTCGTGTTCAGTTTCACCAGGTTCTACCCATGTGTGGGCAGTCTTCCTTAGCATCTACCTCAATAAAACCTGGATTAAATATCCTAGCACTGTTATTACTTCACCTTCAAAGCTTTTTCAGATCAAAATTTTATTTATTATCTTACCCCCGTGCAGGGTAGAACAAAGGTAAGAAAACATGAAGCAAGCATATTCCCTTACCTAAACTTCAGTCTTTTACTGAAGACTTTCTTCAATTCTTTCAGCTCATTTATCACGGTCTGTGCACTGGAGCAAGTCCGCTGAAACTTGCTTCCACAACTAAGCTGATTTTTGCACATGAGTACCAGCTGATGCATTTTTGATGGCCCAGCCACATTTCTCCTTTTATTTTTTTGGACAATGAGGAATGTCCTTTCCTGCCTGTGTGAATGCTTTTCCCTGTATCCCGTAACACTTTCTGACAATGTGACATCGATGACACAGGGCAGATAATTCTGTCCATGGTCCTTCCCAGAGGGTTCTGACATAAAGTGCGGCAAGGCCCTGTGGAGTATGTAGGTTGCTGTGTTACAGCCACCCTAGGGTCTGTTAATGTTGATGTATGGAACACACAGTAAGAAGCATTTGATGCACTCTACTATCCTCTGGCCTGTGTTTCAGTGATCAGTACAAAATTAATGCCAGTTCCTTTGTGTCAGTATGTATCCCTGTGAAACTTGCGAAAGCCTTCTTAGTTTTCCTGGTTTGACATACTTTAATCTTTGTCAGCATCTTGTTTATTTGATCACTATGTGTAATTTCACACAAGTGTATTTCATATACAACTGCATCTGTACAAACATGTATGTGCCTGAGTCACAGATAGTTGGTGCGACTTAATTGTGGCTTTTCTGTGCCCCTTTCAAAGATGTACAGGAATGCATCACAAGAGGACAGAAAAGTAGCAAAATATAAAAGCAGATAACAGTTGCTTGGTCAGTCCCCAGCCCACAAGATTTCACTTTTCAAAAAAAAAATATTGAAAAAAACTTTGCAAAGGGAAGCTCACAGAATTTCATGTCCCCTTTGGCTCTTTCTGTATGAATATCTATGCAGAAGATAACATTTGGCACTTAAAAGCTAAGTAAATGGGAAGAGCTTAAGCTTTTTTCTTTGAGCTAATGTCAGGCTTTTCTTATTAACAACGTAAAATGGGTTTCGTGATATGAATGTACAAACTGTAATCAAGCGCATTGATCTCTGCAGCTTCCCAGTGGTAAAACATGTGCAAAACAATTCTTTATTCCAAGTAGAATTTAGCAAAGAATATGTCTCAAAAGCTCATAGTTGGGATTAGGACCCAGAGATTGCCTGATAACAGATATGTTTATTCTTTATCTCATCCATGTCTGGAATGGCCAAAAAGAGGGACATTTTGTTCTACTTCAGTACTTCCTACATGTTAAAAAATCTGAACTAAAAAAGGACTTCAGCTATTTTGAATTTTAGCAAAGGTGTACAAGGGTCAACTTCATGCCTGGAATAACTGCTACGTAAATATGTGAATGGGAAATTGTACTGTTTTTCATTGAAAGCTGAGTTCCTGTTCTGTTTTTCTGCCCTGTGAAAATCATTAGTAAATTCAATCAAGTTTTAAACAACAGGTGTTTTGACTATTTTTTTTTTAAAGTCTGGAAAATTGTTGCAAACTATAATATTTAGTATTTTCTGGTAATTCAGAATATTTTATTTCCTACATTTGAAACATACTGGCTAGAACTCACCTGTTTCAAATATGTTTTATTTCTTAGTTTTTGGGTATTTTACACCCTGACTTACCTCTTTCAAAATGTTTATTCTAAAGGTTGATGCTTCTGGATGAACTTTGCAGATCAGTAAAAGGCTCCCCAGAGAAGTGGTCACAGCACAAAGCCCGACAGAGTTCAAGAAGTGTTTATGTGATGCTTTCAGGCATATGGTGTGACTCTTGGGAAGGCTCCTGTACAAGGCTAAGGGTTGGACTCGATGATCCTTGTGGGACTCTTCCATTTTGGCATATTCTATGATTCTGTGATCTTTCTTTTGGGACAGCAGCAGAAATTGTTTAGAGGAATACTTTCCTTGTTTGTCTCTCTGGTGGGCATTCCTGTTTCTCTATATCCATTCCTTCTTTTCACTATTTTCTATTGCAATAATTCTGTTATCACCTCTGTGAGTGAAGCAGGACCACAATGCATACTTTTAAGGTTAGATTAACAAAAATGCTATTAGTAGAGAAACAAAGCCATCACAACCATCTACAGCTCTATAACTTTGTGTCTCACTGTCTGAGGAGCATTAATGTTGTCAATGATTTCAGGGTTCATATCCCTGGTCTACTGGTCTTGAATGGTCTATCTACACTAGGATTTATAACCATTTTTCCAATGGCCCTTAAAAAATATCAGGTGAATGTGACAAACACACTTCATTACCGTGTACAATCTGCACATTTCAGTTACATATGCAAGTTTCCATAAGTATGTGTGCATCCATTTCATTCCAACCAGTCTCTAATCCACAGGTATCCTGCTACAAATGTTTCTGTTGAGAGAAAAAGATATCATACAGGCATGCTAGAAAGATATCTCCTTCAGTAGTGCCTTTGTAGCATAGCTGTTAAAAACAATTTCTTCTTGGGCTCATGCATATTACCTAGATAATAAGAAAAATATGAATTTAATAAACATTTGTCATTATTCTCAAAAAAAAAAAAAAAAAAAAAAAAAAAAAAATCCCANAAAAAAAAAAAGGAAAAAATCCAACTCTGAAGGGTCTCAGAATTTGAAGATGATCAGTGACTCTCTGTCCAAGAGGGAACCAGTTTGCCAGAGCATTTTTAAAATGCAAACCAGTAGCTTTTAACAGTGGCTCCTTTCACTTCGAACGTGATAGTCAGGCACAAAGCCTAAAAACTAGAATATGTTTTGGAAAGCCAAAATACTGTGTTCAATTGTCTACTTACTAAAACTATGCCTTGATCTTTTTTCCTCCTTTTTGTTTATGGCTAAATTAAATTTTGGATGGGAAAACTGTTTGTGAGACTTAACATCTCTAGTTTTTCACAGCATCTGTGGGAATATGTGTTTCAAAGAACACATACGTAGGTTTTCTTGGATGAATACATGCCTAATTACTTAAAAACAGACGGTAAAGGTATTGTAGCTCTCAATCTTTAATATCAACGCAGACAGGCATTATTAGATTTTGTACGGCAGTTTTGCAAAAATTATTACACCATGCTAGCAGATTCTTTCCTGTCTGGAAACTGTTTTGAGAATGATTTTTAAAGGTTAGTGAGATTAAAATGCATTTCTATATATTTGTTTTACAGATAGTTAAAAGGCATTGGGGAGATGAAAAATTCAGACCTTTCTCAACAGATTGCTATTTACTGTACATTGGAGTTCAGGTTTCCCAGTTCAACAAAATTCTTGATAAGTAATAATTTTTTTATTATCTAGGGAGCTAAACCTTTCTTTTGAATTTCTGTAATTGACTATAATAGAAGCTCTGAAAACACAGGCACCCTTAGAACAGAAGCATATTAACATTTAGAGCTTCACATTGAAATGTACTGTAAAGGATAGGGAAGAACGTAACAACATCTGAACATCCTGCAAACCAGAGAAGCTTTGTGGTTGTAATTTGAGCATTCTGAATAATATCTCTAAATGTATTACTCATTAGCTCTTGTGACTTTGTCAGAACAAGACATTTCAGTATTGCGCTCCTTCTTGTGCAGTTCCACTGTGGCTGTCTCCTGCTGACTTCAGCCCCGCACTTCTGCAGCCTTTTCCCTTCATTTGCAGCTAGAACAAGAACAGACTTGACAAACTTGATACCTATTCGGCACCTCCCTTTTGGATATATCTGAGTGTGAGAATCCCTTTGCTCTGCCTTGCAAAGGACTCAACTTTGTTCTTGTGCCTTAATTTTTCAGATAAGTGAAGTAGGTCAGAAGAAGTGAAGTTCCATTCAAAAAGTTCTCCAAAAGCTAGGAAAAGAGACCTTCCTCTTGCTCTTCCTCTGGCTTTTAGTCCAGATGTGGTTTTACATATTTTTTACACTCCGTGTAGGAGATTGCATGAGTTTGGCTCTGGTTATATGAAGCACATGTTATATGAAGCTATTGGGAAAAGAAAATGCTGAAAAACAAATTCATAGTCAATATCATAGTATGCATACGGGCAAACAAATACTTTCTGGTTCTTCAAGGATACAGCTGCATCACAAAAACATTTTAATAGACAATGTCATGTATATTAACAGCAATGGCATAAATGTGTTTTAACATACAACGTGAGGAACTTAATTTGTACGTGTCTCATAACTATAAATTCAAATTCTGATTTTTTTCTGTCTAATGTCTCAGACAGGTAAGTTTGTACACATCACAGATGCTCAGTATCATTACACAGCAGGGATGGTTACTTTCTAAGCCTACATTCTGCCTTGTGCAGAAGAGTAAAAGAAACCTGAAGCCTCTTTACTTGTTTCCCTTTTAGTCTTGAAAACTAAACTAGAAGTTCACTAAGCATTATGATCCCAAGCCCCAAGATGTAAATCCAAAACCTTCTCAGAAACCTCATTTTACATAAACCTCAGACTTACCCATTTCTTGAACTTGTTCATACTGTCTGGTTGTTTCAACACAAACATTTTTAGGATCTCTCTGTTTAAGCTTTGCATGCCCATACTGTCTAAATCTGCATGTGGTCGTGCTACTGAAGTTGGAATAAAAACCCTCGAAAGAATTCCAAAAAATCTACATCTTTAAGAGAACTTTATATTAGAAGCATGCTCAGAGCATGCATAAACCAAAGAAAAGGCTGAGTTTCTTACAAATGTAACCAGATGAGGAGGTAATAGATAGTTTATTTATGTTTTACTGTTGTAACTTTGTATTTAGAACACCTGCTCAGAAACTGGATGCTGAGGTTTAATATTCTGATCAATTGTACAAGGTTCAAGAACATACCTCCCATTTGAGAGCGGGATACCCAGTAGACTGGATGTGAACATGTCTGAATGTGAACTTGTGGGGAGGAGTTGGGGGAAGAGGAGGTAAAAAAGAAATAGATGAAAGAAACGTTCTTTACTGCTTCATCAGATATAATGCAAAATGCAAATTGTGCAGGAGATTTAAGAGGGAAGAGTCTGATGGAAAAAGATAACAATGATGGTGCTTAGCAAGAGATTTAGGTTCTAACATCTTGTCCCAAGATTCATTCTATTCTTTTTAGTCTGGTGTATCACTTGTAAAGACTGTCAATTCTGGGAGCAGGAGTTGGCACATAGGACTTGCATGCTTTCTGTCAGTTCTTCTTACTTTATGACATTTTACTGTTTTTGATGTGACACATTACAAAACATGTTCCTGTACAGTCAGCTTCATTCTCAAAACATCCTTCTTGATATGAAATAAAGAAAAACTGTGCTTTTTAGCTTTCATTTTTGTCACTTTTCGTCAAAAGATGTTTTCTTTGATATCTGTTGTATAATATTTCATTGTTCACTGATGATTTCAATCAGCAAGTCCTTGAGTTCTTCAACACAGAGAATTCTGGGGAAAAGGAAGTGGTGCGCTGCTTGACCTGCACACTGTTATTTTCTTCAAATAGTTTTGAGGTAATTTTGACTGCAGGTGTTTTCCTTTGGGAAATAAGGAACCAATTCCTCCCAATAGGTGGTGTGTCCCTGGACTGAACAGAGTGAATCAGTTTTATGAAACTAATTTTCTAAAAAACTCAAAGAAAATAAATCAATTTGCATCAATCAAACTGAATCAATTTGCGCAAAGACGTCATACGGGGAATTATAGCACTGCATATGGCCAGTCTTTACTTCCTTCAAAATAAGCCAAATAAACTTGGATATTTCTAAAAAATACCTGTAAATTCAAGGAATTCAGCTCTGGGGACTTGATATTTATTGCCAGTGTTGCAACAACATATGTTGAGCCCTTACTTCTTTGTGATTAGAAATTAACACCAATGTATTAAGCTGGTTTAATGGTAGTATATTCTAATGAGAAAACAGTTTACAATCTGCTTTCTGTTTGGTTATGAGGGCTAGGTTTTCAGAAATGGCCACTGATGTTGTAATCATATTTGTACATATGTTTATTTCATATATAAAATTCACAGCTGTGTTTCCAAACAACCATTTAGACATGCACTTTACTATGGATGCTTTTACATACTAAAGTGTTTTTTGAGAATTAGGAGTGGCATAAAGAGGGAAAAAAAGTCTTTCTTTATCACTGTCACTGTTAATATCATGAATGAATAAGCATTGGTTGAATCACAATAGAAGAAAAATTTTATCACATTTAAAACACCCCAACTAACCAACCACAGCAAAATATATTTGTAGATCTTCATGCAATGGGTTGCAGATGTCCTGGCAGTTGTGGATGCTAAGACTTTACACAGGTTTATAAAGAATTATTAATGGGAAAACAGTCTCTAAACAAAGATTTGCATTGAGAGTCAGAATATGACAAAGTCCTGGAGAACACTGAGAGGTACCAAAGAAATATCATCATGTGCTTGTCTGTTTGCTCTGCTTCTTCCTTAGCATCTGCTAATGGCTGCAATCAGAGTCAGGATACTGAATGGAAAGATCTTTGGTCTGACTTGGTTTGACTGTTCTTGTGTTCTTTTCTGGACACAGCTATTTAGATACTTGCAGATGTGCGCACAAATGTGACTAAATGTTTTTTAGAAGGTCTGTAGAAGAGAAAGAAGTTAAGCACTGAAGGGATTGAAATCTAAATTCTAAAACTTCCTTGGAACATACTTTTCTTCTCAATCCTACTCTGTCTTATACATGGGGCTTAAACTGCTGTTACTTACAATCCTTGTAATTTTCTCACATTTTTTTCTTTCCAGAGTTTCTTTTCAATAGTTTCTCAGTTTACAGTGCAATCATCATGTTATGTCCTTTAGAGTGGTGGTTAAGAACTCCCTCAGGCAGCGGGATGTACAGAGAAGGCTTTATATGTCCTATCTATCATAAACGCACAGTGAAACATCATGTGTAGACTACACTGATAAAGTTAAATTCAGTGAAACTAGATAACTTATTACAGAACTTTGTGCCAATTGCTAAGAGTGTTTTTAAAAAATAATATTTAATTCTACTTAAATTTTAAAATACACAATTTTCATGTGAAGTGTTGGCAATGCTCCCCAAGGAAATCTTCAAAAATTGTCTTTCTTATCCCCATTGTATTTTTACATTCAAGAAAAATGCACACAGCTTTTGTTCCTGCCTGAATTTGTTTTCATTCCAAGCATTTTTAATTCACAATTACAATTAATTGCAGCAGTACTAAGGGAAGGGATGTAAAACTTGGATGGCTGAAGGAAGCCATTCTCCTGTCCTACAGTACAAAAGTAGTAAAAGAAGAAAACTTTTGTGATGACTAAAAGCTAGTCATGACTATTAGCTGCCTGACAAATAGTCAACCAGTGAATAGTGTGTGACGCACAGCTTACATCATACGTTTTCAGGGTGCTGTAGGTTTTCAGATCTGCTGGTCAGAAAGAATGGAAATTATGAAGAGGAGCAGTCTCCATTATCTGAAGCTCTCAAATGTTATTTGGGGATGGGATGAGGGGAAGGGGAGTATGCCTTTGCTAAGCCTGAGAGGCAAAAATGACGAAATCAATGTGTTTATTACTCTGAAACCTTGCACAGTGCAGTAATCTGAACATCTCAACCAAAAGCACACATTGATTGTTCTGAGACAAACAGAAATGCAATGTAGAAACCTTGAGGTTTAAGCAACAACTAGACATTAGAAGCATATGAACACATCCTCCAAAGGCCCAGTGCTTTGCAAGTATGTTCTCTTATTTTTCACTTAAGGCTGCAGAGGTGTTTGGTCTACTTCAATGTTGGCAGAGAATTTTCTCAACAGGCTGCAGTTGGCTTAATAACTTGGCCACTTGATCTCTGCATGGAGACAACAAAGGCAGAGGCAAGCAATACTTCTAAATACCTGATCTTGATGTAAAAGATCTTTTGTTTCAGCTTTCAACTGTGGAATGGTGAAAGGGGTTTGTGTGTTTATCTTCTATAATAGTTTTTTGTCTGACAGAGCTTCTGGAAATCAAAGGTAGATAGATGGTTGTCAGCATTCCTGCTTCAGTTCCAACACACTGCATCATATATCATAGCTTGAAAGCTATTATCAAGTACCTTGATAAAGTCAATTTGGTGGCAATTTCTCAAATGATGGAAGACCGGTCTCACTTTGTGTCTGGGTACGTGCATGTATGCTTCTCTCTCAAAATGTGAGAGGCAGAATAGGTGACTGAATGATATGCATTTTATAGAGGTGATGGGGCTTTGGAAAATTTGTTCATGAGGAAAATGCTTTTGACATATACAGATTCTGAAAGAAAGGTACATGATGCACATGTGGAAAAGATAACAGAAGAAGAGAGGTAAGCAGTGTTTGTTCATTCCTGAATGGTTCATTTGTCAAGCAGATTTGTTCAAACAAAACTACTTGCTAATTTAGATTGAAATTGGCACCTTCCCTTGGGATAAAATAGATAAATAAATGTGCTGTGTTTGGCTGGGGACAATTAATTTTCCTCACAGTGGCTAATATGGGGCTGTGTTTTGGATTTGTGCTGAACACATTGTTGATAATGTAGAGGTGTTTTTGTTATTGCGGAGCAGGGCTTGCACAGAGCCAAGGCTTTTTTCAGCATTTTGTACTGCCACACTGGCAAGGCAGTTGGGGCTGCTTGGGAAGCTGGGAGGAGACAGTCAGGACAGGTGACTCAAACTGACCAAAGGGATATTCCATACCATAGGACATCACGCTCAGTACATAAAGTGGGAGGGAAGAAGGAGGAAGGGAGGATGTTCAGAGTGATGGTGTCTGTCTTCCCATGTAACTGTTCCATGCGATGGAGCCCTACTTTCCTGGGGATGGCTGAACACCAGCCTCCCATGGGAAGAAGTGAATGAATTCCTTGTTTTGCCTTGCTTATGTGTGTGGCTTTTGCTTTCCATATTAACCTGTCTTTATCTCAACCCACGAGTATTCTAGCTTTTACCTTTTCAATTGTCTCCCTGATCCTGCTGGCAGGGGAGTGACCGAGCAGATGTGTAGTACTTGGTTGCTGGCTGGCATAAAACTACAACAATAAATAAAAAAGTTCTGTGTGAGACAGAAACTAGAAAAAAACCTGAACATTTCTCTTTCCTTTTTAATGGGAATATTTATAGTTTTCATAAAACACCAGGATGAAAATCTTAAGGCTGACAGAAATATTTTCAGCTTAAAGACAGTTCTTTAAAATGTGTTTTGATTTTTGAAAATTTTTAGAGGAAAAAAACACAATAAAATTTTTAGAGATTACATGATAAAGGCTATCTCATAATACAAGTTTCTCACATGATAACTTCCCAGTATGAAATTAAGAATGTTATGTCTGTTTCAAGGTCTAAAAGAAAAAAAGTGCATAATAAAAGGATAAATGTTTTAAGTAGATCATAATTTGTTAAAAGGTGCAAGTATATCATCATAATTTGGAAATTTTTGGTTTACATAAGCCATTATTCATAGTCTTGGATCGATTATTGATTTTCATGCAGAAAGAGAAAGAAACAGAATCAAATGGGTACCTAACAACAGAATATGAGATACCAATTCAGTTTAGGCATTTTAGTTTTACTGAATCGAAAACCCTTTGTGGTAATTTGCATTCAAGGTGTTTGAATACAATGCAAGTAATGAAATTTTGTATATTTCTCCCTATTTATCAAAACATCTGTGGAGGTTTGGGAGAGGGTGGGGGGGTGCTGGGTCCACTGGAGGGAGGGTATTGGGGGTTCTTAG
>VXBA01005735.1:207666-224653 GCA_013399895.1 Serilophus lunatus | reverse complement strand
CTCCGCCCACCTCCATCGGCACCAGAGCCAAGCCAGCACAACTGCAAGTGGAAAGCTTCCCCAATTAGTGTCCCTGGGTTGGGGGGGGGCTTTTCACTGTGTTGTGTTTTGCAGAGACTTCAAGGGTTGGGAGTGATTACCATCAGAAGGAGACAGAGAGAGAAGAGGAGCGGCTTTCCCTTCCCCCTGCTTCTCCTTGGCCAGCCTGCCTGGCCTTTGAAAAGCAGCTTGTTTATTCCCTTTTCCCTTTTCCCTTTTGCGTGTTTTTTTTTTGTCAGGTATTCTCTGTGTTAAGTCTGGGGTTCCCTTAAATCGTTTGCTTTCTTTGGTTGAGCTCCAGATAAATAAACTGTTTCCCTGTTGTTTAAATTCTGTTCAGTCTTCTCGTCACTGTTAAGCACGCCCCTAGTGCAAAAAGAGTGGTCCTAAACCACCACAACATCTTAGTCTTTAAAGCTCTTTAACAGTTATTCTGCTGACTACTCATTGATAAAATTAATTGGTTCTGTAAAGTTTTTTTAATTTTATTTTGCTTGTGGTGATGATAAATAAAAACAAATAAAAAGACTGTTAAGCATCATAAATGTTTTCCCTTTAGTATTGTTTTTTCTGTCTGTATTTATTGAGGAGCTGACTGGATTTGTCTCAGTGGAAAATATTTCTCAAAACAATTTTGAGTTAGAGAACACTTTCTGAAAATTACAGTATGAATTCTACAAACAGACAGAAAAAGCCTTAACAAAATGTATCTGGGCATCAAAATTATCTGAGATGATGAAGGAAAATTACACTGTTGTCAAAACACTATTCAGTATTTGACAGCTTTCATTTTAATGGTAGAATAGAACAGCTTGTTTGACCAAAAGCTACAGAAATTTTTTAGCTATTTGACACATTATTTTTTCCATAAACCAACTTTGAGTGATCTGTCAATCATTCGTACCTTGTAAGAAAAAAGAAATATCCCAGACAAGAGTGAAAGTCAATGATTCAAATATTTCAAACCAAACTTCTCAGGAAATATTTACTTGGGAAAACTGGTAGAGAGTTTCTTTATGTTCTATGTGCATAGAGCGTGCAAGAACCAGATAGAAATTTATTGCTGAATATATATTAAAAACAGAATTATTGGCTTGCACATTGTGCTGGTTTTGACTGGGGTGCTGTTCTTCTCTCCTAATAACTAGTACAGGGCCGTGTTTTTGGTTTGTGCTGAAAACAGTGTTGACAACATAGAGATGTTTCTGTTACCACTGAGGAGTGCTTATACAGAACCAAAGCCTTTTTTGCCTCTCACCCCACCCCACTGGTGAGGTATTTGGGGATGCACAAGGAGTTGGGATGGGACACAGCTGGGACAGCTGATTCCAGCCAACTCAAGGGACTTTCCATACAATATGGCATCATGCTCAACATACAGAGCTCTGAGAAAGAAGGAAGGGGGAGATATTTGGAATAATGGCATTTATCTTCCCAAGTCATTATTACACATGATGGAACTCGGCTTTCCTGGAGATGGCTGAAGAGCTGCCTGATGATAGGAAGTGATGAATAAATTCATTGTTTTGCTATCTCAACCTATCAGTGTTCTCACTTTTACTGTTCCAATTTACTCTTCCATTCTGACACAAGGTGTAGCGAGCAAACAGCTGTGTGGTACTTAGTTGGCAGATGGGGTTGAACCATGACAGACATTCAGTAACCTAAGCACCGAGTAGCAGATTGACTCTATGAGAAGGTCTACTTGATTTGACTTTTTAAATTTTCCATGCTCTGCTGTGGAAAAATAGGAGGATTATTCAATTCATAATTTCAGCCAGAAGGAGGTATCCTTAGCACAGATACCATATAACAGTATTGCAAACTTCCCCAGGAATCTCGGGAGTTTCCTCTACGTCTTGGTTTAGTAAAGTTTACGGCTACCATACCTCAGCTAGGTCAGTTACATCACAGGAAAATCCTAAAGAAATGCAAAAAGTGCACAAGTTTCCCCCTTTGTTCTTTTTTTTCTTCACACCTTCATTATTTAGCACTAACTATTCATAGCATAATAATGTGCATGTGTGTTTGTGTATGTCAATAAATTTCTTTGTTGCAAAAAGGATGTCCTGATAGTGCTTTCACAGGATAGGCAGCAGCAGATGAGAGGAACATAAGGTAATAATTAGAAAATTACAGGCAGCAGTGGTGAGAAACAGTGGGCACAGCTGTCTAGTTACTGCCAAGCTTTTTGTGAGCAGGAAGAAAAAAGTATGTTTTAACAAATTACTTGGTTATGAATAATTTAAATAAATGGAAAGGAAGAAACATCACTCAGAAGGACTACCACTTTTTAAGGAAAAATAGCAGATATTTGTGAAAAGTATTTGGTCAAGGCAGTCACAAATTAACAAGTCCGCTAGTTCAATGCTACAGTCTAGAGCAAGGATTTGTTATTGAAGTTGTTTTACTCAGAAAATGATGAAGAAAATGGTCTTTACCATTTTCCTCACAGTCTGGATGGGCATTTTGTTAGGAATATATAAAGAATGTGTGGAGAAGGACATACAATAATGCTGTCAAAAATGTTGGAAAAATCTGAGTAGTAGGTTAATATGGTAACACAAACAGTATCTAAGTTAATATAATCAACTCTCCTCTCCCCTTACACCTTCTTTATCTTGCTTGCTTTTTCTTTAAAAAAAAGGAAAAAGAAACCCAAGTAATGCTGTCAGCAAAGCATCAAGAGGTATATCTTTATGTTTTTGCCAAATAGCATGAAGATAGCTAGCTATCCTGTGTATATGTCTCCAAAGTCTGTGCTCCTAGTCATCAGCACATATGATTTTTTGAGAACAACAGACTGCAAACATCTGGTCAAGCTGTCCATAGACAGCAGTCTTTCATGGACTGTCCCTGGCAGGACTGGAGGATGGCAGATCCAGCTGAACTAGATCTGGGCATTCTGGGCATTTCTGGAACTACATGTGTTATTTGATGGGAAAGAAGAATGACTTTTGCAAAAGTTACAGAATGTTGCATGGGGGAACAAAACTGGACGAGCACTGATAACATCTAAAGTATTCCAAGTGGTAATAATTGGAGAAATAAATGTGTTCTCAGAAATGAAGAGAGAATTTCTATTCCGTTGGATATTTTAATACTTAAAAATCGGGGTTTTTTAAATTCAAATTGCAACAAAATGTACATATTTTGCATTGAACAAGAATTCAGAAATATTGAATACAATGATTTTGTATAATTTTTTGTTACTTTGACAAGATGAATCCTAGTCAAATATATGATGTTAACTTTAATTATGAAATATTGTGTCATAAAAGTAATATGAAACATTTAACTGGCAACACAGGAACAACATATTTTAATTAAAGGAATAATGAAATACCAGACACTTTCATTTCAATTATTTTTTAAAATCAATGTTGACACTGAAATCAAACTTAACTAATAGAATAATTTTGTTTCAGTTAAACTAGTTTTCCAATTAGGAAATGATCTGAAATTTTAAATATTTTAAATATGCATTTATTAATTTCTTCATGAAAAAAACAATCAGTAAGTTAATTGAAAAAAACCCTTAAGTATGATTTTTTGTGTGTGTTCATATATGCTGAAACTCCCAATATCTATATATGGGTACCATTAGTGAATGAGATAATTTGGCTTTGAACAGTTCTTCTATACTAGCAAGGTTTCTATTAGCTCAAATACTAAAAATGTAGAACAAATGAATACAAGACCTAGGATAGTTTCTCACATATCGTCAGTGTCTTCTATTCCTTTACATATGTTGGTGTAACCCTTCTTTGTAGAGTTTAGGCTCTAGCAATAGGCAAGTCTTAGTGTTCCACTCTAAGTAAAAGCATTTCTTGTGAATACTGAATAACTTCTTTTCATTTAATTCTGATGGTTTTGATTTTCTTCTCCTCTTTATTTTGAACTTACATAGGGAATACAAAGTTGTCATGATTTTTTGCCAGGAGCTAAAGTGGAAGATTACTTTTGTAGGTATGCCTTTATAAGTTTACAATCAGAGATTTATTTTTTTTTTTAATACTGAATATTTCAGAATTCTCACAGCACACTCAGTTTAGGAAGATTTTATGTACTTAAAGATAACAAATTTTGTAAAATGCTTCATTTAATGGCTTTCTATCACTTTAATATAGCTATATCTTTACAGTACTTACAGCATCAGAAATAGTAAGGGAATGTTACTGTTATGATGGAAATGTCTTTTTCAGCAATGTGTAAGGGAGGATACACTAGTACTTTTAACAGAACATAGCTGGAATCATGAAAGTGTGTGCTATCTTCAGTTATGAGATTGTGAAATGGTGCTAATAAATTCAAATCCTAATCAAGTGATTTGTGCCACCTTTTTCATTGGTAAAATGGAAGCAGAACTCTTAAAAGAACAGTGAGGAGACAGGGAAATGTTGCACCAATGCAAATCACTTTTGTGTGATTTCCTTGGTTCTGTATGCTACTGTTCACTATTGCACAGTGCAAAAAAGTGCTACAAAAGTCTGGAATGACTGACGAATATTTCTGTTAAATAGACAGTGTGGAAATCTTTAACTATTGTACAAAAATCTGTGGGTTTATTTGAAGTATTTTTTTTTCCTACTGCCTCATCATAAATTTTCTGTGTGAATTGTAGTATCTCATGAATTTTGAAAGAATCAGTCTCCAGAGCAGCAATAATGGACACAAAATTAGATCCCCTGGAATGATAATCACACATTTGTCATTGAAACATACTTGTGTTGATGGTGTTATTTAGAGTTGTACTTGACATGTATGTAAGAGTCATAATTTATTTCGTCTGTGCATCCAGAAATATTTGTAAATGGACCTCCAAAACATACAACCAAAATAACAAATGAGATTCGAGTGGGATGTTGTAAATAAAGATGTTCTTGGACAAACGACAATTTTTTTGAGAATAAATTCTCTATGCTTATTTGTAAACTTAGAAATTTCTTCCGTCCTCAAGAAGAGATTGGGGAAGGGAAGAACATATTATATGAAATTTCCAAAAGCAATGAGTCAATTCTTGTCATACTTCATAAAAAATAAAACAAACAAGCAAAAACAACAACAACAAAAGGGAACAGGTGATACAGACTATACCAGTTAGCTTTACATTTACTTAGAGCACCCATGAACCTGCTACAAGTTTGTGAGTTACCCTGAAAAAATGTTCAAAGCAACCTTGAAGTGCAAGACTTTTATGAGGGGTGATGGGGCAAGCAGGGAACTCTGCCAATATGTCTACCTTGTCTAAAAATGGAAATGCAATAGTGTGTTGGCTTCATAGAGCAGAACAATTCATAGCTGAAAGGACAAGGAAGGCTGTAATTGTTTCTTTCAGACATAAAAGTGTTATAAAAAGGCACTGAATATCAGGATGAAGGGCATCATCCCAAACTACTGAAAGTCCATGAGCTAGAATCTGGGACAAATTCATATGCTTAGGAACACTCGAATTAACTTAAAGAACTCTATTTTCTAATATAGCTTCTGTAAAATGATCATGCATACCACTCCTACTTCACTGCAATTACAAATTGGTACATGCCCCTTTATCCTTACAAGTCTACTCACTTTTAAGAATATGGCCTGCTAAATAAGACTCAATTCAGGAATAAGTTCAAAGCTCAGCACAAAAATCTTGTTTCTATTGAAACAAGAGCTAAGTTATTAGCTGGATGCCATGCAAGATGCAACATTAAATATTTTTAAACAACTTCTCTCATCCAGTCATATTTATATTTATCAATGTGTATACATAATGAATGTGATTTTTTTCCTCTGTCAGTTTTTGAAAAAGTGCCATTATTCCCTGCTGTCTATGTCAGGCACACTCCACCTTTGAGAGTGACAGCTCTTGACACTGTACATTAGTTTCATTATTGACATAATGCTGGAGTAGTTTCTGAATAGAAAACTGTCAGGGTAGTTTTATTTTTTAATCTTCTGTTTTATTTTTCAATCTTCTGTTTTATTTTTCATATATATGTATAAGAAAAGGCTAAAAGAAATACAAGATATAGGCTCTTAAACTAATAAAATAAACTCTTTTCATGAAGTTAAGACACGCCAAACCACAGCAAGAACAGGGACTAAAACTCCAGGTGAGGATATAAGACATAACAGGTACAAGGACAAAATGCAATGCTCCCAAAATAAAACATTGTCTTAACAACAGCAACAATACCAATTAAGTAGCAACTGAGTTCCTTTTGATGTGGGTTGAATGCTGTAATAGACATTGTATGCTTAATTCCTTGAAGTACCTAGCAGCCTCATCTCCTGTTGATTGTTGCTCAGTATCTTACAGAATCTGGCACTTGAGGAAGGTTTTCAAAGGCATCAATACCAGCTTGGTGCCTAACAGTTACTGACTTCCCAAGAAAGGGATTTGGGCTTCTAATTGACGGCTTGTGCCTTTGAAAGCCTCCCTTCTGAGGTTAGACAACACTAAACAGCAGTAGTATATCTACAAAAGCAATTAATTCCTCTCTATTTCCCATTATTTCTTTAACTCCAGTTCTGCTAAGAATAGTCCCTGCTGTAACCTCCAGGAATACATACTTTTTGGCAGTCAGCTTATGCAAAATGCTTAATTTTTATCTTGTTATTTATCATGCCATCTGGCATTATATTTAAGATGGAAGTGAAATTAAAACCACTCTATATTAAAAATGATCCCATCTTTGACCTTGAAATGCTCCATAGCTCCATGACCCCATTACTTTGAATTTGTTATTGGCTATCTGGAATTTTAGAAATCTGAATGAAGAATATCCATTGAAATTGAGTTTATACATAATTTATTTTCATGTTAACAGAATGTGTCCTTTAATTAAAATGTGAAATTATGAAAAAAAATTGATTTTAAAATTTGCATTTCTTTTATCAGTACATAGTAAGGTGTTTTTTTTGTTGTTGTGTTTTTGTTTTTTTTAAAGAGGAAAACTGATCATTTTGATGCTGCAGAAAATAAAATTCAAATATAGGTAGCAGAGGATGGGAAACACATGCGTGCATTTTTAAGGTAAGTAGGCATAACTGGTAGCTTTACGTCTTGTTCTTAAAATAAATTTCTGCATCAAAGATCCTTGATGAAAACCATATATTGTGAAAGCCTATACAAAGTGCTTTTTCCTTGAAAACAAGTGATTCAAACTACATGAGCTATGATCTACTAGCCAGTATTTATTTTGCAAAAGTTTTGCTCTGAGCTTTTCCTCAAGACTATGTTATAGCTTTTAATTTTTTATTCTTTTCTTTGTCATAAACACAGCTATAATTTCTTCAGAAACCAAGTGTAGGATAAAATAAGGATACTATTTGCTGGCACATACCTCTCTTTGCAGGTTTAAAGTATCCCAGTCATAGGAACTGCATCTACTGTTGTTGCAGCTGTGGTAACCATACACAGGATTGTAATTATTTGACATATTTCTCCTGAAGGAAAGGTGGATATTGTATCCCTCAGTTCTTACAGATTTAAGTCAACCATGTGGTGTGGATAAAGAAGGCCACTTAATTATCTCTAGCACAGTTTGTAGGCCAAGTGGAATACATTTCTCTATGAAATTGTTGTGGATGCCAAGCCTAATCCTTAGAAAGAGGTCTGTTCTAATCCATCCTTTGTGAAATCAAACCTAATTCAGGCCTAGTGTAAATCCAACATTATAAGACAGAGATGATGGTGAGGATTAATGCTGTGCCAATAACTGATTCTTCAAATTGGTGGAAAACGTGAAAAAGAAACAAACCACAAACCCCAACAAATGAACAAGCCCTATTGGGTCTGTCCCAGGCAGAGTGTTTAATGTATTTCTCCTGATTGATTCAGTTATCCCATGTGATACAATTAAAGCTGTGAAAAATCCATCAACATAGTGACAACGTCCTTTCAATGTGTTTTGAAGGAATTTTGAAAGTATTCACTTCTTCCAGTACCAATTTTGTGATTAGGCTAAAATAGCATTGAAACTCATTTGGAAATACAGAAATAGTTTCACAGAGGGAACTTTGCCTGAAAAGACTGGAAATTTTAACTTGACATCCACTACCATTAAATCTGCATTTTCAATTTGTATTCTGAAAATTCATGTTAGAGAAAATATTAGATACAGGGTTAGTTTTTTGTTCTTCAAAATCTTGTGCATAGTCTGATACTTTCTAGTAAATTCCTGCAAAAAGAACACACAAGCAGACCTTTGGGCCCATATTGATTCACAAAAGATGAATGCTTTGTCATGGAACAAATTACAGTAATTTGTAACTTAACAAAATACTTTGCATTAATTAGCAAGGGGAAATCTCTAGAAAGTTGTCATAGGACAGAGTTTATTGAATGAATGCCTTTAGTAACTGATTCAAGAATCCTTGTATTGACAGAAAGACAACTTTTTATAATGCATTATTGATAAATGTAAAAGCTGAGTTGTGTTGAATTTTATTTCTAACCATTTTCCCTATAAATTACTTTTAATGTAATACAAGTTACCATTTGTTCCCCACAGGATCATCTATTTTTAATTAGCAAGTTATTATAATTTAGTATATGTTATGATATTATTTTTGACATTTAAACAGAAGGACAAGAAAATGAATAGGCCATGACTATTTACTGAAGCCATTTCTTTGTTTACAATCTTTATTGGATTTAAAAGTTAAGGAAAACTAAGAAAATACATTGACTGGATGTAGCTGCAATTTTAGCAATCTCAAGGAAGTATGTGTTTGAAGAAAACAATTTAAACACGTGAGAATATCTTCCCCTTTATTTTAGTAACTGCAAGTTTTGCCTTTCAGATATGTTTTTAATAAAGTCCCATTTATAATTAGATTAAAGATTAGTAATCATTATAAACAAGTTATAGATATGAATTGCATTTATTATTTAGGGCTGCACAAGATCTCAGATAGCTGTGACTGTGAGCACTGTACTGACTTCTTTATCTTCACAACATTCAGTTAAAGACATATTACGACTTTTGTATCCTATTAACCCTTTAATAATTGTAGTCACATTTCTCATTTTTAATACAAAGCCTAACTATCTTTAAGAAGGTGGATAGGTCTCTCTGAGTGATTACTGGGGTGAGATCTAAGGGTTGAAAAAAAAAAAACCAACTTGAAGAGTTTTTAATATAATATTATTACTTATCAAACTGAACTTCCCATCTACATTTTATACATATTCCATAAAAAAATGCCCAACCAACCAAAAAAAAAAAAAAACCCACACAAAAAATGCAAAAACTCAGACATGCATTTTAATTGGCCTAACATTTAATGTAATGTTACTTACATCTTCTTTCAAGCAAAATGGAAAGCAGCATTAGTGTTACTGTAGAAATCACACTAATAACATTCAATTCATGATCTAACGGATACCATTTTTTGTTTTTAGTAAATGGTTGGGAAAAGCTCCCAATATCACTAAAAACCTTAAATATTAGTCACTGTTTTAATTTCCTAAATAAATGAATGTCAAGGATGACACACTTTTTCCATTTCAGGTAAAATTGAGACAATAATTAAAAACTTAGATAAAGCAGAGGATAGATATTTCAGATTTATCTATATTTTCATTCCTGGAGATTGTTTTCAGATAAATCTTAGTGACATTAACTAAAAGAATTTCATGTCAAAAAGACAATTGCAAGCCTGATCATTTTAACTGGAAACTTTGCTTCACCTGCATGAAAAAAATCTTATATTTACACAACTCTACTCACACCACTCTTAATTGATTACCATTCCACATATCAAAACAAAGTGCCTGTTAGCTTTTGCTTTGGGTTTCTTGAGTAGAATCAAAGAATCGTAGAATATCTTGAGTTGGAAATGATCCATAAGGATCATGGAGTCCAACTCCTGGCCTTGCACAGGACCATTCCTAAGAGTCACATCATGTGCCTGAGAGTATCATCCAAGTGCTTAATGAGCTCTGTCAGGCTTGGTGCTGTGACTAGTTCTCTGAAGAGCCTTTTCCAGCACCCAAACAACCTTTGGATGAATAACTTTTTCCTAATATTAGACTAGACTAAACTACCCTTGAAACAACTTCAGGCCATTCCCTTTGATGCTGGTGACCAGAGAGAAGAGATCAGTGCCTGCCCCTCCACCTCACCTTGTGAGGAAATTGTAGACTGAAAGGAAGCCTTCCTCAGTTTCCTCTCTCTAGAGGAAGAAGGAATGGTGTGTTTATTTTATTGTTGCTTGAGTTTTTCATCAAATTATAAGTGACATCTTTGGTCAAGAGAAATATTGGGAAGATTTTGGTTTTGTATCAGCTATTGAGGAAATACGATTAAGAAACATTGGTTTATTTTGACATGTTATTTACATAATGCTTGAGAAATAATACTATAGAGATGAAGCCATGGTAACACTTCAGGTAGTTTACGACTTCATGATTACAACTCATTATTCATTTTAGGTAATTTAATCTTCATGGACAAATCTTCTAAACTTGATTTTTGAAAAAAAATATTATGAACTTAACTTTTTTTTGAACAAAAATACAAAAATAATGTGTGTTACATTTATTAAGGCAGACCAGCAGTGGTGTGACTGGGAATGCATAATTAAAATAGATCGCATCTAGAAAGATTTCTGTTCACATATTTGCTTTTGTAATTTTCTTGATACTGAGAATACTACTAGAAGTTCTTATAGGATGAAGCAGTACTCTTGAGAAAACCACAGCACTTAGCAGAATATATGTTTCTATACATAGAATCTCCTGACTTAAGAATATTCAAAGGTGAAGGTTTCACTGGCTGCACCTTGAATTTGCCTGAGTGCAGCCCTTATATAGCCTTTCTTTAACTGAAAATGCTTTTAAATAAATTAATATGTTTAATTATTGTCCTCAATGAGGATATTTTTCAGATATTTTCTCTAGCTTAAATGGGATTGATAGTGAGTGAAACACTTCAGCATTGCTTCTGAGTTGACATCATGGAGATAATGATGACCCTTGGGCTCAGCTATAACTACTTCTGCATATAATATCTTGTCAGTAAATAAGAATGCAACAAGAATTGTTAAATGTTTTGGTAAAGCTTAAACTGCTTTAATTTTTCTTTTCTCTGATACACCAGCAAAGTATAGAAATCCAGTTGCATCTTGTTTGTTTTATTGTTTTTTTGGTTTTATGTGTTTGTTTTGTTTGTTTGTTTGTTTTTTCTCTTTCTATAGCATTTGCAAATCAAAATACCAGCATGGGGTAAGGTTTTCAGATTTATCATCATGAGAAGACCTGAGCAGCTTACTTAGAGGTATATTTGCTAGGGGCAATGCAGAAATTCTTCAGCAGAGTATGCTTCTTCTGAGGACAATTCAAGACTGTTACCCAATACCCCAAATTAAGTTTTCCACTGTGAATGATGATACTTTTCAAAGTCAAGCCTTGCAGTTGACATATATACACTCAAATCTTAATAATAAGGTTGTTACCACCTGCATTTTCTAGTATTTATCCTTGGGCTAGGGAAGCTTTAACATACCTATCTGCTCACCAATGCATTTCAGGATAGAAAAGTGTTATTCCCTTGGGGGAATTTGGTCTGGGTGTTGTCAAGAATTGTCAGATTAGTGGAGGACCATCCAAACTGCACTATTTCACCTGGAACTGACTTTGTTGTTTTTCTTCAGGTGTAGTGACAGCCTCTCAGTGTTTGACATGTTAAAACAATAACTTTATTATGAAAGAAATAGGTTGTATACATCTTCTAATTATATGAAGGGGCTCTCTGAAGCTATCTGAACTTTACTTTTTTTGTATTAATATTATTTAAAGAAAACACTACAAGTGTTTAACTTGTTTAAATATGAGAGTAAAATCACGCTAAGTACCTATGGTACTTCATCTTGGCATCTCATTATAGCTCCAAAAAGGCATGGGTTTCTTGTAAAACCAGTGTCCTCTTGGCTAGTCCTGTGTGGATGTCTGATATCTTAGATTATGTCTACAATAAAAGAATCACAGAATCAGCTAGGCTAGAAAAACCTCTGAGATGGTCGAGTCTAATCTTTGACCTAATACCACCTTGTTAACTAGACCATAGCACTAAGTGCCACATCCAGTCTCTTCTTAAATACCTCCAGGGATGGTGACTCCACCATCTCCCTGGGTGGCCCATTCTAATGCCCAATCATTTCCTCTTTAAAGAACTTCCTCTTGATGTCTAATGTAAACCTCCCCTGACAGGGCTTAATACTGTGCCCTCTTAGGACATCTCCCCCAGATGTATGCTTGGGCCTGTATTGTGTATAACCACAGATGATAAGCCTCCATTGTGTTTAAGGAACCAGAACATCACCCCCAGGAGCATGCTGATGGTAAAGCCGATGAAGCAAACAGAAGGAAGTTGGCACTGTAAATAAGCCTGGGCAAGGAGGGTCATCCTGAGGAAGACATCTTACTTCAGCCTCAGAAGACCACCAGACAACCACCAGAGGGCGGACCCCGGGCAGACTTTGGGTGGACTTTGAGGTGGACCATGGGCGGACTCTGGGTGGAGACAGGGAGGGGACTAATTCATTCTGTGGCATTTAAAGAGTTGTTTAAATGGCAGCCAGTGGGCATGTTAGGAGGATGGCCCCTGTCCCACAATGTTGCTAATAAAACATACATGCTTCAACAAACACTCTTTGGAGTTTTGGTTTCCGTTCCATAAATCAGTAATAACCGAAGTGGCTACATACCTCCTTTCCATTGAAAGTAGAATGTTCTGAAATAAACCTGCCTTTATATGTGCGTGTTTATATATATATATATATATATATATAAAACAGTGATCACTCAATGTTGTTTCACTCTAATCCACCTCAAGAATATAATACCAAGAACCTCATTTACCCTGTCTCAGAGATGGTTTGTAACAACATTATACCACAATATTAACCCCTTTCTCTTTCTTCCAGAGTTTTTAATGGCCAATTCACATTTAACTTCAACATGATGTGGGCAGCTTGAGTCAGTAGAGATGGAAAGCACCTCACTACATGATAAATGGAATTGTTTGTCTTCAACAGATTTCCTAACTTTCCAGGCAGAGTAAAGGATTGAGTTTCTCACATCTTTCTTTTATGAACTTCTGAATATACTGAATATTCACCTATAGAGAAAAAAAATGAAAACACATGTTCTCCATTTATTTTTCTAAATCAATACATATGGGATGAAGCAGGACCCTTGAGAAACCTACAGCACTTATCAGAGTATATGTAATTATATTTTGCTTTACTGTCTCTACACTTTTATATGGATCTTGCCTCACATCTTGTATTGAGTATTCAGACTCCAGCTAAATTTTAGGAAACTCCTAAAAACGTTGCTTTCTCCCATCCATTGTTCAAGGCACTCTAAAGTAAGACTCTAACATATGCAGCACGCAAATACGTGGGTGTTACAGAAATTCAAAGGCATGGTTTTCAGTTAAGAAATGAAAAGCCATGGAACTCAAGAGCTGCACTTCCAAGAGTTTATTTTTAGTGTTCTACAATAAAGTCTTCATGAAAGTGTTTGCTAAGACACTAAAAGGGCCTTTGGACACTAACAAGTCATGACAGCTAGCAGGATTCATAAGTAATCTATCAGTCACGGGTCATCTGAAGACTGCAAGTCAGGTTCTGAAGAGGGCAGCTGCAAGTATATCTTTTATGTAGTGTAAAAAAGATCCTTGATTTAGTAAAAGCAGGAAACAGTCTTGGAAGGGTTGTGCAGAATACTTTAGATGCAATGTACATACTTGAAAAGTTTATTCCAGTTTGAAAAATAAGTATTGGTGATATCTTTCCAATGAG
Organism: Serilophus lunatus; assembly: GCA_013399895.1. NCBI lineage: Eukaryota > Metazoa > Chordata > Aves > Passeriformes > Eurylaimidae > Serilophus > Serilophus lunatus. The sequence goes on along the minus strand of VXBA01005735.1, from coordinate 210,811 downwards.
CAGAATCTTAAGTAGGAGCTTTTTCATAGTAGTTGGTGTATCAGAATCTTGAAACAATCACAAGATTCACAGAAAGCATCATATACTTATTCTGAAATATAGCTCCCCCTCCCCCTCCACTTATTACAGTTAAAGAAAAAAGAAAGTTCTAAAATGGAGGGCTAGAAGAACTAGGAATGCTTATCAGGCTAAACAAAATGTCTTAGTCATTTAAGCTTTGTAGATATATTTGTCACTTCTTCCCTTTAATTTCTAACTAATATTAAAAAACTGTGAGAGTACAGCGACTCAAAGAACAAAGAATGTTGACTCAGGATAAATATACAGAAGATTAGACACAATGATCAGGTTAACATAAAGAAAAGGACGAGTACGGAGACAGTTAATTTTAGAAGTTGTAAAAACAAATTAGCTGTGTTAATATGGCAGCCTTACCTTATGAAATATGAAATGTGGATATTATAACTAAGATGTGAAGGGAAAAAGTAGGACTTCTTTTAATTCTTTTTTTTTCTTTCTTTTTTTTTTTTTTTCTTCTAAAGAATTAAAAAATTATTTGGTACATAGTATTCCTCATATTTCTCAGTCAGGATTGCTCTGTGTTTAAGAAAAGAATAAAAAAATATACAAATATGCAGTTTGAAAATAAATACTGAGCATGCCTATCTACTCTTGCTGTATAACTGTTGGGGTTTGAGGGGTGCTGGGGTCTCTTTTGGGGTGTTGGGGCAGGGCTTTGGGTCTCGGGGGTCTTTGGGGACTTGGGGAGGGACGTGTAAGGGGTGACCACTTGCCTTGTCCATGTAAAATCCTGTTTTCCTTAAGAAGGGTGGGGGCTGGGACCAAGGCAGCCCTATCCCGGGAAGGCGGGGGTCACCCCCAGCTGTTTTCCTACGGGTTTCCCCACTTGGGAGGAGCAGCTGCAGTAGACAGAGATGGAGCCTACCCCATGCCCTGACTCACCACAGTCACGGCAGGGGGCCGGGGGCTGCTTCTGGCTGTCTCCCGGCATTCTTCCCGAACCAGTTTCCCCGCCGCCTCCCTGGTCCCAGCCCGGCGTGTGGCGGTGGCGATTCGCGGTCAGCAGCAGGTGGCCCCGGGGCTGGCCACGCTGCACATGGTGTGCGGTGCTGCCGCGGTCCCGACACGGGCAGCCATGCTGCCGCTGCAGCCCCAGCAATGGCAGCGAGCAAAACAGGGTAGTGGGCGGAACAGCGCTATGAGTGCTGCTGCCGGAACCCGCAGGGATGCAGGGAGACATGCTGCGAATGCAGGCGCCGGACTCTGGTGCAGCCACGGTCACCGGCTGCTTATGGACAGCGGCAGGGGTCCTGCGCCTGTACCATGTTGGCAGTGGCCACACGGAGGGGCGGTAGCCACTCTGAGGGTGCTGCGGGGTGCCCGCGGCCAGTTAAAAAAAAAGATGGCGCCTCGAGCCCTGAACATACGGTCTCCCGCAGGAACCACCATTTTGCCTGGAATGAAGACATCGGAAAAGGGGTGGAGCTTGGCTCCACTGGTTAATGAGGAGACAGCTTGGCCAGGAAGAGGACAACAAGATTCGCGCGAGACCTAGACAGCTGAAAAAGCTGAGCACAGAAGCCTTCCCTCTCTCCAGATTCCTGCCCAGGGGCGAAGCACATGGCTCCTCTCCTCCCTTGTCTCAGACCACGTGGCATGCGTGACTCCACCTGTTCCCCTCGGCACCGGAGCACAGTCCAGCTTAATAGCAAGTAACCACTTCCCGAAGGTGTCCTGGGAGGGGTTCGCTTTTCACTTCTTTTTCTGTTTTGCAGGAAACCTCGAAAGCTGAGAGTGACACCATCAGAGAGGGAGGGAGAGAGAGATGGCTTCCCTACCCCTCTCTCTGTTTTCTCAGCTAGTCACCTATCTTGGTGTTGGGGTTTGAGGGGTGCTGGGGTCTCTTTTGGAGTTGTCAGGGGGAGCTTCAGGTCTCGAGGTGGTCTTGGGGGGGGTCCTTGGGCTTTGGGAAGGGGAGAATGTGTAAGGAGTGCCCACTTACCTTGTCTGTGTAAAATCCTGTTTTCCTTAAGAAGGGCAGGGGCTGGGATCGAGGCAGCCCTCTCCCAGGGAAAGGCAGGGGGTCGCTCCCAGCTGTCCCTCACGGTTTTCTCTGGGCCGGGTGGGGACCGGGGCAGACCTTGCTCCTGCCCAATCTCTCCTGAGGCTGGCGGAAGGCACAGGGTAATCCCAGTAGTTCACTGCCCCTCCCCTCTCCCTGGTTTCCTGAGGCTGAGCTGGGACCGGGACAGCCCTTGCTCCTGCCCACTCTCCCCCAGGGCCAGGGGAGGGCAGGGGCTGCTCTCAGCACAGGCTGCTCCCCCGTACCCTGCTGTTTCCCAGCACGGCTAGGCTGCAACGGGCACTACTGGCCCCGTGCTGCTGCAAGGGGCTGCAGCTCTGGCTGGTCCCCAGGTGGTCCCTGTCCCCGTTACCTGTGGTGTGTCCTGGCAGAGCCAGGGACAGCTGGTGGGAGTTTCATGCCATGGCACAGACCGTCCGCCAGCCTTTCCTTGACGGTGGTGCCCTGGCAGGGTCCGTGTGGGTCCTAGCTGCGGCGAGTGGCTGGCAGGAGCCTGGCAGGGGTCCCGCATTGGCACCACGATGGCGGTGGCCGCGTAGAGGGGTGGCAGCCGCCTTGGGTCGTCCCCGGAGTGCCCGTGTCCAGTAAAAAATGATGGCACCTCGAGCCCTGAACAAGTGGTCTCCGGCGGGAACTTCCATTTTGCCTGGAGTGAAGACGCTGGAAAAGAGGTGGAGCTCGGCTCCGCTGATCAATGGGGAGAACAGACCATAACTGGGACAATTTAGGCTAGGAATGATGCTGTAGTGAATGAAATTAAAGAAAATGAACAGGAAGCTGCAAGGCAAGAAATTTAATTTGATTTATATAATGCAGTGATTGTGTAGAATTTAATACCTGCAGATACTTCACATTAAAAATAGGATGCAAACATGTTTACAAAGATAACACAATGTAGTAGTTTAACCTGGGCTGAGTGCCAGGGGCCCACTACAGCCACTCTCTCACTCCCCCTTGCCCAGCTATAGAGGAGAGAGAATATAACGAGAGGTTTCGTTATTCATGATAAGGACTACAACAAATTCTTTCTTAATCACCATC
>VXBA01005735.1:124392-206924 GCA_013399895.1 Serilophus lunatus | reverse complement strand
GGCCACAGAGAAACCAATACACTCAACCATTCTTTTTTCTTTTTTTTTCTTCCTCCCTCCCCCCCCCGCTTCCTCCTTGCCTATGATTAAAGAGTGTTTCCTATCCTTTAAGGCATACTACAGTATAAATTTCCTGTCATTTAGAGGAATTTCTTACACTATAAGGTCAGGTCATTAGTGATTGCTCAGAAAATTGGATTATTATTTTTTTATACTTTGTCTTTTTTTTCCTTTCAGCTGTTATCTGAGAAAGAACAGACTAGATGTGCTAGTTATCTCATCTAATGTGGTTACCCATACATTTCTGATAAAGACAATGTAACAGCTTCTGCTTAACATTAGCTGTGTCTGAGGTTACAAAACAGAAGGGACTAATAGTTTCAAAAAATAGTTCCTTACAAACAATTAACCATATTGATAAAGAGCCATGCAGGTCAGCACAGTTTTTAGTTTTGACTCATGGACAGATGAAAACACCATAATAGAAGGGAAGTGAAAACAAACCTGTAATAAGAGAATCTGTGTAGTGTGTGGGTTTTTGTAACAAATGCTTCCAAATATTTATTTTTACTATGTTTTAAGCTAAAACTTGATTGACAAAGTTGATCATGGAATATTTATGACTATTAATAAAAGTGCTTGATGTTATTTAGAAGTGCTTGATACTGATAAGTTGGAATTTACCGTCTGGTAAAAGTTACCCTTAAGAACTGGCTGGGTGGCCGGACCTAGAGAGTGGCGGTGAATGGTGCTGTATCCAGTAGGCGGCTTGTGACTAGCGGAGCTCCCCCAGGGATTAGCATTGGGTCCACTCCTGTTTAATATCTTTATTGATGATCTGGATGAGAAGATTGAGTCCACCATTAGTATGTTTGCAGATGATATCAAATTAGGTATGGGTGTTGGTCTCTTAGAGGATAAAAGGGCTCTGCAGAGGGACCTTGACAGGCTGGATATATGGGCCAAACTCAACAACATGAGATTTAACAAGTCTGTGTGCCAGGTTCTACACTTTGGCCACAACAACCCCATACAGTGCTACAGGCTGTAGAGACCTTATTGCTCTCTACAACTGCATGAAAGGAGTTTGTAGCCAGGTGGGGGGCAGTTTCTTTTCCCAGGCAACTAGTGACAGAATAAGAGGACACAGTGTCAAGCTGCACCAGGGAAAGTTTAGGCTGGACATTAGGAAAAAATTCTTCACAGCAAGAGTAATTGGTCATTAGAATGGACTGCCCAGCGAGGTGGTGGAATCGTTAGCCATGGAAGTGTTTAAAAAAAGACTGGATGTAACACTTAGTGCCATGGTTTAGTTGATGAGCTATTTGATCTTATTTTTCCCCCTTCTTATTGCAGAGAGGGAATGAGAGAGCAGCTGAGTGGGCACTTGACAGCCAGACAAAGTCAATGCTCTACAGTCTAAGAATAATTTTTACTAGTATATTTATGTAATTGAAAAATGCTAATATTTCTTTTGCAGTTCATACATTAAGGTTTTAAAATGACTCTCAAACAAGAATGTCATTAAATATGTAAGATGAATTCCCAGCTGGTGTTTGTGTCTTCAGCTTCATCAAAATCCATGGAACTGAAGCCATTCCCATCAGTACAAAATTTGAGTCCAGTATTAACATTCCTTTTCCTTATGTTTACCCATTAACTTAGAGCTCTTACATCTCTGAAACAGAGTGAAGGCATTAAAAAGAAATCTAGAAACTTACAAAACAATCAGATTCTTTTGGAAACGAAAGTCTTCATACAGTGCCAATCTTACAAGACTACTTAAAAATTATATCCTTTTTCTAAATCATATAATCATAGAGGTGCTTGGGTTGAGTGGGACATTAAAGATCATCTAGTTAAACCCCTGTGCCATGGACAGTGACATCTTTCACTAGATAAGGTTGCTCTGAGAAATATTTTGTGTATTTTTTCTTTTTTAGCACAAATTTTCCATCTTGATTTGAAGTAGTGTAGTGGTTTTCTCACTAGGAGGCGTACAACAGTGACGAAAGACTGAACAGGTTCAACAACAAGCAACAGATTTATTGTCTAGGGCTCTACCAAAAACCTTATGGGATCCCGAGACACTAAACGAAATACACAATATAACACCTGACAATGTCCCGCAATAAAACAAAAAAACCAAACTGCTCCTCAAAGCCAGATGGGTCAGCTGAGAAGCAGGGGAAGGAAGGGAAATCCGCCTTGCAGATGGTATTCTCCCAGCCCTCGAAGCCCCTGCAAGACAAAGAAGGTGAAAAGCAACCTCCCCAGTAACACCCATGGGGGAAATCTATCACTTGCGGTTTGGCTGGGTTGTCTCTGGGTGCTATCACTGGAGCTCTGATGACGCCGTGCTGCTGCCCATGCTGATGGACGTGAGGGGAAGCAGGCCGCACAGTCTGGGAGATGGGAGGAGAGGCATCATGGCTCCTCTCAGCTCAGTAGAAAGTTGAAAAGAGAGAGGACTTCCATGTCCATGGTTTTTATGTCCTGGAATTCCCACAAGAATTTGGCGTCTCCTTCCCAGCCAGGCTGTCCTCTGACTGGCCGGTGGCATTGGGCTCCTCCTTTCAAGATCTTCACTCCAGGCAAAATGGCGGTTTCCACAAAAATGCCACACAGCCGGGGCCTGGGGGCACCATCAGCCCTGCCATGTGCTCGGGGCTCAGAGTCCAGCAGTTGCCGCCGGTCACGGGGACACCAGCGCCACCCATGGCACACTGGCCACCCGCAGGAACCCCCATCAGGGACCCCCAGAGCGGTGGTGCCACTTATGGCTATCCAGAATGGCCGCCATGTGGCTGCCCGATCCAGCCGCCTTGGACGGGGCCACGGGACGCCTGGCGGACTCCTGCCAGCCATCCACTGCAGCCAGGACCCAAATGGACCTTTCTGGGAGCACCGCTGACAGGGGAGGGCGGTGGGCGGTCTATGGTGTGGCGTGTGACTCCCTCCAGCTGTCCCCGCTGCTGCCTTGGCCAGCACCCCAGCTTCGATTGCACGCACTGCCTGGCTTCGCCACTCCATTGCTGCAACCCAGGACTGCACCAGGAAGAGGGACCGCCGCCAGCACCAGCGATCATGGTATGTCCCCGTGTTGCTCTGCAGTGCAACACGTAGCCCCCTTCGCCCGATGCCACGGGTGTGCTGCAGGAGTGCTGGTTCTGTTCATTGTGTTGCTCCGTTGCCACCCCACCGTGCAACCTGGGCAGTGGAGGACAGGGAGAACCCCTGGTGGACAGCGCCGCTGCTCCAGGAGCAGCGGCTCTGTTCCTGTGGGACCTCCACTGCTGTCCCTCTGCACGAAACCGGGCAGCGGGGGAACGGGGGAGAGCCCCGCTGCTTCGTGGATTTCCCAGACTTCAGCTTTCCTTCAGGTTTCTGAAAACTGGTTTTACAAATAAATGAACAAGTAAACAATCCAAACATTTTCCCTTCCCCCTGAAAACCCAATTTCAAACCCATAACAAGTAGAAATTACCTACATTTATGCTACATATTCGTAAGTCACGTATACATGGTCATTTCTAGCCTTCACTATAAATTGTTCTTATACTGGGTGATATGGCAGACACGTACACACAATAATAACAGTAATACAGATTGATTTCTATTTAGCAGAAAATGATGATTTTAAATTAACGTAAATATATTCCTGATTACAGTTCCATATGCAAATATAACATTGTGCATGAACTTTCAGAGCTTAGAAAAGGTTAGAGCTTAGAGAAGGTTTGGGGTTTTATATTTAAATAAAAATAATATCTGTCACATGGATTTAGGATACATTTTCCAGGCAATAAAAGTTTGAGTTCAAGAGCTGGTCAAATTTTTATTTGAACTTTTTAGCAGCATTCATTGCTATCAAGTGTTTTGTATTATATAGTCATACATATAGGATCATCTTATTTATAAAAGACCTTAATATTTATAAATGTATATTTATAAATTATACTGTAGGATGAAAGGGAAGAGACACAGAACAAAAGAAATCAGAAAACTAGCAATTCTCCACCTGCTCTTTGATCAAGATAGTTATGCCACAAACACATTGCATACCTGTAGTGCAACTACAAACTGGATAATAACTGAAATCCACATGGTTGATTAAGAAGCCTCTAGACTGGTGTCCTTCTCTTTGCCGGATAACAATTAATATTGTTTTTCCCAGATCAGTAAACTTTTAATATCATTTAATTGACGTTTAAATGACCCTGTTGTCTTGGTTCCAGCCTGGACTGGGTTAATTTTTGCAGTAGCCAGGAGAGGGCATGGCTAGGACCTGGTTGTTTTTCTATACCACCTCAGATAATTTTCTGGGAATAGGGGAAGCACCCCCTTCCAGTTCAGGGCAGTGTGGTGGTGGCCGGGCATTGTCAGGCTTTGTGTGGTATAGTGCTGAGCATTTGCATGTGAATCACTTGCCTCTCCTGTACTCTTTTGCTATAAATATTATTGTTGTTAAAGTTCATTTTCTTATGTCATTACTGTTTCCAGTAAATTGTTCCTAACTCAACCTATAATCTTTACCTTTTTTGCCTCCAATTCTCCTCTCCAGCCCTACGAAAGGGAAGGAGGAAAGGGAGGGAGAGTGAGAGAGGGACACATGATCTAGAGTGGTTTCAGTGAGAACACTAAGTAGGAGAATACCATTCCTAAACCACAACACGTGCAATAAGCAGGAACACAACCATTTCCACAGTGATCTTCATGCATAGAGGTACATACATGGGCATGAAAAGGAAACCAGAATGACACCGTATAATGATCAGCACACCTGATCATGGATAATGATCTCACATCCACTTGTGAGATTGGGTTGGAAACTACTCAGGTCTGTGTGTGTGTCCATGGGGAGGGGTCAGGGCAAATCTCATGGAGGTAAGCTCAGACCATAGCCCACATGGCAATGGGGCAGTCTTGGAGCAGCTGTCAGTCAAAAAGCAGCCACACTATGCCCTGTGGAACCCTTAACGCAGCCTGTGATTGACTACATCACCCCTCACTCAGGCACAGAGACTCAAAGTGGCCAGTGGGATGGAAGTTCTGCCTTGGAGGAGTGGCCACAGGGGGCCAGACACTTGAAAACAGCAGCACATGGTCTCTGTTTTGCCCAAGATTTATCCTCTGCCCTCATGAAAGCTGGGCTTGCATGAAACTCTCTGGCAGTAGTTTTTCTTATATTCCTCTCTCTTCTTACTCGTCTTTCATCTCTTTTTTGGTACTTTTTTAATATTTTGGGTAACTTAAAACTGAATGGGTTGGATTTCTTTGAGTAATGTGAGTTAGCATGTGCTAAGGCAGAGCTTTGTGAAGTGCTTTATTTTGGTTGTATGCTACATGTTTAAACTTTTGCCAAGATCTCTTATTTTCTCCTATATCTTCTAAAATTATCGATAAAAGTACCTCCTGAGAAATTATTGTGCGTTGTCTTCCCTTTTCACTACCTCAAGTTATTAAGGACTCTTCAACAGAAGAAGTAATTAAGCTTTTCAAAAAATTGGTGGGTAAATTTTTTGAGCACTGTATATTTTTTAAAGTAAAACTCCTGTCTGAGCAGGTTGGACCAGGGTTGGGGTCTTAAGGCACTGAAAGTGTGCTTTATTATGAAATGATTTCTGAACTGGGTTATTCGGTTCAAAGTTGGCCTTAAAGGCTTTAGAAATAGCATTCAGTCAAACAACACTGAAGAATTAGCATACAGATGTCTTTGCCTAGAAAAATAGGAGGGAAGAAAGGAAGAACATCTCAAAAGTTCCTTTGAAAAATACAATGGAGGCTTTATTTCTATTCCTCCTTTACTCAAAATTTCTTAATTTATGAATAGCTATATCCGGGTAAAATACTGAAATGTGATTGAGTCATATTTCACCTTGTCAATTGATTAAAATATATTGTGGCAAGGAATAATATTTTAATATACTAATTGAATGTATTTTTTGACTTATTATGATAAGGAACATTCACTATCTTCTTAAATGCTTGAATGTTCCCTTTAGGCCATGTAGGTTTTAATTATCCTGCTGAAATTGATTTGTTTCAGCCACTCATAGAACACAGATAGTGCATGGAGACTTAGGAATACCATATAATTTTTTTTCCTCATCCAAGTCTCTGTCTGCTGATTAGCTAATGGAAGCTAATTTACATTCTTTCTGTATGTTATTTCTCCAGAATTACAGCGTGAATGTGCAGATTTCTATTTAATCTGTAATTGTCTATTTGCTCCTACAGGGTCCTCTTCTATATATTTTAATATAGTAACTGACAAAATGTTCAGTAATTTAATAGCACCGAAATATGAACCCCCTGTCTAATTAAAAAAAAACCATACATAAAGAAGCATTCAATAATTTGTAAAAGTGCTATGAAACTTTTCATGATAAAATTAGTATTAGGTTCATTTAGAATTTGTTTACCTTGCTTTTCCTTCCCACATGATTTAGATAAGAAATTCCCTATTTCAGATATTTTTTCATTAGTGAAAGATTAATATTTTTTAAAAAAGTTAAATAAGAAAGAAAAATAAGATAAAATAAGATATTTTGCAAGTCCTTTTTTTTTGTTTAGAGTATGTTTCTTTTCATCAAAATTATTTTTCACTTGTGTAATTGACAAGCAAGCTCTTTTTTTCATTTTAATAATATAAAATTAGAACATCTTGGCATTCCTAGAAATGTTGAAACTTAATAATTTCTATGATATAATAAATAAGTATTTTAAATAAAATTCTTGAAACATAATGCTTTGTAATGAAAATAAAATCTATTTGAATCTAATAGCTCAATATTTAGATACATGTCATATATTTTGTTATCAGTGAAAATCCCATGTACCCGTAAATATAATTTTAAATCCTAATTCCTCAGATGACTGAGCAACCAAGACTGAGATGGTCATTACACATCTATGAATTATTATATTGTTCTATTTCCTTGTGTGCCTCTAGCAGAATAAATAAAATAAAGGTAACATTTCAGTTTAAGAACTTTTTGACCATAGTCATATCAGTTTGGCTTGTTATTTATAGTAAGGCAAAGGCTTTATCCGAAATGGAGGACAATGGCCTCTCAGGGCACAGAGAATAAATGAAATGGATGCTCTCAGAAGGGATGGAAAAGGAAATATTATGTACCAGGGACCAGTATGATGCACAGTGATCTCAACACAAAAACTTTCTACCTGCTATTTGTTTTGTCTTACTCTGTTTTATTATTTTATTCTTCTGGTTGTGTCACAAAAGAGAAATTTAAGAAATTCACAAGACAACAGAGAGCTGACTTTGTTGAGGCTCACACTGAGATTCACAAGCGTGAGTGGCTGCCTGAGGAAGCATACAGAAGCATTCGTTATAGTGCACCTCGAGAAGGCCATAAAAGCACTGACAGAAATAGAAGTCAAAACTTTAGCAGCAGATGATGAGTAAGAGAAAAGGAAGAGAAGAAGGTCTTCACTAGTAGTCAGGGACTGCTCTGTAAATTTAGCCTTATGTATGTCTGAATACCTGGCCCCAAAACATTCCCTGGTGCTGCTAATGTAGTGGTATAGGGATAGCATTTTGGGTCAGTTTCACGGGAATGACAAAATTTCTGTGTGCCAGTGTGACTGGCTGGGAAATGCAGGGCAACTAGGACATGTCAGAGAGCAACTCTGAGCTTCCTTCAGAAATAAAATAATGGAAAATAGCTCTGCATAACCAAGTTCGAAGAGTCAAAAGAAAAGGATGTAATGCACTGTCTAACATACTATTATCCCAAACCAGCAAAACAGAACATGCATAGTCTTACAGTTTGCAACCTTAAGCTTCTACGAGATTCATTAAAAATATTAATAACATTGTTTGGGGATCTTAGTTTTGTTGGGGTTTTATGGTGAGGTTTTTTGTTTGGTGGTGGGGGCGTGTTGTTTGTTTGTTTTGGGTTTTTGTGTTTGTTTTTGTTTATTTTACTTTTATTAGTTTATAGGCTGGAAGTCTTAAATATGTGAATCTCAGGATCCTTTACAAAAGGGATGTACTTTAAAATTAACTTCATATATGCCAGTGGCTGCTTTGAATTTGAGTGAGTTTGGGTGGAATTTTTAGCCTGAATATTTTGAAGCTATGTGCTCACTTCCCGGTGTTCTCTAATGTCACCTTGAGCTAATATGCCCAAAGGAAGCAGAACGTTCAGTGAGCCTAAATTAAGGCTGGGGGCGGAGGGAACCCACTTAAGAGCTGTCATTATTTCCTTTCCAAATTGAATGGCCTCCCCATGGAAATAATGGAAGACATGTTATATGGATCTTTTGAAACAAAATTGAACAAAAGACTGAAAACATTACAATGAGCAGTTCTATACTGGTAGTAGATTGATTAGATAACTGATACTTTATTTCCTGTTTAATTTTTTTTCAGATTGTTATGATTTTAGGAGAGACTAATGTTCTTGACAAAGAACCACTCATTATATAGTTCTCAGTAACAAAATACCAGGTTGTGTGACTGGAATGAAATACAACAAAAGTGACACTACTTCAATTTTTATATGAAATTACTGACCCAGCCGTTGGAAGGTGCAGGTTTTAAGCACTTTACACAGTCATTTTAGTCAACTCAAAATTCTGAACATACTATTAAAGAAAGTTACAATGCAATATGAGGAAATTAATATCCTTTCTGAAAGGATCAGCATGTTATGTTGTCTGCTTTTTTTTCTCCTTTGTTTACCAAACAGAGTGAAGATAACTTGGATCAGAGTGAATTGCTTTCTTTTGCCATTGTTTTATATTCTGGATTGTTTTGCCACTGTATCCTTAAATTTGTCCTTAAATTACTTAAATTAATTTGTCCTTAAATTACTTGGACCTTAAATTACTTGCACTAGGAAATGCAATTAACATTATGAAAAGATTCACACTTAAAATTAGCTTCTGTTATTGCTGATATGTTAGGGAATATGCCTTTAAAATTTACCCATTTATTCTGGAGAGAAAACACTACTCTTGGAGGAAAAAGCCTGCAGCTGATACTGAATAATGTTGTCACACATTTGAAGGAAATGCTAGGGCCATAGACTCAAACAAAAAATTAACTACTTTTAGACATATATAAATAGGTAAAAATCATAATGGTCATTTTTTCAGTTCATAGGGAAACAATCTCTTGCATATGTAATACTTGTGTAATGTTTACAGATTTCTGTCCAAGCCAGTAAGTCAGAATCAAATGCCCTAAGGAAAAAATAAGTTAACATATGAGAGGAAAACAAGTTTCCTCAGAAAGAAAACTTGGGGCCAAAGGCAGTATTATAAAAATGCAGAAAATTACATCTATGTGAGAAGGAAAAAAAAAAAAAAGAAGATTAAAAAGTCTATATGGATTTTTTTCAAGAATGTATGTGCAAAAGCTTATGGGGAAAAGAAAATCAGTTCAGAAACATAGGGCATAAAAATGCAGAGTTTTAACATTTTCTTTAAACTCAGCAGGAACAAAGCAAACATTAAGGGTAAGCATCACTATGAAAGACTCACTACTGTATGTTGAACTAATTTTGTTTGTTTATAAACATCCGCCTAATTTCTGCATCCGGTTCCTTTTATGTCACTGTTGTTAGTAGGCTTCTCTGCAGCTCTGAGTCTCTAATGTGCATCTTCCTGCAAATCAATTTTAGCTTTCTAGAATCTCCAGTATTTAGCTGTTCATGCTTATATCTTGTTTTATGATAGAACGCTGCTCCTTTACTTCTCCCTTCAATTCTTCTTTTCCATTTATTTAAGATGTTAACATGACTTCTAGCTTTCTTCTGTGCTGACTGTAATTGGACATAAAATGCTTTGTATCACCACCCCTTTTTTTGCAATTTATAAAAATATAGCCTGAACAGTCTTGAAAATAAGTTTGACTTTTATAGCCTGACAGCTATACTCAATATCCTAAAAGACCCAGCAGCTCAAATACTTAAACCCAATTTTCATAAAATACTTAGACTTTTCACTTGCCTTCTAGACACAGAGCCCAAGTTGAAAAAGTAATTCACAAATAGTGAACATGATGCTCTCATTTTTTGTGGAAAAGATGTATCTATAATGACACTTTCTCGTAATTCTCAAAATAAGAGAAATGTTTACTATGGGTGAAAAAAAAAATCTAACCATTTAGGGATAGTGTTTCATTTACAGAGGGAACAGCTAGAGAAGTAAAGGGGTCTTATTTTCTGGTCCAGAAAGTACCAGTCTGAGATTTTCAATAACCACACACTAAAGAACTTGACTCTTCTTTACTCAAGGGTAAAACCTTACTTATTTTCCAGTTCTGAAGCTGGAGTCAGGAGCAGATAGACATTATTCTTTCTTGTTTGCCCTTTCGAAGGAAGAGTCAGTTAGGTGGAATATCTGAGGTGAAAGTCTGCAATCTCAGCTGCCTTCAGGTGTCACCCTGGTTCTCAAATATTCATAGGTGGTTGCTGACTTCCAGTGGTGAATTACTTTTACTTAACAATTTCAAGAAGCTTGTCTGAACTTTTGGCTCTATTGTCCCGATGTGCAGAAACATTTCAGGTAAAAAGTAAGAAACATACACTAGCTGACAACTTTAGAAACAGGAAAGAAATCAATCTTTTACAAAAAATAAATAAAAAATTAATGTACCTCAGCTGTTATTGGGAAGCCTCTCCAAATATTTTTAAAGGGGAGAGAAGAAGAAAAACACAAAAACCCACCATAAAGGCTAAAATAAATTTATATTAACTATTCACTAGGGAAATTTAACTTGCTTTCCAAACAATTGCTGAAGCCAAAATCTTCATTTTCAGAGGAAGAGTAACAGCTATGCAATGTTCACCTTATTTTCAATGCTTTATAAAACTTTATTAATCTGACACTTAAAATAAAAAATCATAGTAGAAAATAAGTTAAAATTCTCTACTGACTGTCCTCTAAGCCTCTCAAAGCCTTATACTCTATGCATTAACTGAAGATTTGTTCTGCTAAAAGCAGTGTTAACGCAACAGCTGCAGGCTGACAGTTCACATTAACTGTTGCAACTCGGAAGAGCATGACCCCTGTCTTAGACGCCACTTGTTCTATCTTATCAGACATAATGCAGATGAAAAAATTGTCCTACCAAGAAAATCCCAAGGACCAAAAAAGTCAGCAACAGCAAAAGTGCTAACCTACATTTTCAGTCAGCTTTACAGGAGGAGCTGCAGCATAATATTCAACGACCATAGAAATCCCAGCTAGTTTTGTACGCTTCTGACTCAGCTGGAGAAGTGCTGAAGTGGCTGTATTGCTACAAGGAACTTGCCACAGTTCCTTCTGCTGTCCAAATCTCTCTCAAGTGGTACTTGATCAAGAGCTAACAATGTAGCCCAGTAAATGCTATTTGCCATGATTAGTAAAGGGGTTACAGGCTTCGCGCTGCTACAGCAGCACAGGGTCTCAAGGCTCATTTGAGCTTGCTATTGCCCTACCTGTGTTCAGACCGGTTTACCAGCTGTTGACAGAAGCAGTGTCTGTGGACTGTCCTGGTATAGTTTTGCCTTGTGATTCCCAGTACAGAATCAGTCAGACAACGATTAGGAAGCAGAGGGTGGCAAGCAGAAGCCCTTCGTAGCAACGACAGCTGGGGACTGATGGATAGCCAGTGAGTTGTATTAAAAGAAGGCTTAAAAGTGACACAAGATCAAGGAAGAGGAAGCTCCTCTCCATAAGGATCTCAGAGTGACAATAATTTGTTGTAAACACAGTCTTTACACCAAAACTACCTAGCACCTTCCCCCACTTTCCTCCTGAGAAAGAGTGAAACCATTAGTCTGGGGCCTTAGAAGCAAAATGGAAGAGTGAGCATCACATGAGAGAGGAAGTAGACTAATAGTAACTGTTGCATTTTGATTAGATTGTAAAGATTTTTAGGCTTACAGTAAATTCTTAGCTCTTGTGTGATACCTCCCTCTCGTCTATAACAGGATCTGAGTGTAATAATATCAGTCGTCAGATATGCCAGGTAAGAGAAAGCAATAGTTAATATGCCCATGGATTTAGAGGTAACATTTATACTGCTTGGTTTATTGTGCTTAAAGAGGAAGTAGGAAAACAAAGGCAATTATGAAATAATTTTAAAGCATGATGCTAAAGGTTCTCATATGGGATAAGGACTAAACAGATGAAGAATTATTATCTTTACAATAAATTTTTAAAACTATCACTAAATTAGTGAGAAACAGATGTTTCAAATCACAATAACCTTGATTCCATGAAAAATAACGGGAAAAATATGAGTGACATGGATTGCTATAAGAAGGACCACTCTGATACAAATCCTTCTTCTCTTTGCTTAACTCAGAGGTTATTTTTTATAAAAACAAGGCATGGGAGGAGGGGAGAAATTAACTGTCTTTTGACTTCTATATTCACAAAGAATCTAAGGTGGCCTCCAAGCATTGCATAGATAGCAACTGAAACATCTCCTGAAGTCTGCCCACTTGGTAAAGTGATGAAACTGTGTTATGCTTTTGTCTGATAAAGAACCTTCCTCATTCTACCTTGCCTTGACATGCACTGCCCTGGGAATCAGGATGTTTGGAAAAGGAAAGAATGGAGGGGAAGAACAATGACTGCATCTCTTCCTCCTCTGGAGTAGAATAGATACAGTGCTGTTTACCACCTAGGAGCAACCTTATTATTGCAGCTAACTTTTCCATATGAGTACATTTTTTTTTAACTCCCTGTACCCTTTCCAAACACATTATATCCTTTCTTCATTAAAAATTTTCTCCTTGATGAACCTCACTCATTTGGCATTTCATTGTGACATATTCAAAGCACAGTATCTAGCACCATTTTCCCCCTAATATTTTGCTCAGCTGGGGAGGCAGACTTCATCTGCAAGGAACAGATTAACATCTCAGTCAAGAACACTTATTTTTCCTAGATAAAACTATGGGGTTTATTGTGGTGGTGGTGGTGTAATTTTTTGGGTGTTAGGGGTTGTTTTGTTGTTTTTTTTCCAGATTTGATAACACTTATCACAACAGGTGGATGAATGCACAAAAATGATGGACAGTGTATTGGCTCAAAAATGTGTTTGTTTACTTTTTTTTTAAAGAGTTGAAGTTGCTTGAAAAATTGATTGGATGCAACAGCACTCTGAAATAAACAAGGAAGAAGCTAAGTTCACAGACCTAAAAAATGGTGTTAGTTGCCACTTTCTTTCCTTGGCAATGTAGCACAAATATTTGAAGCCATGTAATTTGCTTTTAAGAGTGCTCCAGGGTACTCTGAGAAAGCTTGTTTCCAGTCTCTTCTGCTCCTTTTTCTAAAATGAATTCTGAAATTACTTACCGGATTATGAGGAAAGATATAAATATCATACATACTAGATAAATGCTTAAGCTTTTATTCGCTGGCTATTTTCCATCATCCAATGTGAATAGACTAAAAGAGATTTATCAGAAAGGACAAAGTAACCCTCAGCAATATTACTTAAAGCCTTAAAGTTAGCTTTATTAGGAAATAGAAAATGGAGCTTCAGATGTCTGAAAATAGCGAGAAACCAAGTGTGCATCTTCCTCATTCTACGTGTGTGTTGCATACATGCAATTATTGGCTAAATGAAATGACTGGGTAAACTGGATAGATGCTAACTGGATTAATCCAAGTCTCATCTTGCCGTTTTGTTGTTTTCTCTCAAGGTGTTTGAAAATGAAAAAGTGTTCCTTATTGTCAAGTAAAACTGGGGTCAGCCAAAGTCCCTAGTCTCTTCCCTTATATGAACAAAAATTGAATATTTCACATGAAACAAATGTGAAAGAAAAGTTTTTCACAACAAAGAAGGAAAGAAGCAAGCCATAAATATGGTAGAGAATGAGTAAACTGCTACCAACTCAGGCGGCATTTTACATTTTCTTTATTCTTAATTTTATATATGAGTAGCTACATGAAATGCAAACGATTACAGAAACAAGTTTTACGTCTCAGGAGTTGTCTCAAGTGGTTCTAACCTACAAAGGACACACAGTAATCACATCGATAGCACAGGTGCCATGTAGCTAACCAGGATGCTATGTTGAATAGCCTGTCACCTCAGTCAATTTCTGCGTGAACAGCATCAAGGCCATCTTCATCACCGGGTGAATTTTCACCCGGGCTGAAAGTACTAGTGTGTAAGAGAAAGATTGAATGGCCAAGCTGTGCTATCTTTTTAACCTGGGAGAATATTAATAATGGATGACAGAAATGCCTGTACAGATGTTATACTTGAAACATTTATTCTGTGATGCATGATAAGACTTTCTGTGATGGTCAATCCGAAATGTTTGCTGGTAGTTGTGTCACTAAGTCCTAAATATGTTGTTTTCTGCTGCATGGAGCAGGCATTTCTTGGCGTTTTGGTGTCTCATTAAACACATGAAGTTGATAACTTCAATCGCCTAAAGCAACTAACACTTTGTGTTAGTGCTGATTTAGAAAAGTTTGTCTAATTTTCTGA
This sequence comes from Serilophus lunatus, assembly GCA_013399895.1. Lineage (NCBI taxonomy): Eukaryota > Metazoa > Chordata > Aves > Passeriformes > Eurylaimidae > Serilophus > Serilophus lunatus. The sequence goes on along the minus strand of VXBA01005735.1, from coordinate 192,451 downwards.
GTCGGTCTCCTGTTTTGTCTGCATTTTATGACATCAAAATAAAATCAGGTAGCTTATTTGCTGAGGAACCTGATCTCGTTGAGGCTGTTCCTGCTCATTGCAGGAGGATTGAATTACATAAGGTCCCTTCCAACTGAAACTATTCTATGATTCTGTTTTGGAGAATGATAGTAGACTGCACCAGCAAAAAGCATTTTTGACCTTAAATTGCAAGCTATTAAAAAAACCCAAACATATTTTAAAGAGGTGGGGCACAATTAGCACAGCAATACATTTATTAGACCGAGGAGAGCAAGTAGGCATATCTATACATTACATTTGTGTTTTCACACAAATAAAGCCTTTCAGTGAGAAAAGAAGGGATCTCCATCTCTTGGAATAATTCTGCTGCAACTTGTGTGAACCAGAACAAATGACAAGCATCAACAAAAAAAGTGAGTTGAAAGAATTTGGAAAAGTGTAAGTTTTGCTGTTTTCTGGAATGATAGTAAGTGCTGATATTCAAGTATATCTTACCCAGTTATCCATTAATACTTTAATAAATATGCTACCTGTTACTACTGCCTTGGTATCAACTTCCCTCTATTCTGTACTTCATACCTCCTTTTCACATCTTCATGTTCAGTTACAATTATTTATTTTTGGCAAAGGCACAAGTATTCATGCAGCTTGTTGACTATCCTTCTTTTAATCAGTCAATTTAAGATACCTAGGAATAGGAGAAATTAATGGAAACATCACTTCACTTGCCATCAAATTGGAGGAAGAAACTAAAGATAGAAACATTTCAATTTATTCAAAATCATGTGGCAATGTAATTCCCATTATTCACAAAGGAGGAGGACTCCAGAGACACAACTCAAAAGGTAAAATAGCAAAGCATTAAGAAATATAAAGTTGCAAGTAAATGTATTTGGAAGAAGTTCTCTTATTTTGACAACATTTGATATTTGACTGTGGCATGGGAGAAATATATCTGATCCAGGAAAATAGTTTCTAGGCTAAACCAGAGGTAATAGATAGACACTCTTCTAAGAACATAATCACACATAAGATGCACCAGTGAGTAACAAAAGGAAACTTTTAGCATATTAAACCTGTAACAAAATATATGGATGCATTTGCCAATCAGAACAAGTGAAAAGTTACAACAAAGGAATTTAGCTCCACACAGCTACCCTCTCTTAACCCGATTACAAATATATATATTTTTACCTGGTTATGACATGGTTATTGGGTTATATAAAAAAAGGTTGGGTTAGGATCCAAACTGAAACTGCCAGCACTGAAGGAATCACTGTTTAAACAGACACTAGGAAACAATTTCTGACACCAAAGTATTTTAAATACAATCATTTAAAAAGACAATAAAGCACTGTTGCTTTTCCACTTTCCTTATTGTGCCACATCTTGCCTGTATTACATATCTGCATTCTCTTCCTTCCTAAAGAACCTTAATTTGATTTTTCTCAATCAGGTGATTAAGTGTTGAATAAAGATCTTCATCCCCTGATAATATTTTAAAGATTGTATTGCCCTGTAAAAGACTTATTTCCACAAAGCCTCTTACAAATCTTTGGCTAGTGGAAGTTAAGCAACTACAGAAGAGAGGTCAGACTACTGTCTTTGACTCAGGATTATAGAAAATTGGAACATGCTGACCACTCCCAGACAACTCATGGGAGTTATGCTGCCTTATCTCTTTCAATGTATAGCGATTGATGGAGAATTTTCACTTTTGTCAGGTAGATTATTCCAATGCTTAGAAAATTATTAGAAAATTACTTTGTAATATCAAAACTAAATCTTTCTGTTAATTCTTTTTCTCCTGCTTTTTCTTTTGTTTTATTAATTTCTTGTCTGCTAAACCAGAAATGTTTTATGTTAAGATCACTCCAAACAGAGACAAATCTACCACTATGTTGCTTTACATGCTCCCAACAAACTTTTGAGAGAGTTGTTCATGGCTTCTGCCCTATGAACTGCCACTTCTGTGAGCTTTAATCTTTTTTGCTCCAGGGACCAATTAACTTGCTATTCTTAGCATACAATATGAAATAAGGAAATGGTAACCTTCCCATAGTAGCTTTTTATATATATGTCTCTAATGCATGTAGTTTACAGGAAGGGGACTTAAATTTAAGAACACTGTCATCATATGGAGCTCTTAATCTGATGGTAAAGGAAAAAATTGAGTGACCCTTTTCTGTGTCTTCTGAGGTCGTAGAGGCTGATTCTGTCCTTCAAAACATCATGAATGTGTATTTTACCATTCTTGTACAGCAGAAATACCACCTGCTTAAGTATTCAATCTGCTACATTTTCTCCAATTCAACAAACACCCAAACTAATTCAGAGTGAATCAGATTAATTCACCTTTCCTTGAGGGCAGTCTTCTTAATGCAAGACTACTTTTATTCTTTATGGCTTGGTATATTTCATCCTCAGGGCTTTGGTTAACATTAGCAGTCCTTCAGCAAGCTTCTCTTTGGAAAATAATTTATCATATTTTTAATTTTATGAGAAAGTAGTCTAGAATGTAATAGAAAGTGATATTGTTTCTATTTTCTTCTTACTATCTTTGAAACATACTAGGAAAATATCTTTGTGCAGAATATAACAGAAATTTCCATGTTTGGATTAAGAAACTATAGAAAGAAAATTATCCTCTAGTCAATTCCATTCATTATTTGAGGAGTAATTATGTAGAAACATATTGAAACTATCCTTTTAGTCCATGTTAAATCCTATGAGCTGGGAAGACACCATAATCCTCTAGGTGGGTTTATAACAGGTTTCAGAATTTTCATGAGTGAAAGTTTATTTGTAAAAGCATACAAAACTTGAAATTGTTAGAAGTGTTTCAGACACCTAAATGTCTTCAGTTTTTAAGATGTTTCAAAATTTTTATCAGAAAAACGTATACTGTGTCATTACAAACTAATGCAATAAATAAGACTGTTAAAAAACAATCACTGCAATATCAGTACTCCCACTCAAGTGAAGGTTAAACCTTCATGATAGTGGAGCTGGACAATACTGAGTGCTCTATATTTTAAAATAAGCCCCAGGCTTTTGGTTCTCCAACTTTCATCTGCTCCAGTTAAAAACATTCAACGAAAAAAATAAAAACAAACAAACAAAAAACAAACACCAAGACGCCACAGCAAACCAAAAAGAACACCCTAAAAACAAACTAACAAACAACAGCAGCAAATGTACAAAAGGTGCAACATGTTTCTCTGTGTTATATGGGATCATTGGAAAATGACTGCTCAAATGCTAAATGAGTTCTCAAATGCTTAATTCCAGCAGCTAAGAGGAAAGAGCGTTTTGGCGAAGAGTTCTCCAGAGAGTCCCTTTGATGATATCTCAACCTTGTTGCTCTTACTGGACAATTTCAGATGACTACCTGAATTCTCTTCCAAAAGACAGTTTTTCTTCTGTTTCTTCAGTCCTAAACAAATTAAGTGTGTTTATCTTTAGAACACTGGTAGAAAATATGGAAAGGAAGTTTTGCTGTGGAAAGAAATTTTATGGAGATGGAGTATTTTTTTGTTATTGGTATAACTAGATAATCCTATCTATCACCAAGGTTCAGGCTCATTTTGTCTTTGGCCATGCTCCAGAATAATTGGCAAATAAGTCTACAGAAAAATATTTTACATCAGTCCTTAAACCAAATCAATGAACTACCACTAAAGAAATTAGTGAAAAATTGCTTTTTTATATTTTAAATGGGTGACTATTACTGATAGAAATAAAATAAAAGAAAATCACAGACTTTATGTTTTAATTTTTTTAAAAATTAAACTTGAAGGCAATAACTGCTGGTCTATGAGGTCTGACATTGGGCCTTAATTAACTAGCTACCTATCATAGAACAATGGAACAAACTAATGTTGAAACTAAATATATAATGCAAATTATTTCATAAGCTTATATATATATTCAGCAGGTTAATGTATACCATCAACATTGATTTTGTGTTCTCTTAAATATCACAAGAAAGGACTAATTTGTGTGTTTTCAACACAGCTATACACAAAATTAAGGAGGAAGATATAAACACTGACTCAAATGTATGTAAACATTGCAAGAGAAAAAATCTAAAATAAAAGGCTTTTTTCCTTCTGTTTCTGATGTAAACCTGTGATTAGATTTAAGGCAGGTCACGAACAACTGTCGCTTATACCTGATTGTGGGTTAATTCTTCATATGGTGTAATTGTGACCTTCAAACTACTGCATTGAGTGTCTTACACAGAGCTTTAGTGCAGAATATTCAATGTACACTTAGGTTTATCTTTCCATCAGAACAGCACCTGCCACTAAAAGCAGTCAGGTCATATACTTATAATAGTTTCTCATGCTTATTTTTTTAAAAAAGAAATTTATTCAGAAGTAATTTAAAAATAAATGTAGCATCTTTTACATCTTCCAAAAATCTCTCTCTATAAATTAGCATTTGTGCATGAAGTTTGAATGATAAATTATACTATTTTTTTTGTTGCAACAACTCTTACATACCGTTTCATAATACTGAAATATTTGGAATTTTTAATTGGTCTTAGCAACATTTTTTTTTTTTGCACTGAAATAAAGCAAAATACATGCTGTCAGAAAATATCAGCATATTACATTTGGATGCAGATTTACTTGAGATGGAAGTGGGATTCTCCACTTCATCTGAGTAACTCAGGGTTTAAATCCATTATCAGTACTAAATGCTACTGTGATTGATTCAATAACTTACCCATTATACAATCTTCTCTCACAAAACAAATCCTAGATAATCTCTTCACATCATACTGCCAAAGGGCCAATCTTAATCAAATCATTTAAGCATAGAACGATCTTTGCTTTCTAGGAAAGATCAGAAAGAAAGTACTGATGTCTGTTTGATTCTGAATTTGCTGCATATGAAACTGGTGATGGCTTTTCTCTTTCACGTTCAGTATACACAAATAACAGGATCCTGAAGCAAGATACTGCAAGATCCAGGTGCAGGGGTTCATTGATCAAAACGTGAAGATCAATTTATACTTCAACACTCATGAGCTGGGCGTTTTCTGTTTGTTCTTTTTTTAGAATGAAATAAGTTGGACAGATGCATTAAAAACTTGTCTATAGTTTTGTGTACACAGGTTTAATTAGCACTGCAAAATAATGACGTTCTTATATGAAATTCACATTGTTTTCTGTCTAGGAATACTTACTTTTAAATCTTTCCAGTTTTACATATTTTTAAAAATGTATTTATTATTTAATTTATTTTTCGTTACTCAGAAAATATCTACAATTGCATGAAGATTACAATCTTGACTGTAAACTACTGATAAACATTGGGAAAGAACAAAAAAGGTCAATATTATGGTCCTGCTAGTTTTTCTGTATCAAGTTTAGATTTAAAAACAGATGAAAAAAACAAAAAAAAAATCCAAACAACAACACCCACCTCGACCCTACCTCAACGTAATGTTCCCACTCCCTAAATAAGATGAAAGATTGTTATTGGATGGGTATTTGCCATCAAAAATTGTGAGTTGATATCTGGTCTCATGGCTTTGCTAGTGATATTTCTAAAAATGTATCAATAAAAGTTATTTCACATTTTTATCCTTGTTTGTTGACATCCACAGAGAGTAGCAATCCACACAGCTCTGCCTAAGCAGTGATTCTCTATCAGAAAAAAACCTGAACCAACACTGGATTTTTCTCTACTGAACCAGATTTACTTAGATACAGAGGGAAGGACTCTGGGCATAGGTAAATAAGACTATAGCCCTTCCAATTGTGCTCACCAGAATGATATGCGCTCCTTATTACACAGTGCAGGGTATGCACACAAACAAATTCATAATAGAAACATTTCATATAAGTATGGGTTACCTGGCATCTAAAATGTCAGAAGCAGCTGCTGCTGGTACTTCTGTCATATTTTGGAAGATGGAGAATAGAAATCTCACACCACTAAAGGACAATTGGTTCTCTGTATTTTATTTTCCAGTTATCTTTCTGCAGAAGAACTATTGATTTAGGCTTTTTTTGGGTATATTTAGCAAAAGCCTTTTCCCTGTAGCATCAATAATATTTTACACAGTGAAATTGAAAGGAACTAATACCAAGGATGGACCAGATCTTATTTCCAACACTTTTCTACCTGTAAACAAAATGCTTAGTGTTTGGGAGACTTAAGGTTATCTGTTTGAAGATTTCTCTTGCTATATCTTGAGTCACTGACTGAGGCCATCTCTGAAAAGGTCATTCATGGAAGTTTTAACTTAAGCTGTTATGTCCAAAAAAGACACCAAAGTCTGAACTGGTATTGATTTTTCTTGCACTGCAGCATTACACCCAGGAGTAAATTATCAAAGAGGCTATTGATAGAAACATGCCATGTGTCTATGACTGCATAGGATAAAACTACAGGCAATCTCATTTTTTGTTACCTGTTCTTAATGCACAAGGAAACTGGACAAAATCACCTTAAAATGCCTATTGGAGATACAGTGTAGAAGTTAAAGGTGTGCAATACTCTGTAAGGACCGAGACTGTCAATTGATCCAAATGCATAAGGCTTGTAACTGGGTGCAGTTTCTGTACTTTAGACATGGTTACTCCCTGGATGAGGCTGGGAAAAGAGGAGGAAAAATCAGTCAGAATTATTCAGAGCTTTGTACTGCTCCAGTATTTGAACCATGACGGCAGATTCACCTTGCAGATGAAAAGCCATTTCTGCCTGATCTAGAGTCACCCTCTTAAGCCTTATGATAAGCTCACTGCTCCATTCTAATTTGTTGAAGGACAGACAGTTTGCTAACTAAGCAACTATATCCCTTTATGAAAGTACCAGTGAGATGCAAGTTACGCAGCGCATATTCACAGACACACACATCAGTGAATTTACACTTTTTGACACCTTAAAGGCTTGTCAGAAGTCATGGCAGCTTCAAAAGTGTCTGCTTTCTAGTAGTGCATATAACTGTATAACTTTTTGTCATTTTTTTTCTCTTTGTAGTTTTGCTGACTGCTACAGCTTTTATTCCTGAGACATATCAAAGATTATAGATAACAGAAGTCAAAAGAAGGTAAATTCATAATCACATTCAAATGTAGTGTATAACATACATTTTGAAACTATTTTTTATAGACGATGCATATTTTCTCTTGCAGTGTTTTACATTTCTTTTACTTGATAGCCCAACTGTAGATAAGAGTCAAGAAGGAACTAATCAGTGTCTCTGTGGGGAAAAAAGATAAGTTCAAATGAAACTTCTCTGCTGCTTCTGCAGAAGGAATTTGAGTATATGGATAAATCCATTCTCTCTCTCAATGTATGTAATATATCATAAAGGAAATACAAGCAGGATGGATCAATCCATTCTTTTTCTTTCAATGTCTAGTATATTTTAAAAGTTATTTGCGGGTATTAAAGGAGGAGAGGGGAATGTTGTCACTAGATGATGACAGGATAGTACTGACTCTAAAAGACGTTCCTTTATTGAAAGGGAGAACCTGCAAACTGAGCACATATGAGAAAATTGCTGTCACTAAGGCTAAATCCTTTCTTATTTGTTTCCAACAATTCCTTAACACATTTTGTGTGACCTCCAGAATAATCTTTTGAAAGCCACATTTGTAACAGGTCTCTTTGTGAACTATACACTGTGGAAAAGGGACTAGGATTTCTATGTGTTGCCATTTTTCATACATCAATCAGTCATAGCAAACAGTCCATCTCCCCTGCTAGCAATCCTAGTGGGTAGGGCAGGGATTTTCAGTGTCAGGTCAAAAACCCTCTCTGGCTCACACGTATTAATGTTGCTCCCAGCAGGAGCAGCACACACCTCAGGCTAGTGCTTCTTTCTGCCAGCACCCGGCTTGAGTTCAGGGTCATTAATTCAGCCCAAGGCCTTCATCCAAAGTCAGCATGACAACCTGGTTACAGGGACAAGTCCTTCATGGAGATGAGGGCTGCCCCTGGGAGACAGAGGGCTGAGATTTATAAATTAATCTCTCTTCACCACTTGTTGATCAGAAAGGAAAATATACAGAATGGTACAGGCCAGAGTGTGATCTGCATTTCTTCAATGCAATTCAATTGAGTTCATGCTGTTACGGTCAATTCTACCTGAGAACTTTGTCAACAGTGATCTTCTATTAAACCCAAACTGCTCTGCATTACCATTTTAATAATTTTTTGAGCCGTCAGTGTAGAATTGTTTCTTAAGAAGGAACATACTTCATCCATATCGCTTCCCAAATATAAACTGAGAAATTATGTCCAATCTTGATGGAAATGGTTTAGTAGCATTTGTCAGAGTTGATTTAGTTCCAGTAAAAGCATGAGCAAGACAATTGTCATGTGCCTGCTTATCTGGTTTAATTTTATAGTGTTTCCACAGGCAATATATCAGTATATTTTAAAAGAAAATAAAGTTTAATGTAGAAAGGAAGATTTTCCATTATAAAAAAGGAAAAGGCTTTGGAAACATCAAGGGATTTATAGTTTGCTACCTACAAGTCTGAGATCTTTTCCTTTAAACCTATTTCATTCCATTCCGTGGATTTTAGATTTCCTAGATCTTTAGGGTAGGTGGAGTTAAAAGGAAGTCGGAATACAATATGAAGCCAGCAGGGCAGGAGACACATGCTGTTTTGCTGGTTTCAAAATAGGACCCAAGATTGTCAGAAAAAAATCCAACATTTTTTTTTTTACCAAAAGCAGATTTAGCAATGAAGAAGGAGAAAAGTGCATCAGCAGGTTCTGACATGAAGCAGTTTGCATAAAATACATTTTCTGTGGCAGATATATTCAAAGCAGATTTTTAATGGTATTGCAGTTTCCCAGTATGGACAAAACACCAAATAATGATAAATTTAATATCTACGGTATATTAGAATATTTATAGTATATATGCTATATACTATATATAGTAAATATTTATTAGAATATTTATAGTATATTCATTCTTTTTCAAAGTTCTTAAATATATGTCTGGCTGCGTTATCAAGTTTGTACTATGATTCCTCCTAAATTGCATAAAATCATCTTTGTTTCACTGAAGAATTTCAGATGTCATTATCTCAGAAAAAATAAGATTTTATATGCAGTGGGACCATCCTTACAGGCTCCAGCTGTAATTCAGTAAATTTCAGCTATCCTACCATGTTCTATTTGCTCAGCTAGTCTAAGATGTCATATAAACAACAAGATTTACTTTCATCTGCTTTTCTGTTTTGGGGTAGAGGGGAGGAAGAAACAGAAATTCTGCCCTCAGTGGTTAGATTCCACCAAACAATAATTCGCCACATAAGAGTTACAATGGAAACAGTGAGAGAAAATAAAATCTGACCCAGTATCTTCAAAGCTTTCAATAAACAGTTGCCAGACTGTCCTTATTACATTCCTGTGACACACTTGTTTACTAATATTTTTATTTCACTTATGACAAAGCGGGCTCTGAAAAGAGACATGAATCCCATAAACCCCAAAACATTCAGTAACAGATTCACAATCAGCTTCCGTCACTAAATAACAGTTCTCATACCCACTTGAGCTCTAAACTCATATTGCTTTTATTTAGAGAAACCAATATTTTGAACCAGTATGCCCTTGATGTGTAAAACTGTACAAAGGTCATGCACAATTTGGTTAGAAATTTGTCAGTGTAACACATCCATATTCCCCTTTAGTTTCATTTTGTTTTGTTTTGTTTTGTTTCAAACTTAATATGTGTCCATCCTGTGTGCTCTGAAGTCTGCATGGCACATTCTATGTTTTTATGTTTTTTTATGCTTCTATGTTTTTATGCAATGCTATAATACCATGATATTGTAAAAAAGAAAATAGAAGTATCATTTTAAGCCACAACTTATTGAATCCATTTTAATTAAAATTTTCTGAAATACATTTTATAAACTTCCTATTCTTAGGTGCAGATTAGTTGCCTGTTTATCGGATGAATGCACTAGGCACATTTTGTTTTGCGTACTTAGAGATTACGGCCCTCTTTGTCCTGAAGGTATTTTATTTGATGAAGTCCATTTTAAGCAGCCTAATTCATGAATTAGCTGCCAATGTAGGGCATAAACCAAATCTAATTTGAGGGACCCACATAATTCATTCTGCTTGATGAAGTCTCCTAAGGAAGCAGCAGTATAGAAATACCTTTTACTGGTATGAAAATCTACGAATTCAGAATGGCAAACCCCCCCCCCCCCCCAACAACAACGACAACAAATAAACAAAGAAACCCCCAACAATTTATTAGTAGAGAGTTCTTAGCAAGAAAGATTTAATCCCAAAAGCATATGCAGAATGATGATTAAATTTTTTTCAAGGACACCTTAGAAGCGAATAATATTCATACAGGGTAGCATTACAGTAAATCACGAACGTAATTTCAAAAACTTCCCTGCAATATATAGACAAGGAGGAATTTTGGAAACAGCATTAATCCAAGACATTCCAATCTGGATATACAGATAATTCCTCTCCCTTTCAGCCAAGCAGACCTAACCAAATCTCATGTGCCATCTGATTGTTACAGCCTCTTCAGCTGGACTTGTTCCCTGCTCTACCGGATATGCCTGAGGTTGAGTCCATTTCCCCATAGCAGCCCTCACAGTGCTTGGTAACTAGAAAAGTGTTGATAACAACCAGTGTTTTGACTACTGCTGAGGACGGCATTAGGACAGTAATGTTCCCTTACCAGTCGAGGGCAAGACTCTTGGGGGGGGGGGGCAGAAGTAGGCCAGCTGACCCAAATTGACTAAAAGGGTATTCCATACCATATGACATCAGCTCAGATATAAAAGCTAAGGAAAGTAGTGGGAAAGCGAGGGGCATTCACTGTTTCCAATGGCTGCCCACTAGGAAACCGCTATGTATACTGAAGCCCTGCTTCTTGGGTGTAGCTGGACATCACTGCTGCCGGGAAGTAGAGAATAAACCTTGTTATTTTCTGCTTCTCTTTTGTGTGTGCAAATTTGCTTTAGTAAACTGCCTTATTCCACTCCATGAGTTGTTTTCCACCTTATCCTCTTCCCCCTGCCTAGCTGGGAAAAGGGGAGGTATAGAGTGACTGGGCAAGCACTTGGCATCCAGCTGAAGTCAACCTGTTATACCTGCTGAATTCAAACCCAATAAATGCAGATGCATAATTGTACATCAATTTTCTGTTTTACTTGTTTTGCAATTCATCTATGGCCTGCAGTGGCTTTCAAAAGACCTTAAGTCAAAATGCTTTGAATCTGAGCATTGAAGCTTACACGTCTCCAGGCAATCTTCCCTCTCTTTTTGAAACTTTTCTAAATTTGAAGTAGAGAACAGCCTGCTGCTCACTGGGACCTTCTTTGAGAAAGATCAAAATTAAAGCAAATCACTGCTATTCAGTAGTGTGTGTCTGAACATTTACCAGTGTTATGCTTTCAAATCTCGCTGCCACAGATAGGTGCAATATTTTTTGTTTGTATATAAAGCTCCTGTAAATTTGGTAAAGCTTAATATAGTGGATGATATCGCCTTTACTTTTTNGGTGTTAAATCTTTTTTTTTTTTTTTTTTTTTTTTTTTTTTTTTTTTTTTTTTTTAAATGCTGTGATAAGACCCACACATAGGACCTTCCGACCTTCCAAGCTGGGTCAGATTCAAGAATCCATCTAGATGGTGACCTACAGTAGCAAACACAGAGAGGGAGCTTAAGAACAAAGCAGAGTTTTGTTGAAAAAAACATTTATCCTCCCTTCAAACTGTCTTTAAAGCTTTTGCCAATTAGAATTTCATTAATTGGCTGTTCCATGCAGTCTACAATGTTCAACAGCTGTGTTTGAGTAGGTTTATTCATGAACCTCTACTAAGTCTTTCAGAGATACTTCATCCTTCAGAAAAAAAAAAAAAAAGTGGAAAGGATTTTCACAGAACGAGGAAGAAAATTGTGTGTGTGTTTTCTTTTTTACTGTTATTCTAAATCGACTTGCTATTTCAATGGATATTGTCTACATATTGCACTTTGACAAATACAGAAAAATCATTACCATGTTGCTATTTTCCAAAGACCACTTTTAACCCATCAGTTTTGTTGCTACACGGAAGATTCTGTATCCCTCTTTTTATATGTGCTAGTTCTATTTTATGCTTTATTTGTGGTCCCAGAGCTAACTGCATGACAAAGATAGGTGTATTTTCATCTTTATTCACAAAGTTTTCAAGATCCTTTTCCTGAGAGGCGATAACTAATTTGGAACTTATCACTGTGTTCCCATGTACAGCTGAAATGTTTTCTCCTGTGAGCATTACTTTACATTAATTGTCTTCAGGTTCCAGCTGCCATTTTATTGCCTAACCACTCAGTATCATGGCAGATTTTTACACCTCTTGCAGGTTAATATTAAATGACAAGGCTAAATACTTTCATTGCAATAAACTCTGTCCCCTCCTTATAAGCTACTCTCTGCAATAATTAGCTATATGCTGCATTTCAGAGAACCTATGAAGATCATTAGGGAAACTTCCTTGGAGCTGTCTTTCATTGCAAAATGTGCTACCTTTTCTTCAGCATGTTACTAATTTATGACAGTGTCAACTTCACAAACCTAGGCTATACTTTAATGTCATGGAAAAATATTTCACTTTTCAGTATTAAATCCACTTCTTCTAATTCCTATAATTAATATAACCATGGATATACTCTAACCATGGTTAGCATAGGTCAGAAGAAAGCTACCTATACCTTAAATAGAAACTCTGGGAGACAATATATCCACTTCAAAGGAAGTAAATTATCCCTCTGTAAGGACTTAAAAAGAACGGTTGCCTGTCTCAAACACCGTCAAGGCCACAGAAAGAATTTGCCATAAGACACCATAGCAGAAAAATGAGATAAGCACAGAAAGGAGGGATTTGTGACAAGAATGTGCTAATTCCAAACCTGGTGGAGGTGAGATCTGGTTGCTACTTCCTGGTTAATGCATCTGGACAAAAATTCCCACTGTGGCAAACGGGGAAAGGAAGCAGCTGCTCATATACATATCACCCCATTATGGGACGGATTGCATCTGCAACTGCCAGCAACAACCAGAGCGCTCCCAGACTCATTCCTAGGGCCTTCCACTGTGTTAAAAATCCTGCCCACCACGGGGGGTACCTGGGTGTTCACAATGGAGCCTGAACAAACATTAAGCTATTGAACTCTTTATTTTGTGTGCCTACACTCCCAACGGATGGAGCCTGTGATCACCTCTTTGATCAATGAACATCTAAATTGCAACAATCAAGTCTCATCACTGGATCCATGGGTGCTGATATAATTTCTCTCTACTATCTACTCTTATTGTTTCTGTCTTTTTTTTCCTTATGTATTTTCTTAAGTTATATTTTCATATGTTTATATTGTCACATTACTATAGATAATAACCAAAATGGCTACATAACTCCTTTCCATTACAACAAAATTGTTCTAAAACATGCGTATATAGATATATATACTCACTGGTCATTTAGTCACATTTCAATCTAATCCATTTCAAGGAATACATTAACAAGAATCTCAGTTACCCTTGCCTTTGGAGTTGGGTGGTAACACCTTCTCAGGGGAGTCAACTACCAGAACCTGCTACCAGACCATTGCAAGTTCATTAGCCAGCTGAGAGATGATTGTGTTGAAATGCGCACTGAAATCATAACTAGCATCTGGATCCAAGGACAAAGAGTGAACCATTGTTAGCTCATTCTTGGCTTTAAGAATCTGTAGGAGGAGCAAGGGAACAGGTATTACCTAAGGAATCGGATAAATCCCACAGTACTGCAAGTCACAATTTGATTTTTCACTACAAGCAAGAGACAATCACAGAACTGGGATTTTATATTAAAATATTGTGGAATTAATCATACTATGACTTCCAAGAGAGCTTCTTTTTTTTAATAAGACAAGGTTCAGAACATTTCAGAGCAACTACTATTTAATAATTGCAAAATACTCAGCCTTTCGCATTACAAAGCACTGTGTCAGACTTGCTTATCTATTATTAGTGTATAGATAAAGTGAACATTAAGATTTTACAAAGTATTGAGTTTCTGGTTATGCAATCACATGTTAACACATCCAAATTTAATAGATGCTCTGAAAGTACAGACATGAAATATAAATTTAAGGTTTTAAAACTTGAGAAATTAAGAACTCATTTCTTAATTAAAAAAAGAAAAAAATTACTTTCTTCTACCCTCCCAGAGTACTAAGAAAAATAAGTTGGAATACTCCCACATATATTTTGCAGCAATTGATTCTTCTGTCTAGTGGCAAAATATAAGTCAAAACCTGAAAGTTTTGCCCAAACTGGACAAGGAAGAAAACCTGCATTTTAATTCAGACAAAATATTTGTCCAATCTGAAGCATAGCATTTTAAGTAACTTGGGGCATCTTATTAAAAAGAGGCCAAAGAACTGGGAAATTTAAAGCTTTTGCACATTTCTTTCTGATTTTGTTGTTCAGGACAAACAATTCTAATTATTTTATCACCTTCTTGTATGAAAAACTAGGCATAAAATTTATATATCTGTAAACTGGACATGCATTAAAAACAAAACAAAACAAAAAAACCCAAAACAACAAAAACCGGAAAAGGAGCACCTGAACTCCTAAAACCTATCACATTTCATTATAGTGAATTTTGCAGATTCCTGGGCAGTAGATAGTGTGGATTTAAACCTCCTTGCATAAAGGGAAGGAAATTAATAATGTCATTCAACCTTTCATTGGTGCTCCAAGAGTTTAAATTCTGGGGAAGCACAGGACCACTGTTACAACTCTGTCTTAATGAAAATCACGAAGTGCAGATCCTCGTTTTCATCATTTCCCCTTTACTACAGACAAAATCAAAAATATTTTGCATTGGGCTAAATGGAGATTCGGTTTGAAAGAAGTATAACCAAAAGTGTTTAAATCGTCTTGTTGCTCTTCAGTAATTAAAACATTATGTGTTCATCTCTAACTGTGGCATAACAAAGGACCAGAATTAATTGTCTTCCAGCTGTGGGATTACCACTGAAACACACAGAAAGATTTGCAAGCAGAATCCAAAAAAACTTAGAACTTAAACAGAAAGAAAAAAACCAAAACATTAAAAGAGGAATTTGATTTCATGTATATCTCAACTCACAGATTCCCTTGCTGTTTTTATGAGGTGAGCATTCTCTTGTAAAGGTTCATTTTGCAGTTTCGCAGCACAGCCAAACGAGGGAATAAGGTGGATTAAGTGTCACTTGTAAATCGAACTTTCAGTAAGGGATAAACTCAGAAACTGTATGTTTCTGTTACTGACTTGCTTTTTGAAAAGGAAGTATTACAAGCAAAACCTAGTGCTTGCCAGCAGACATTTAGCAGGAGACTAGGATAGGGTTTATGGATCCAGCGATGTCCTCCTAGCCATCACCAGGGGAAGTGGCTCAGAGCAGAGTGACACATTGTGACAGATGCACTTGGCAGTGATTCTTTAAGCAATTAAAATCACTCATTCACAGCACACATGCAGTGGCAATGGCTGCAGACTTCCTCCCTGCAGGTCCAGGGCTCGGTGCTGCCATCTTGTTGTGCTAGGGCTGCCCAGGTAGCCACTGGGGTGAGCCGGCATCCAGGCAATTTTGACCATTGAGAGGTTGGTGACATTGGAACAGAAAGGGTATTTTTTTAGGGCTTAATGCAAACAAGCAACAATGTAATGGAAAATCTGGTCTAAATGAAGTTTGCTCAGAACTTTAAATTGCTGAGGGAACCAAAAAAACTTCTCAGCTGCTGCTGCCATTGGGGATTTTTTATTAATAATCATTATTGACAATTCACAGTTCAAAATATATCATAATCCTCTAAAGCCCTTTTTCTTGAAATAGAGATACACATTTTAAGTATCCAATATAATTTTGGGGGGGGCGGGGCAGGGTGGGGGAAGAGGAGAAGAAATCCAATCAAGTAATTACCAGTAACTAATTCTGCAACAAATTAGTGTATCAGTAAATGAAATGTAGCATCTTGGTTTCTTACATTAATGTACAGTTCATAATAGGGTTAAATCACAGAAGTTGTAGAATTTAGTAAAACGTGAACTCAGCGGGGTATGTGCTGACTTCTCCAATCTGATGAGTGAACTATAGAAAACGAAAGATGAGTGTAGTGGTTTAACACAGGCTGGATGCCAGAGGCCCACTACAGCCATTCTCTCACTTCTCCCTGCAAACAGAAAATATAACAAAGGGCTTTGTGAGTTAATGACCATAAAATATTCCTTGCTAACCACCATCACAGGCAAAATAGACTCTGTGTAGGGATATTAAGTTATTACTAACAAGATCAGAGCTTAAGAATGAGAAACATAAGAGACACCTTTCCTCCCACCCTCCCCTTCTCGATTTTCAACCTCCTCTCCACCAACGGTGCAGGGAGACAAGGCATGGGGTTACAGTCAGTTGCTGTTCCGTGACACTACTTAGGGAAAGGAGTCCTTCCCCTGAATCCCGTGGGGTCCCTCCCACAGGAAACTGCTCCGGCATGAGTCACTCCCAGAGAAAACAGTTCTTCACAAACTGCCCCAGTGAGAGTCCATCCCATGGGCAGCAGCTCTTCAGACACTGCTGCCAATGGGCCACTTTTCCACAGGGCACAGTCCTTCAGGTACAGCTGACCCAGCGTGGGTCCCCCACAGGCCACAATTCCTACCAGGAAATCCTGCTCCAGCGTGGGCTCCTCTCCCCATGGGCCACAGTCCTCTACCAGGACCCTGCTCCAACACGGCGCTCCCACGGGGTCGCAGCCTCCCTCCGGCATCCACCAGCCCCAGCGTGGGCTCCTTCGTGGGCCACAGGTGGATCTCTGCACTCCTGTGGTCCTCCATGGGCTGCAGGGGCACAGCTGCTTCACCATGGTCTGCACCATGGGCTGCAGCTGGATCTCAGCTCCGGCACCAGGAGCATCTCCTGCCCCTCCTTCTGCACTGACCTGAGTGTCTGTGTTGTTGTTCACAAGCTCTCACTCTGCTCCTCTCTGGCAGCCATCTTCATCTAAATTAAACTTTTTTCCCCTTCCTCCTTCAATGCTATCACAGAGGCGTTCCTTTAACTGCTGGTTGGCCTGGCCTTGGTCAGCAGCGGGCCCAGCCTGGAGCCGGGTGGCATTGGCTCTGCTGGACATGGGGGAAACTTCCAGCAGCTTCTTGAAGAAGCCTCCCCCTCAGCCCCCCCTGCTTCTACCAAAACCTAGCCACAGAAAACCCAATACAATGAATTTTATAATAATTAGACAGAGTAAGAAAGAATTAAATTTTAGATTATCCAAAACAAGACAGGAACAGGTTTGTGATTTTTTATTTATTTTTTGTGGTTACAAATTTTTTCCTTTGTAAGTAAATGAGTGTTTTTGTGGCTTGCGCCTAATTTAAATTCTAAGTTTCAGAACTCCATGTGCATCTTTCTGTACTGAAATGAATTAATTATTTCAGGCACTTAATTCATACGCTATTAAACCAAGCCAAAACCATGAAAATGCCATGGTTTAGTGAAAATTTCTCTTTACCTTGGAATAGCTGAGTAACAACTGAAATGAGATTGGAAATAATCTTTTTCTTCTATAAACCTTGCACCTGGAAGACAATACATCTGTTTAATATCTTGCCATTTCTATCATTTTATGGTGTACCTGAAACTGTTTTAGCAGTAGTCATATGAGGCTTCTGCCTATTTCTTTTGTAAATCTAGTTCAATTATTAAGAGTAACCTATTCCTATGACTATACTTTCAACACAGAGATGCATGTATCATGGTTGGTTTACCTCATGCTTGAATGCATTTAAGAGCAGGAGAAATGAAATTCTAGTTAATTTCAGACTAAGAGGAAAATGCCATTTTCCTTCAGCAATGGACTCTATCTACTGTTCCTAAACATTTTCATCTTAGTAATAAAGCAGGAGCTAATTTAAAGGAATTAAAAATTCCATTAAAAGAAATATGTGAAGAGTTAGTTGTTGGGTTTGGGTTTTTTTGTTTTTGTTTTTTTTTTTTCAGAAAATAAGTATACTGGTGGTTTTTTAATTTCAGTACACAATTCTCCGTTAATCAGTATTGTATGTAAATTACTACTGTGATTATAGTTTACTGGTATTATAAATACATATAAAATTAGTTGACTAATTGTTTTCTCATTTGCACTGGGCAACCAGCAACTCTCCATCAACATACAAATTAGTGAATATGGATGATGGCATCTGCTGCACCTCAAAAGGGAATACTCCAGTATTCTTATGTGAGAATTTATTTTGTTCCAGTTTTTAGTGTTGTCTTTGTTTGATCCTCTTTCTCTAATATGTGTTCAGTGAAATAAACATATCCAAGTTTCTAGAGGTTTATCAAAAAAACAAATGCTGTGTAATTTCAGAGACTTCAGTGTTTTCTGTACAGAACCAAATGTGTGGGCCATTATCAACAACAGTTCCTTAACTGCTGGATACTATGAGTGCATGTGAAGCAAAAGAGCTGAATAGTAAATTGTCGTAATTTCACCATATTTCCATGTGGAATACTACGTTTATTAGAAAACATCCCAGAACCAGAAAATTAAATTATGCCAGCTCTGAATACAAATTATTTGGTGGATTAATTTTAAAAGAAATCTGATGAAAAATGCAATTTTAGAAGGAGAAAAAATTGTATAAATACTTTAATAAATTTATTTTTATTAAATATATAATTTAATATCAATATGGTGCAATATCTTTGTTTTCCCTGTTAGTCAATGTATGGTGTCTGTCTGAGATGGAGCCCATTTCCCTATATAGCATATGGCCTGGTACATCTGATCCACAGAGATATAAAGCTTTAGTGGACACCGGTGCACAGTGCACGCTGATGCCATTGAGGCACAGGGGTGCAGAACCTGTGAGTTTAACAGGGGAGAAATTGGAAAAGCATCCTATTGTGACTGGCCCAGAGGCCCCTTGTATCATTAGCATTGACTACCTCAGAAGAAGATACTTCAAGGATCCAAAGGGCTATCAGTGGGCTTTTGGGGTAGCTAATGTCAACAAAGAGAAGATGAAGCTGTTATGTACCCTGCCTGGCTTTCCAGAGGATCCCTACATTGTGGGAATATTGCGAGTCAAGTGCTAATTACTACCTGAACGGTGCACCGACGGCAATATCTCACTAACCAAGACTCCTCAATCCCCATTCATGAATTAATTCGTCAACTAGAGAGCCAAGGAGTTATCGGCAGGACCTGTTGACCCTTCAACAGCCCCATAGGGCCAGTACAAAAGTACAAACAGAGAGTGGAGGCTGACAGTGGACTGTCCTGGCCTGAATGAAGTCACACCACCTCTAAGTGCTGCTGTGCCAGACATGTTAGAACTTCAGTATGAGCTGAAGCCAAAAGCAGCCAAGCGGTACGCTATGACTGATATTGCTAATGTCTTCTTCTCCATCCTTCTGGCAACAAAGTGCAGGCCACAGTTTGCTTTCACTTGGAGAGGTGTCCAGAATCAGCTATCCCAGGGGTGGAAACATAGCCCAACCATCTGCCATGGGTTGATCCAGACTGCACTAGAACAGAGGAATGCGCTGGAACACTTCAACATATTCACAACATCATTGTGTGGGGAAAACGGCTGTAATGAGTTAACCTTGTCCGGCCGCCAGGTGCCCACAGTTGCTCTAACCCCGTTTTGGCACCCCCCCCCCCCCCCCCCCCAGTCAGGCAGGGAAAAAGAATGAGATGGTAAACAGTGGGTTGGGATAAGGCAGTTTACTAAAAGCAAAAGCGAAAGCAAAGCAAAGCGCATGCAAAAGCCAAGCACTAATCTAATCTCTGCTTCCCATCCACGGAGATGACCGGCCACATCCAGAGAAGTAGGGCTTCAACACGTGTAGTGGTTCTCTTGGTGAGCCACCATGGGAGACTGTGGGTGCCCCCTCCACTTCCTGTTTCTCCTCAGCTTTATACCTGAGCTCACATCATACGGTATGGAATATCCCTTTGGTCAGTTTGGGTCAGCTGGCCCACTTGTGTCCCCTCCCAGAATCTTGCCCTCTGTTGGGGAAGGGACACTACAGTCCCAGTGCTGAGCCCAGCAGTAGTCAAAACACTGGTGTGCCATCAGCACCGTTCCAGCCACCAATGCACAACACAGCACTGTGAGGGCTGCTATGGGGAAATGGGCTCCATCTCAGACAGATCCAATACAGTCAAACATATTTTCCTTTAATAAATGAGTTTTCTTTAATAATTATGAGTTGTCAGAACTTAGCTTCATTTCACATATACTTTTAAGACTAAACACATTTTTGGTTTAAAACGTCTACTTATTATCATTGATAGGTCAGTCCAGGCTGGATTCCATTGGTATAACCCCAGGGTACCTCATCAACCTATAAAATTGCAACTCCTTACTACACAAGTGGAGCTGGTGTTCAAGTCCATATAAGAAAGCTATACTTAACAGCACTAGAATGAATATCAAGTAGGCATAATGTTGCCAGGTAGCTTTTTGGAAAATGTTTGAATTCGGTGTAACTATTGCCAGTATCTTACATTTTCAAGAGGTAAAAGATAATTTTTCCAAGATAAGTGTGTTACTCCAGAAGCTATTTCTTAGGTAAGGTACACGCACGTATTTACATATATCACAGCAAATTGTGTTTGATATAATTTCATGAAAACTTGAAAGTAGTAGCAAGATATTAACCCTTTCAACTGTAAAAAAGTGTGAAATTTTATTTTAGCGAATTAATTTCCTTCTTCTTAAAATGTGCTTGAAATTTCAGCTTATGAAATTCTTTTAAATAGTTACAGTCTCTCTCTCTCTTATTTTTTTGTTTTGTTTTCTGTTGGTTTGTTTGTTTGCTTTGTTTTAAATTCACCTAATTTTTTTATGTCACATGCCAAGACAGTTTGTTTGAGCTTAACAAGTCTGGAGAAGAGGAGACTCAGGGGTGACCTTATTGCTGTCTATAACTACCTGAAAGGAGATTATAGTCAGGTGGGGGTCCATCTCTTCTCTCAGGTAACTGATGACAGAACAAGGTGACACAGTCTCAAGCTCTATCAGGGGAGGTTTACACTTGACATTAAGAAGAAATTCTTCATAGAAAGGATGATCTGCCATTGGAATGGGCTTCCCAGGGAGGTGGTGGAGTCACCGACCCTGGAGGTGTTCACGAGTAGGCTGGATGAGGCACTGGGTGCCATGGTTTAGATGATGGGTTACTGTTAGATTATAGGTTGGACTTGATGATCTCTAAGGTCTCTTTCAACTTTGCTGATATTCTGATACTGTGATGATGTGAAGTTAAACAAATATGTACTTCATGAACTGATATTGTTATTTGTGTTGATATCCAGGAGTAAAGCTACATACAGTAAGGTTTTCATGTGTATTATTCAGCTCTCTAAAAATTCTCACAGGTTTTAAACTTTTTTAAACATAGTTGTTACTGCATCTTTCATCTTCTGACAAGGAGAAATTCTCTATTTTCTGTTGTGGATGTCCCATCCTTGGAAGTGTTCAAGGCTAGGTTTTGCTTTGAGCAACATATTCTAGTGGAAGGTGTCCCTGCCCATGGCACAGGGCTGGGAACTAGATGATCTTTAAGGTTGCTTCCAACCAGAGTGCCCTTGGGAAGAAGAGTAGCCTCTGCGGAACTCTGTCAGGGCAGAATTGTGCAAGACATAATACTTTGTACAACAAAATAGGGAAATATTTAGCCACGGACAGGGAATTAACCATACATAATGCAATAGCAAACGGGTCTCTACTTCTACTTATTTTACAGAAAAATTACTGAGAAAACCATATGTCTTTCCACAGGGAAGAGTGTGTTCAGGCAGTAAATGTGCATCCATAAAGCTGGAGTGGTGAACATGTGTCAGCTTTCACTGAAAGTCCCGTTACCGGTTACCAATGTGTTATCAATTTCACCGGACACATTAAATCCATTTTCCTCTTAATCATACCTAGTTTGGCATTCTGGGATGCTCTCAATTTACAGATACAGAAAATGAGAAATGTGCCAGAAGTACTCTGCACATTGCTAATTTATTCTACTGGTGCATAATGCTACACTTGCTAGATAAGAACAAAAATACTTAATTCTAGATTTCCCAAAGTATGAAGGCAATCCAAACAGACTAATACTTAGTATTACTGAGCTAAGCTATGTAACATAAATGCATTCCTAAGGTTAATGCTAAAAGCTGTGAAATTTCTTTCCAAGACTGACCAGAGTAATTTTCAATTTACTTAATTAGGTGAACTGGTTGGCATATTTTAGAAGTTACATTTCAGCCATGACTATTTTGGAGAAAAATCCCACTGAACTTTGTGGTTATTGCAATTGACTTCCTGCTTGTGCTGTTATCAGATTAAATTCCTAATCCCTATTTTGTTCATTTAGCCTTTCTCTTTGAAGACACTATTGCTGCTACAACCAGCTAATCATGTACAGGCTATTTTTGTCCTTTAGCTGTTGTGTTCAGACACAACATATCTATGTAAACCAACTGCTTTTGTCAAGCTGTTTTGACAGGAATAGCTGGCTACTTCAGGAACAGCATGTACAAATTAGATCTTCTAATTGTGTACACAATAGAAAAAGCTTCTCATCCACGCTTTGCCAAATAATATTTTTCAGGAAATGCAAAATATTTTTCAGTGCTAGTGCCATCAGATAAGACTACAAATATGCAGAGATTTCAGCAGAGCCATGAAGTAGCTATCTGAATGTGCTTCAGAAAAAAACACATTATTTACCGCTGTCCACAATTTGAAAAAGGCTTTTTTTTTTTTTTTTTTTTAACATCAGGTTGAAACTAGCCACACAAATTTTAAAACCTAGTAACATTATTTCAGAATACTTGAAAACCATAGATATAAATTTAAAAACTTGATAGACAAAATGTTACAAATGCCTTATTTAGTATTCCTGATGGGTGTTTTATTAAAACAGAATACAAAAATGTTTTTAAAATATTTTAAAGTCAAAAAATCTTAAAAATATATGCATTAGTGAAATGTGTAACGTTATCTTGTTAAAGCCTTCAGGTACTCATATGACATAAAGCTAGTTCAATTACTTCCAGAGCCGGACATTTGGCTTGAGGACCAGTAACCAGGCTAGATAGCCTTTCTCAAGCCACACTTATCATAATAGATTTACAACTTGAGAAGAGTCAAAGAATAAAAAGCATCGACAGTGACATAATAAAGTGCCTTGGTGAAGCGACTATGTAGCATAATACCTGATAACTGCAGTCCTCATTTAAGACATTGTATTCAGTGATATTTTCCTGTCATGTTTACCTTGTCTACTTTTTTCTAAAATCTTTCAAGATTTGCTAAAACTTTCAAAAAAAATCACAATATATATACACAATACAATACAATATTTTTTTTTCCCAGAATGTATCTAATCACTTTTTGGAATTAATAATTTAGAAATGACCCTATCTTTAAATAGTTAAATAGAACAAAATCTGAAATTGTTTTCAAAAAGACAGGTATTATTATGTCTCTTGTATTTGATTCTACCTTCCACTTTTTCAAATTCATTTCTAAGAATCCTTTAAACACCACAGAAACCTGTTTAGCTTTGACCTTTTGATGCACACTGTAATATTTCTCATGGGATTGCCTCTTTACTGTTATGTTTTTATCTCATATGGTTCTTCATGATCCCTTATTATTTCCCAGAAACTGTAATTTAGTTCAACTATTTTGTTTTTTTCATCAAGCATTGTCTTTCCTTAGGAAACAACACTTAAATTTCCTTATAGGTATGTATTCCAGTGCATAAACCCAGATACATACTCCACACCCACCTACTTGCCATGACATTTTGATCACTTCATGACTATATCTCTAGTGAAAGCTGGCCATATTTCATAGTATATATTTCTGACAAAAACAACATATTTGCCTTTGTTGGACCACATGGCGCTTAATTTTGAAACTGAGGAGGTTTGGACCGCAGGGTAGTGTTGGCCACTCTGTACCTGTCTGAATCTGGTTGTTTTCAGTTCCAGATGAAGAACTCAGAGGGCAAATAAAAATTCCAGAATAAACAGCAGCACTTGAAAATTCAAAGTTACAAATCATCATTTGGTAAACATCAAACAACTAAAACCTTCATTTTCTTTTCTGTCTCTTTCTAGCTATTCTTTCCAAATACATAAGAGTTTTTTCATATATAAGCCTTTTCCCTTTCCTCTAAAATGGTGGGGTGTTTTTTATAGGTGTCATTTTGCTACCTATTAGACAGATGAAACTGGAAGTAATATCAGAAAAAAAGGAACACCAAAGAAAGCCTCATTTATACAAATTGGAAAGAGATTAAAATTGCTAGATTAAGACTGGCAGTTTATTTCATATTGACCAGAAAAAACACTTTTCTTGATGATTTATTCTTCTGTAAACTGCATCAACAGAATAGTAAGACAACATAAGAATCACATTCTGAAGTATCATTTTCATTATCAAGAGTAATTATCAAAAAACTTGTTTTTAACACGTTTTGGTTCATCTTAATTGTAGAAAGGTTTATAACACTTGTTATGGGGGATTTAATTCACCCTGAGTGATGAATGTGAATCATTTTCACACTAAGGAAATGTAAATCAGACAGCAGCTTTTCTCTGTACTGTACTTTATGATGCTTGGTCATATCTTTATATCTTCTAATTTTCTTAGGTTTATTGTAAGGTACAACTAAAGTAATTATAGAAGTATTACAACAGTAAAGGAGTAAAATATTCCTATTTTTAACTAATACATGTTCATACTTTCCTGAATATATTAAAACTATTATTTATGGGTATATAGGATACCTGGGATTTCATTCACTTATAAGCATATATGGTTGAATTTTAGTTCATTTTAAAATAATCTAAAGTCACATCTAAGCATTTCCTTCACTGTAACCTAATTCCACAGTCTCAGTCTGTCTATACCTGTCTCAGTACAGCTATATTTTAGATTGTGATCCACTGAGAAAAAACATCTTCTTAGTAACATAAATAGGGGCATAATTTATTTCAAAATTGGACAATTATTGGCAGGACTGGAATATGCCTATTCTCTATAAGTCTATAAATTTGGAAAAAATCAGAGATAAACTTCTGTGCTTTCATTTTATTTCTTATCTGTACAACAACTTCAGTGTAGAAATTTGATTCCCGAGCCTGAACAACTTGACCTGATTCCTCAGAAATACAGTCTAATTATTTTACTTTTTAAATGGGGCAACCTGGGATGTACATACAAAGTGAGATATTCTGGGAAGCAGTGCTGTGGAAAGGCACCTGGAGATCGTGATCAATGGCAAGTTGAATATGAATCATCAGTGCCTTGGCAGCCAGGAGAGCCAACTATGTCCTTGAGGAAAAGCTGTATGAGGAGTGGCTGAGGTCATTTGGTCTGTTCAGCCTGGACAAGATGAGACTGAGGGGAGACCTTATTGCAGTCTACAACGTCCTTGTGAGTGGAAGAAATGGGTCAGATGCTGATCTCTCTGGTGACCAGTGACAGGACTCCAGAGAATGGCCTGAAGTTGTGTCGGGGGAGGTTTAAGTTGGATATTAGAAAGAGATTCTTCACCCAGAACGTGATTGGGTGCTGGAACAGGCTCCCCAGGGAAGTGGTCACAGCACGAATCCTGACAGAATTCAAGAAGCATTTGGATGGTACTCTCTGGCACACAGTGTGACTCTAGGGTATGGGCTTGTGCAGGGGCAGGAGTTGGACTCAATAGATCCTTGTGCATCCCTTCCATCACAGCATGTTCTGCGATTCTGTGATTACTAGAGAAAAATTGCTACAGTGGAAAGAAAGTGTCACACTGTTAAACTACTTGTCCCATTAGTGTATGGTTATAGTATAGTAGCTAGCAATAGTGTTTTGGAAAATTGACAACATATGAATATTTCTTCTAAGTTACATTCATAGGTATGTGGGCTATTATACATATCAAAAATTTCAGGCATACGAAGTACTCTCAAACATAAGCAAATACAAAATACATTAAAATTTGTATTTTTAAAAAATCCTTTAAGAAGGAATGTTCTAAGGTGCTATGGAACTTTAGTAGACATAAGTTTTCTGGAAATAAACGGGAATTTCACATAAACCAGCTGGTCCACCAATGATAAATGCTCAGTTTTATTGATAGAAACATTAACATTTAAATATTTATATAGGTATGTGGAATTTCAGACCCTTTCTTGCAGTGTTGATATGATCCAGTATTTACAGGTCACAGAGCATTGCATAGTACAGGAAAGGAGTCATTGCTATGACCAGTCCAACCAAAGTGCAGATTTGAAGGATGGGCCAATTGTTCAACTTCAAATGGTTTTTAGTGATACCTATTTGTAATGTGATGCAACTCAGCTGCTGTATGGAACTGTGTCCCTTTAATGTTGTGGTGCTGTATAAATGCCCATAAGTATGTGATAATATGAGCACAGATTTGCAGAAAGTAGCAAAAATTACAGACATGTCAACATTAGGATCAGAAATAATTTGATCCATAAAAGTATGATTTTTCTTACATTAAAACAACAGGCTTATTGTTTGTCCTTTCCATTCCTAGAGGATTAGGCTGCAAATGCCTCAGTGCAATGTGCAAAGCCTTCTGCATGCAAATGGTTTCTGCAATAACACCTGTCCCTGTCAAGCTGTGCTGGGAAATTGTGCATTGAGGTGTTTAAAAATGACACTATGACAGTTGAGATCATCTAACATGCTCAAGGTAACAGGCTCCTGACTTAATCACAAGGGGCTGGAGCCAGGGCATAATCAGTGCTGGGTCCTTAACCGCAGGATTTGTTCCCTGCCTCGGTTCATTGGAGCCTGAATCTTGCTGATTTCTCAGGCATGCCTCAAGACCCATTTGTTCTCTGAGGCTTTTCCAGAGGGTAGAAATAAAATGAGGAGAGTTTTCAGGTGATTTGACAGGTGATCTGGAAAGTCATTGTCAGGTTCTCTTTAAAAGTATTGCATAAGCCTCTGTAAATATGCAAGTGGGAAGGCAGGTGAACAGTTTCCAGCAGAAAGAAACAGCTCATTGCAGATTGAACTAAATTCCATGCAAAATATTATATTTGGTTCTAAGGACACAAAACTTTCCCAAAACTTCTTCTGCTCATAGTTAGTTCAGTTACTTATCACCTCTATTTGGATAACTAATACTTTAATATATGGACTCTTCATATGCAAGATGTTCTGAAGGCTAGGGATTCTGTGACTCATTGAAGCTCTGTTGACTGATGCAGATCTTCTGAGATGAAGAATTGAGCATTTCATTTAGCTTTGAAAGAAATTAATTGTCTATTTTTCAAATAATGGGTTTTTTATTTTACTTGTTCATTACTTTTAAATATGTCTAAATATATATTTAAATGTTTAATGTTTAAAAAACACCTATACTCAGATATGCTTTATAGAAATGAAGGAGCAATCAATGCTCATCTAATGCATTAAGAAAACTTTTAAAGAAGTGAGTGGAGAATTATGGTGACAGTGGGCCTTACAGCCTGTGTTTTATAGAAGTATTGCTGTTCACTTTTTAATTGGGAGCCAGGTCTAACTGAAAATTTGACTTACTGCCTAATCTTACAATACAAGCTAGTGAATTTTTGTTTAAACTCCCATGAGAGTGCTGTGTATAAGCACAATATAGAAGACACAATGCTATTAATGTCTTTAGAATTCAGGTTTTGAAAATATATCTGTCTGAGGAAGAACATCTTAACCTCAGAGTTGTTCAGCTTATGTCAAGGCATCTAAAACCTTATCACTGCAAACAAAATACCCTCCACACTTAATAGCTGAGTTTGGCAGCAGATTATTTTCTCTTAGCCTGATTATAGCAAGTAAAAAAAATTATTATGTACTTTTCAATAGAATGGGTACTGAATTTCTTGTAGAGTACATGATAAAGATCAGAAGTGTTTATTTTATGAGTTAGTCTCCACTAGCTACTGATATTCTCAAGTGAGGCTGCATTCAAAAATGTTACTGAAGACAAAAAGCCAGATTTGTCATATTTTAGAAGTTTGGTAGTTTTATGTCTGAGTATATTAGGAAGCAGGGCACACAGAGATGTACTGCATGCTACTGATTTCATTTCGCTTTTTGCATTGCTCTGACAGCAAGGTCATTTATCTTTTGGATAAGGAATAAGGAGAAAAAAAACCCAACAAGCTATTTCATTTGAAAATTGCATTGTGTATTCTTGAGAACATTTGGCTGCTGCCCACTTTTGGCTAATTTTTATTCCATGAAAAGCGAGCACACTCCTCACCAATAAGTCAACTTGGTGACAGGTGCCAAAGCATTGATAGGCATGATCTGGTAGGTTAGGAATACTTGCATTGCAACTGCTTATTTTAATTCATAGAGGACTAAAAAGGAAGAAAATAAAAAAATGTTACTTTTATTTTTATTTTTTTGGGGTAGATCCAAAAAAGTAGTCTAGAGGAAGAGGAGAAGGCTCAGGGGAGACCTTATCACTCTCTACAACTTCCTGGAAGGATGTTGTAGCCAAGGGGAGGTCGGTTTCTTCTCCCAGGCAACTAGTGACAGGATGAGATGACATAGCCGCAAACTGCACCAGAAGTGGTTCAGGTTGGACATTAGAAAGAATTTTTTCATGGAAAGAGTGATTAAGCCTTGGAATGTGCTCCCCAGGAAGATGGTGTAGTCATCATCCTTGGAAGTGTTCAAGAAATGACTGGATGGGGCACTTAATGCCATGGTTTAGTTGACAAGATAATACTCAGTCAAAAGTTGGACTCGATGATCTTGGAGGTCTTTTCCAATCTAAATGATTCTATGATTCTGTGAAAAGCTCATGCTTTTCTCTAAGAAACGTAACTTCCTTGAAGGCAATGTTTGATATGGTTTGACATATCACAAATACTAGAAGTCAGTACATTGGAATAAGTGGAATGTGTTATAATGTGCACAAAAAGAAGAAAAAAAATTTAAAAAGTTGAGCTTCAAATTAAATAATTGAACATGCAGTGAAATGTCTTATTTCAAGTCTTGCTTCCAAATACCCTGGAGATTTTTCCAAATAATGTACAATTATTCTACTAGGTTCCTGCTGCTTTCTTTCAAGGAAGGTCCTTGAGCTGTGAGATTACACAACATGGGCATGAGATAGAAAGTGTTCACTTCTATTTGTTCCCCATATGTCTCTTCCACAACAGCTCTCCATCAACTTCCATTTGGAAATAAGAAATTGACATGAAATCAATCCTCTTTTAGGGAAAGAAAGGGGCAGAGGTGTTTCATGAGATACTTTAAAGTTTCAGATTTGATCCCCTCCAACCCCACCTCTTAAACTGAAATGCAAAAGTTTTCAAAGCTTTTCATGAAGAAAAGGAAGAGACAGGAATAGATTGATTAGTCAGTGCTCTTACATGGAATGGTAAGGGTTTAGATAAAATGTAACGATCTATTCTAACAGCTTCTGGACACTTGCATTTTCTAATTAGAGACGTTTTGTCTGAATATACACCATCATTTTTTTCCTGCACTGAAAAGCAATACATGTGACAAACAGAGAACTCATGGTGAATTATTGGGTTCATCAGCATTTGCAAATAATATTAAGTACTAAAGCCTACAAAATTTATGAAGGTACATCTTTAAGTCCAGAAATATTTACAGAACTTAAATCTTTTTGAAATCCTCTCAAGTCATCAAAATAAGTACCTCAAACAAGGTACACAGCTGGATTCTTTTCTTTCAGTCAGAATCCCTGTACTTCTGCTTAGAAGACTGTTAAGAAAATACAGGTCAGAACTAATTGGCAATGTTTATAATGGGAATGAAATCTGGGCTTTTTACATTGTAAGTGATGCTGAACATAATACAAGACTGGAAAGCCATTTGTCTAATCAGATAGGTTTTATAATTTTTTTCGGTCGTAAAATGCTGAAGGGTGTGAAATTTTACATTCACTTTTTATTATTATTACTTTAACAAAAACCTTTAAAATTTCACAGAAATAATGTATATTTTTGATTTTACTTTAAAATAACTCACATGCACATAGATGCATAACAGGCAAATTGTAACTCTTATTCAGATAGCAATTTCCTTAACATACAGCATCTAGTCTCCATTTTGAGCTGTTTCCTATTCTCTATGTCATATTTTCTCATTTTGTTTCATGTCACATAGTCTGGACTTGATTATTGATATTTGTCTCAGATATTGTTACCTCTATCACTGATTTCTGGACTAGAAACTTTGACCCTTTCATTTATCTCCATCAATGCATTTTCCTTCACACAGCAGTTCTTCTCAGCTGAAATACATTGCTATACATTGACTAGTCATATAGGGAAAGATGTTTAAGCGTTGGAAAACATACACATTCATCTCAATGTTTTGTCCATTAGTGTAGAATCACATACATACAAGCAATGAGGATTAAAAACAGACAATAAATACTAATTTTTTACTCACTTTGGAAACCTTTCCCATGACATTCTTTTTTGTAAATACATACTTTGCCTTTCAAAAATCTGACGTGTTTGAGTTACTGGAGCTGAATTTGGAAGGATTATCTGTAATCCTCCAGCATTTAAATTCAAGAACTGATGACTTGCATTCTACCTAGCAGTGTAAACCTCTAGGAGGACTAGATAGTGACTGATGTAGCTGTTTACTTGTCATCCTTTCATCCTTGAATTTGTGTTAATCCACAAGTGCAATTTTCTATTTGAAATTATTTGTCATGCCAGTATCTTTTAAACCAGAGTCATGGAGAAAAAAAATATTTTCTAATAGAACTTTAGAAATTACCTTATATCTTCTGAATCAGTGGGGTCTAATGTAGTGGTTTTAAAAAGTTGGACTGATTTAAGAACTTGTTGAAACAGCAGCTCCTTTGATGAATATTCATCTTCCACTTATCTTAAAATTTGATTTCATAGATATCTGATGCCTGTAACTTAGAAACAGTCAAGCATTTGGCATAGACTTGTGCAATGTTTGTAATTTTTGGGGGGATAGATTCAGCCCCCGGTTTATAGCAACAAGGTGCTTTGCCCATGGCCAAAACAATAGTTTTCTTCTTCAGGGGGGAGGATGCAGATTCCCTGCATGAGATGGTGTAGCACTGACAAAGATCTTTCTGGAGGTATATCAGTCAAATGTTAGAACTGGATGAAGTATAACTGTACACTGTATGAATCTTCCAGTTGGCTTCCACATGCAATGGGAAGAGACCTGTAGAAGTCCCTGGTAGGACAGTCTCACTTCAGGCTTTGTAACTGTTAGTAAAAACCTTCATACGTACCTTATGCCTCTGTCTGTTCCATCTAGTATGTGAAAATCTAAAATCATTTGATATTGGTGGTTTGGCTATTCTTCTAAAAGAGAATATTTGAAACATTTTGCCTTAGGAATGAGAAAGAGAGAAAGAGAGAGAGAGAATGAGTAATCTGGTGGTGTATATTCTATTAAAAAGTCATATTAAGGGAGGACAAATGGCATAGGCACTGACACAATACTGTTCATTGCAGATTTTATAGTCCTGAGCAAAGGCAGGTAGAGCATATCATAGAACCAGGTGATGCTAGTAACCTTTTCCTAGCCAAATACGACAGTTAGATTGATTTTTTTATTGCTGTTTCATAGTTGTTAAAACAGTGATTCTGTGAAAAATGTTATTGTCTTAAAGGATATGCTTCTTTAGGCCACAATTTCGTAATTTGCCAGATTCACCAGCTATAACTGAAGTCCACTCCAATACATTAATTAAAACTAATGGAGCATCTGTCCCGGCTTCACTTTATTTCTTCATAGTTATGTCCCCTGTAGAGCTATTAAAATAGAGGTAGAACAAACTTGAACTCTATTTTTGCATGGCTACAACAAAAATTTGTCCTATGCCAGAATATTTATTAGTGTTAATTACTCAGTCTGACATTCAGATTTCAAATTGATTTTTAGTAGTCAGATTTGAAATAGTATGATTAATAGATTTTCAGTTAAGGACAAAGAAATAAAAATTACTATTCAGATTTAGACATGAAATATCCCCATAGTTTTATTAAGCAAAATTCATGAATAACCATATCCAAGACCCATCCATCCAAAACCCACTACTAATCTTGATCAGCCAGAATATGAGGCTATGTGAGTCCTGTATTCCTCTTTGCAAGAGAACAGCATTTTGCTCTCATGTATACAACATGATTCAGATCTATATGAGATTCAGAACTTGCGTGAGAGCTGCTAATACCATTGAACAAATGAGAGTGACTAAGAAAAAAAGAGTTGTCATAAAGTCAAGACAAATGTGCTACTCAGATTTAAGATTTTTCTCACAGATGACTGACCACCAGGTTTTTAAAACAGATTTCATCACATTTATCTCCTGGGTTTTATGATCAGTTTTATGTATTTTATTCTTCTCCTAGATGTATGCTGCCATCTGAATTCTCCTAATATGTGAAAGCTGAAAAAAATACCCAAATCTAAGAGACCTTCAGATCATGAAAAGTTTTAATTATTGGCTTACTGTGAAACAATATAGAGTACATTCTGCAAACAGAAGCAAATATAGTGGCATAGCTATGAAACTAGTGGCCAGGTTGCAGCAAATTAAATTCCTTCTATCTATAAAAGTTGGGTTTCTTCTGGGTATATACAAAGGTGTGATCTTATCAGCACTGACTGACGTCTATACAAGAATTTAAACTCATTTGACTCTTTTTAAAGTCAGAGAGAAATTAGGTTTCCAAGGCCCTGATGAATTCCAATGTCAAAATATCTACTTTTATCTCAGATATTGATAAAAATTTTCCAGTTCATTTATCTTAAAATATAACATTTTCATTTGCAAGATATTATTTATTATGCCTAAGTTTTTTAAAACAAACAAACAACAAAATAACACTCTGCCACAAAATATTTAGTGGAACATGCCTGTGTAATTCAGGTTTTTATGAGAGAGAGAGAGAGAGAGAGACCTTGTAACCTGTTGCAGAGGAAACGTCTCCCTGCTCCACTGCTCTGCACATGGTTGGTGAGCCCACGTGTATGGCAGAGAAACTTTGCTACAGCAAAGTACATTGGGAAAATACAGCTACAAAGAAGTCTTTCCCTCTCTGGCTGAGAGATAAACTGCATTCCAGCAATGCCTAGAACAAGCAACTCTGCAAAAAAAACCCCAAGCCTGGCTCACACACGTGTGTGATGGCAAACCAGTGACTGCTGAGACCATCGAAACACCACGACATATTCCAACTATTTTAACACACACTGAAACATCATGGTGGGAACTTTTTTCTATGCTTCATTTTTAGCGTAATTCTTAGCCATTTTCCAACTTTCTCTATATTTCCCTTCTCTTTCTCTATGCTTTAGTTTATATTTAAATAAAATTAATTTATTGTTTTAAAATCCAATATCTGAGCTCGTCTATATCTTTATTCTACTTATAAGAACGAAATAACCTTGGTTATGGATTGTAACACCTGAAGTGCACACTTTTCTAGTAGGAACAGGATGAATACTTTTCTGTCAATACTGACACCAAGGCCAGGCTGGATGGGGTTTGGAGCAACCTAATCTAGTGGAAGGTGTCCTTGCCCATGGCAGGGAGGCGGGAACTGGATGATCTTTAAGGTACCTTCCTATCCAAACCATTCTGTGATTCTATGATTCTGATGGTCTTAAAATCACAATAAGCAATTCTCATTTTAAGCATATGAAATATCAAAAACCAGTAATAGTCCTATAAAGAACTTAGTAATAATGAATGTCATTAATGTTTATAGTACAAATCAACAGAGAAAATCCAAAGCTTACTCTCAGATTGATCAGTATGAAAATTGGTTCCAATTATCTTTGGTCCATCATCACATCTTTCTGACTTAGAAACACTTTACATTGTTCAAAAATGGTGAATGATTCGCTCCACAGTCATGAAATAAACTTCAGTATCTGCAGAGATCTTCAGAGCTGAGAGAAAGCTAATTTTCAATTGTATCAAGTAACAGATATAAAAAAGCAAATTTTATGTCATATCAAAATAAGATGCATATCTTTATATTCAGTGAGATGCTGTAATTTCAGACTATAGGTGACTTCCACAGAGCGCTTTTTGATGTTCTTCATCTTCACAGTGCATTATTTTTGCAATATATACATTTCTTTAAAGCATTTAAAATCAATCTCCTTGATGTAATACAAAAATTACACACATTATTACCATTATCTAGCTATCATTTGTCTAATTACATCCATGATGCAAAAGCGTTATTTAAAGTAAGCATAATTTCTGTTTTTCTGTATCATAGATATTTGTTTCTAAGGTCATGATCAGTGATTGAGAGTGACTATACTCAACTAAGACACAGACATTAAGTATCAATCATTATTCAATCTAGAACTGATCATGTGATATGTCATTTGTGGAAAGCACGTTCATTTTTTTTAACATGCATAAAAATGAGATTTTTAACATGCAAAAAAATGGGGTTTTTAACAGATGTCAATTTTTGCTACAATAGACAACACCACTTGCTTTGTTCTTATCTTTCTGTGTAATAAAGCTTGAAGATATAAAGGCAAAATACCCATACCTGAGAAATGCAAGTAAAAGTGGTGTAAATTGGCATATTGATAGTGAAAAATATAACTTTACTCGAGGATGATTACACTTTCACATAGCCCAGAAGAGAGGATACAGTGGGATAATAAAAATACTGGTTGTATTTTTCCAAGCTGTATTTCAACCTGTACTCTACTTACATATGTCCTGAAAATTAATTGCTCTAGCATAGCATTTAGATATTAACAAAATGATAATTTCTGTTCTTACAGGTAAAGCTGAATTAGTGAATGACATGTTAAAGTACAAAATCTCTGCTTCTTGCTCTCAGAACTCACATAAATCTGCTGCAAACCCCACAACTATTATAGAAATTGTGTGTTGTCTCTACATCTCTTTTGCTGTTTGGTAGAAAGACATAGACCTATACTTGCTAAAGGAAATTTGTCTCCAATGGTACAGAATCCATATTTTATCAGTATAAAAAACTTAAATTTTGGTAAAAACATTAAACCTACCTCTGGTCTGACAGAAGGTATTGGAAAGACTAAATTTCCAAAACTGTAGCAGCTAAAGTTATCTGCTTTGTCTGCAAAAGTGATCACACACTGGAGTAGGTTGCCCAGAGAGATTGTCTCTCTCACTGGAGACATTCAAGAACTGTCTGTACGCAATCCTGTGCCATGTGTTCCAGGATGACCTTGCTTAATAGGGAGGTTAGACCAGAAGACCACTATGGTCCGTTCCAACCTTTCCCATTCTGTGATTTTGTGTGAAAATGATTGTATTGACCAAGTGAAAAACCTTTTTTCAAATCAGCATACTTTTTTTCAATACCTCAGCATGTTCATAACAAATGAGAATGGAAAAATACTATTTTCACACATATTATAGCAAAAGTGTACAAATCTGTATATTTGATTTTGTCTGAACTTCATAGGTTTTAGTATAAATAATAATACCATTTGAGAAGACTGTGTATTTGTATTTTGTTTCTTAAAACCATCTTTTTCAGTACAAAGGTTCTTTTGGACACATTTTATATTAAGGACACGTTTTTAAGTAGATTATCAATTTTCAACGATTGTTATTGTCACTAGCTAACTGCATGGTACAGCATTTGACTGGATAAAGTTTGGCTCTAAAACAGATTGATGAGCATTTGCAACACATTTTGCAGATGAGCTTACATGTAATTAAAGCATATGAGCTGCTCTCCACAGTATGCGTATTACAGTCTATGTTAATTATTTATTAAACTTTTTCAAATTCAACTGTTCTAACGAAGTACAAATTACACCGTTAGCCACAGATAGTGCAGAGGCTATATGTGCAAATTTAGCTGCCATGCTTAATTTTATATGAGTTTAAGGATCTGTCAATTATAAGAAAGTTATATATATATATATATATATACATATATATATACATATATATATATACATATATATATGCTTTCAACATGAAATTGATGGGATTGTGCATTTCAAATTTAAAGGATTTAAGGTTATCTAGAACTATATATTGAAAATCAAAGAGGAGACAGCACATTTCATGGCCAGTAGTCAGATTATTATCACAGGTATTGGTATTGTGGTATTCCATTTCCTTCCATGGGCTTTTGGAATTCGTATAAATATGTTGACTTTTTCAGATATTCTAGTACATGAATTTTCATGTTGAAGGGTACTGGTACTACTCATCTATTTTTCTGTTCTATCAAGTCATCTCAGTGAAATATACCTCTGCCAAAAACCTTTGAGAAAGCTCATTTTATACCTGTGAAGGGAAAAAATGGAGCTGCAATGTTATTCCTTGCTCTGAGGAGAAAATACATCTTTTCAGTAATTTTTTGCAGTTCTAGTCACTTCTTTGACAAATACACTTACTATAGCTTATATGCATACCTATACTACAGCTTATATTAAAAGCCTAACACAAAATCCACTCAAACTGTTTTACTATCTTCCCAGCAGTACACATACAGGGTGTTGAAGTTCAGGGGAGAATGGGTACCTTCCTGTAGCAGAATATTAGGCTGTATTACAGCATGTCAGACTATGACATAATGTCTTAAGTATGTAAACATCATCGTGTGACTGTCCTATGTCTCTGGGACAGTGACACATGACCACCTTTCCTTTTGTCTATTGCTTGTATTAACCAAAACAATCTTTGGACTATAAAACCAGAAGAATTTACAATAAAGAAGCTTGTCCATTTTGGCCCTTGTACAGTTTGTATATAGACTGTCTTTCTTTCCTGGATCCTCTGGATCAGCACCATGCAGACAAGGCCAGTATGTTTTGTTGGCAGTTGTGGTTTCAGAAGGTCCTGAGCCCTGATGCCACCAAATTGATGATTCCATTTTAAGGAATCACAAAACACAACTGGACAACACCTTCCAGTGAGTCTTTGTGCATAACCTTCTTTCTACTTTCTTCACAGACAGGTGGTGTTGATCATACACAAAAACGATGCTCGAATATTTTTTTAGCACCTGGAGTCTATAGTACCTTAACATCTGAGGTAAGTCTCATCAAATCTTCTTTTCACAATGCATTTGATGGTTTAAATAACGTCACAAAAATAAAGGCCAGTTGAGGAATTCATTAAAAGTAGACGTAAATTTGCAAAGTGTCTGAGTTTGTTCAGATGTCGGTTATTGTATTAGGTACATCTCTAGTTATGTTTTAATTAACTTTTCAAACTGAGACAGGGAAAAGGGAAACATCTGTTTAGAAAACAAACACACATATTTAATCCATAGCCAAGAGAAAAACAGACATTCATGAGAAAACTTCATCTCTTCACATCTTACTCCGGGTCCCAAATTCACTCATATGGTTTACATAAAAAATATGACACTTCCTGCAGTCAATGAAAGTCAAAGTGATCTCAACTGATTTAGGTAAAAGGTCTAAAGGCTAAATGCTTAGAGAAGAAAAAGTACAGTCATTCAAGAAATTTTCATTTTCCCCCTCCCTCTCCTTCAAGAAAATAATTATTTTGATAGTAAGAATGATTATCAAAAAGAAACTTCGCATGTAACATAAACATCATATTAGTCATGGTAACCTGTCTGCAACAGTAGGGCATCTTGATAAAAAAAGATAGGCATGACAGGAGGCAAGCTACAAAATTTGTCTTTTGAGCAGTTCTGAAATAACTTCTCTGAGGTAAATGGTGATGAAGTCTTTGTTGCCATTACATGGTTTGAACTTTTTTCCTCTCTGTGGGAAAGCAGCGTGTTTGCTCTAAACCGATTTCAAAGTGTTTATTTTAGCTACATTTTTTTTTTTCAAGGAGAGTAAATGTTGAATAATTCTTATAGTGTAGAACTCGCTGGAAGATGCTTGATTTTCCACCTTTCCATTTACTTCTTTGCATCTGTGGGTTTCCCTATAAGGAAGAAAAAAAAGCCCAACATACGGGAAGTAATGATTTCTAGAATTATTTCCATTGCTTTCTAAGGGTGGCCAATTAGATACTAAAATTCAAATTTCACAAGTATTTGGCTGCTTCATTTTCAAGAAAACTGAGTGAATTTAGATGTTCAGCCATCTTTGAGTCTCTGGGTTGTCTTACTTATTTCAGAAAGTGTAGTATCTAAAAAGATTTGGCTTAATTGA
This sequence comes from Serilophus lunatus, assembly GCA_013399895.1. Lineage (NCBI taxonomy): Eukaryota > Metazoa > Chordata > Aves > Passeriformes > Eurylaimidae > Serilophus > Serilophus lunatus. The sequence continues at coordinate 154,205 of VXBA01005735.1, read as the reverse complement.
TGCTAAGATAAGAACCTTGTCACCTCAGCTGCCTGTAGACTATCTAAAGGATGACCCAGAAGCTTTCAGTTCACTGAAGTTAGATGGCAACCTCCACTTGAATCTTTAAAGTTGACTTTTCATCCACAAGCTTGTAAATTAATTATAAGGGATTTTTTCACTAGACAGATTACTTTCCCTGAGGTTAGGGAGAGACAATATTGAAGTAGTTAATACAATCTTAAGCAAATACTCTTCTTTTACCTTAAGATTCATGTAATATCTGAAAAACCTATTGAAACATATAAATACACAGTTTTCTCAAACTATCACTAATTATTTTTATTCCTCTTTATATTTACAAATCTATTTAATCTTCAGATTCAACAGTCAGAAAAGGTTGAGAATTATTTACATTATAACCTAGATTCTACCTCTAGTTAATGCATACAAAAATTTCCCTCAAACTCAAAGAGAAATAGGTTGCTGAACCTCGTAATCTCCATTGCTCAAATTGATAGGATTATGAATATGAGTGTGAAATTTTGAAAAATATTTTAAGTGCTTAATTCTCTTCAATTCTTAGATAGATAATGAGAAAACTCAGAGACCAATCCTCAGGTGGTATAAATTGCAGTAGACTGGGGAGAATGGTGACATGATGATTAACACCTGCTGTGCTCTGTCCCTGGAAAGTCATCATTTCAGAAATAACTATTCCAGTGCTGTTAGTATGAGGAAATTATTTTCTTTTTCCTACTGTTAAGAAAACCCCAACAGCTTCTTTAGTCAAAAAAATATGCTATAATTTCTTTTATCACCTTTTCTGTAAGAAGAAATATTGTAAAAGATGTACTTTGTGACCAAGGCATCAACAATTAAATTAAGTGGTATTCCTATGTGTTGTGTCAAAAAGCAGGCCAAAAAACAACTGGGCTGTTACTTCAGTTAACTGGCAAGCAGTTGTGAAAAGGTGTGCTTGGAAACTGCTCAATATTTTTAAATAACAAAAATAAAAAAAATCTCAAAACACAAAAATGAGCACTTAACTCTAATCTTGGTGGAGAGATTGTTTCTGCCTGGCATTGCTTTGTCTATTCTTAAAGGATTTTCTAAACTTTTTTTGGTTTTGGTATTTTTTTTTTGGTTGCCTCATTTGTTTGGGCTTTTAGTTTTTGTTTTATATTCTTTTTGCTAGCTCAAACTAAGGATTTTTGAGGCCATGATTTTCACAAGTGATTCACATTTTTTTACTACCTGCCTAATATTTTCTGAGAAGACTGATGACACAGCAACATTATGACAAGGGGCGACAGCTTTAGCCTGAAAAATAATTGATTTAGCTTAAACAGTGGTAAAACACTAGAACATGGTGCTCAGAGAGGTGGTAAAAGCCTCATCCCTGTAAGCATTCGAGATCAGCAACCTGATCTAATTGAAAATGTCCCTGCCTATGGCAGGGGGGTTGGACTAGGTGACTTTTAAAAGGTTCCTTCCAACTCAAACTATTCTACGATTCCATGACATTCATGGAAATAGACTGTCTGCTAAAATTTCATATTATAAGCAGTAATTACTACTGAAAACTGTTGTGTAAATTTTAAGAAATCTGATCCATGTGTTTGACAATTAGTAAGGAAGTAAAAAAAAAAAATCACTTGTATAAACTAATCTCCTCTTATCTACTTTTTTGAAACAATGACCAGATCAATAGCAATAGATATACTACACTGAGAATGCAGATAAAAAAGAGAGTACTGAATATATTGCTTCATTTTTCACTACAAGCTTTCAGTTTAAAGCCTGAGTTTGCATTCCTTGCAACTCTAGTAATGCAGGCATCTTATGAAAAGTACTGAATTTATGCACAGTGCTGTGGTCACAGTACTAGACTAATGCAGAATGTGCAATTATGACAATTTTCATAATTGATCCTTTGCTCCAACACATTTTCTGTCTTGGATAGTAGTGGAACTGTGTCTTTATTGCTTATGGAATGATTTTGTTCATTCTTTATAAAATATAGCTAAGGTATTAACTACTTTTCTCTCCTTTTTCATGCTCCTTGTGCTTGCCAGGTATTTAAATAAACAGCACCTCTATAGATGACCTGGTTTTCAGAACATTTTTCAGTTGTAGTGTTTTTCATGATATGTGAGGCAGAAGAAAATCCTTTATAAATCATAACAGATGTCTTGAGAATTATGCTAAATCTCACCCTGGTTTACAGCAACTCTATTAAAATGAATTCGGCTGCTCCTCCCATTATTAAGCTGTTCTTTAAACTTCATTGTTGACAGTACACACTGATAGCAGAAATTTAAAACACGAAGAAAGTACTGAAGGTACTATAAATCAGTTATATATCTGTTTGAAGAAATTATCACAAGACGGAATAAATAACTTAAGCCTCACAACAGACTGGTATTCCAGAAAAATATGTTTACTCTGACTGAAAGCAGATCACTCTAGAAGAGCATCCACATAGTACAAAGAATAAAAGGCATCGCTGGCTCCACAATGTGTACCTACCAGATTATTTGACTGAAGTCAGTCTTCGTTGCCAACAGGAAAATAAACAAACCTTAGTTTCAGTGATTATTTACTTGTCTCTCACAAAAAACTGACAAGCATGAAAACCAAACATAATTTAGGTTCTTTTATATTCTATCAGAGCATCATTTCTCTGGTATTTAAATGTTTTATTATCTTCATTTTGGTGGTGTCTATGTGTTCTTTGTAATCCAAAAGTTATTTTTCACTAATAGTCCTTTTTTCCCCACTTACCAATTGAGCTGTCATTTTCATGCTACTGAAAATACTTTGTCCCATTTTGCATGAATATTTTCTGCAAAATGTTATTTTATTTTCATTTCATTTAAACCGGGTGGAATTTGCAAGTAGAGTTTATGTCAGCCTCTATAATGGTACAGCAGACAACTAAACGAAATTTATTTAATTCTCGAAGGACTATTTTTCAAGTAGCTGATGCTTGAAAACATCCTCATGTATTAACTGAAGAAGTTGAAAAACTCAATAATTTTCTTTAGGAAAGCAAAGAATGGAGTGAAGCAACATTCTTACTAACTTAAATAGCAGAGTACACACACCAGAGCTAGTGATAGTGCTTTGCTGTTTTGCCATGACAGCCTGTTTACCATTTTCTCTACAGTGGAAAATGTTAAGTCATTATGAGCTAATAAACAATTTTACATATATGTGAGTGTGTGTGTGCACCTGTATACAGAGGTTAAAATGAACATGTTCTCTACCTCCAAAAGTAGAAACGCTAACAATTAAAAAAAAAAACACACAAATATTGTTAGAGGTAGCACATACTCAATGTTCTAACAGATGAGGGGTAAGAAAAGGACCATAAAAACGTTCCCCACTGTCATTGTCACATCTGAGGTCAGACAAGAAGCAAACACAACATTCTAGAAGCGTCGATACCTATAAATTACTCTCTTATAGCTATCACTGTGTCTCTATGCATACAATTCTTACACTCAACGTCCCACTAGTTTCAGCAAAAGCTGATTGTGAGGCCAAAGGGCTGCAGCATGTCTTACTTAAAGATTGGCTGGCCACCATCAGTTTATAATTGAGAAGCAAGAAGAATGGAAAGGGGTTCTTAGTAGTTTTCTGTAGTCCTGGGATACATTTGCTTGTGCAAATAGCAAATGAAACAGGAAAAGGTTGCACGACCTCTTACTCATGGTTTCTGGGTCAAGCTTTCTGAAACCCTGTTGACTACTGAGAATTTTAGTTGTTTTATCTTTTCAGTTTATGAGTCTGACTGACTATCCTTCAGGACACGAGGCAAATTGCCTAGGGCCATATCTTCTTATGCCAGTGACTGCAACATGGGAACATTCCATCAAAGATATTTGGAGTTACTGGTGACCAAATATGAGGGAGTAATGAAAAGTGAATGAAAAACACACCTATGAGGAATGTTAATGTAACAACCAATTAATTAACAAATGTAAATATGAGAGCATGCTAATATTAGAAGAGAGATTGATGTTATGGATAATGTGATTTCAGTTAGATTGTTGCAGGGAGTACAGCCTTCTTAAAAAGTTAATTTTTGCTTGTATGCTACCCCCTGAAAGCCTGTACAGGAGATGCATATATGCAGATACATGTATAGATATATACAACCACATATGTAAGTACATATACATGCATGCACAGATGTGATAATCTTCAATATCTGAAAGGGGTTAGTAATTTCTGCAGTAAGCATGGCTACTAATGCCTTTCAGCATAGAAGAGACTTTTGAGAATACATATGAAATTCATGCTTTGAATGTAAGATTAGGATGGAAAATGGTTTCAGAGGTGGTAATGGGTTAAAGCTTAGGGTGTTCCGTTTTTGAGGGAGAGGGAGGGGGAATGTTAAAACCTTTAATTTTTCCCCTGGTTCCCGGGAGGATGGAAGCAGAGTGAGAATGGCTGGGCTCCTGTCTCAGTGTCTGTGGAATGGCAGACTCTTGCCTGCACATTCTCGGGGCCCATGCAGGGACCAGGAGATGTGGCAGAATGGTGCGGAGCCCTCACACTGCCTCCATCACAGGGCCAGGAGCACGGCGGGCTCCCGTGCCACCAGTCATGTCCTGACACTTTGCAGGGCTGTTCCCATGGCAGAGCCTGTGAAGTTACCTTGCTCCTCGATGCCGCTGTGGCGCAGCTCGGATTGCAAGGGGAGCGGCGCAGCAGATGATCTCCCACTCCCGGCAGGCGTGGCACAGCCTGAGGTGCACATGGGGGGCTTCTCTTGCTGCTCACTTCTGTGGGTACCAGGGCTGTCACCTTTCTCTTGCTGCCGTGGCATGGGAGTGGTGGCATGGACAGGGTGGAGCGGTGATGGTGGCAGAGCAGGGACGCACGATGAACACTGGCTCCCTCCCTGCTAGTGGTTTCCACAGCGGGTCCTTGTTGCAGCAATGGGTGCTGCGGCCGCTCCAGCCACTACCTCCATGGTGGTGCTGCCAGCTCCTGGCCCCTCCTGGGGACCCAGTGGCAGCGGGTGCCCTGCGCTAGCAGTGCGATGACAGCCAGTGATCACAGCGCTGGCAGGGGTGGTGATGGCTGCCCCAGCCGCCCCTGCAGGTGCGGCAGCTTCATCATTGTTGAGAGAGGATTGGCTGCTGCTCCTCCTGGTCCCTCACAGTTCTCTGACCACACAGCATCATTGGAGCTTGGACAGTAACAGCGGGAGACCACCCAGCGGCAACACAGGTGGTATTTTCCCCTTGGGTTTTTCCAGGGGTGGGGGCCTTTTCACTGCCCTTCTTTTTCAGAGACTCCTAGATTGCGACCAACATCATATTCGAGGCACTTTTCCCTCCTTCCTCCTGCTTCTTAGCCCACCAGACAGCTCGGAGGAGCAGTTTTGGTTTTTTCCCTTTTTCTTTATTGCAGGGTTGTTTGTGTATTTGGTTAGTGCCTTATTGGGGTTCCATAGTTTACAGAGTTCCTAGATAAATAAACTGTTTGCCGTTGTTTCCTATTAAGTCTCTTGTCACATTTACTGTCCCCTATGGTCCAAACCAGGACAAAGGTAAAATCCATTTGTCAAATAACAGTGTTAAAACAAGCTGTACATGTATTAAACAAAATGAAAATAAATCTGAAGTATTCACTGTTCTATGGAATATTTTTTGAATGAAATGGCTACCATCCCATGTCTGTTATTGAGGTTGGGGATACTGAAAAAACATCCATACCTATCAGGTTCAAGCATCTTTATGTAATAATAAATATATAGTTACAACCAGTGGTTATTGCCCCTCAGTCTTCACTTTCTGGTATATTCTAGCTCATATAAATTTTTACTGAAAGAGTACAGAAATGAAAAATAAAAACAGAATAGGCTTTTTTTTTTTTTTTTTTTCCTGCTCACCTAGTGCTAGTCTTGATCCTACAATAATAACTTCATAGGTGTGCTTAGTAACTGCCTCTCTGGTGCTGTTTCCATGAATGAAGATACTCTGAAGTCAAGCATTTGCAGAATCACCGGTTTAGGTAATAAAATCTTCAGACGCAAGAAAAGAACAATGAATTGAATTCTGTATTTCCTTTTCTTACAATCTAATGTTCTCATTCAAAAAATGGCTCTTTGCCTCTTGTACCTTATACTGAACCCTTTTGACCCACTGAATGTATGTGTAAGCTTTAAACAGGCTGTTTCAATACAGTTCAAATCAGGAAAAAAATGAGAAGAAAAGCTGAATTCTTGTATCCCATTGACCATTTAATGTTAACACCAGTAATCATTAGAGGAGCAGGACAGTTTTTCTGATTCATACCAATTAAACATCAAACCTCAAGATTAGACAAAACTTCGTAGAGCTATCATTTCCATTTCTCAGTTTCCTCTTCAGAGAAATAAAAACAAGAGTGACCATCAAATTAATCTTTCTCTTACTATTTTTCAAAGGGCTCATTCAAGACAAGGAATTAATTTCCTTTGAATGGTGAGAGCAGAAGGAACTGATTTTTTCCGTGAGGACTAATCTGTATAATAAATTATTTTAAGTTACTGTAGTGCATTACTTTAGATAATGGATTTAAATACAATGTAGCCTTCCTCTTTCATCTAATACAACTCATAAACACACAAAACCAATTTCAGCCATATGGTTATTAAAATAAAGTGATATCTGAAAGTTCAACTCAAAGCCTAATTGTTTAACATGGAGACAGACACTTCTTTGTAGCTTAGCTGTCTCTGGGTATGGCACAATGCTCTCAATCCAAAATAAAAATGTCACATGGAGAGCAAACCTACAATTAGCATAAAAAATGTAAAGCAAATAAACAAATATATGTGAAAAAGAGTCTCTTGAGAGATTTTTTTTTCCACAAACTTTGAAAATGTGAATATATGTTATGTATAAATGTATGTTATTCGAAAATAACAGTTTCATGCCTTTTACTGTGGTTTTTTGTTACTGAAATGCTGCTCGAGACAGAAGACAAAGGATATACTTATAGCTTCTTGCTTTGCAATTCTTTGGGGGGGGGGGGGGAAGGAAAGCTTTGCCTAGATATGTTTGTGTAATGTATCTCTTCTTATACAGTGATGCAATTGTTTTGCAATACAGAGATATAAAAAAATGTGGTGTCAGGAAGCATATTAACACTCTTTGAAAGCAATATCAAGAACTGAGTGTACTACACTGATCTTCTAAACATACTAATTTCATCTTCTTGTAAGAAAGGTGTAAATTTTCATAGGGTAAAAGATACACTCTACATTTATACAGTTGTACTTCATCTTAGATACCTATTAGAGAGTTCCATCAAATAAAAAATGCTTGTCTCACAACAAAAAAGACAATTAATCAGTGATTTCAGCACGCAGAAGCACCTCATTCCCATGATCTTTATTGGAAATTAACACATTGTATCTGAGTATCTTAAAATACCTTTGCTTTTAGAAAAAGACACAATTTGCAATATGTAAGTAAAGGTTGTACAAGATGATGAGGTACAATATACAAGGCTAGAGTTCCCTTTACACTTAGCATTACAAAAAGTTTGTGACATTAATTCTTTAAAAGCCTCAAAACCCTACTTAAACCTTTCCTCCTTCCCCTCACCCTCCACCTCCTCCCCTTTTTTGTGTATGTGTTGAGAATTTGGCTCCAACATCTGATTACTGCATTTTACAAATGCTATATAAATGCCCATATGTTCGTATATGAAAATGTTTGTATTTGAGAAAACAAAGTCATGCTCAGATGCTGTATAAATATGCTGAAGTAAAATGCATTTTAGACCAAACTGGGGTAGAAAGAAAATTATTAAACAGTTAAACCTTTCTCTAATTGTCTTTAAGTCTAATTGAACACTTATAACATCCAGAGAAGACCAACAGTAGGATGTCACCTCATTTAAGTGGAGCAGAAAGCAAAAAGGGGAAAACCAATACTGTTTCTTCTACCTAGGAACCAAGGGTTTTTCTTAGATCTAAATTTCCTTGACCATAGGATGTCTCTGTGTTTCTACTATCCACTCATCCCCAGGAAGAACTATTTCTAAAGAGTTGCAAAATCTTGAGAGTCTGAAATTAGTTTTCTCAGTGACGATATATGATGCAAGAACATGACAGCTTGATTGCCATAATAATGGAACTGCCAAGCTTTGGCAGGGAGGGCGGCAGAAGAAGGGGGAAACATGAAACACATTGCAATTTAAATTCTGGTGTTGGTCCAAGATAGTTTTAATTTTACTCATCTACTCCCAGAATCAGAAAAAACTATTCTTTTAAACACTTTTGATGCTAAATGGCTCTTGGGAAGTGTTAAATTGTTATCTCACCCACAAATTTCTTTGTACCCTGTGTCCATGTTTTACTATGTGAATTTTATTTCTTTTGGACTCACTATTTTTACCTTAGGCAAATATTCTTCTGTCACTCTAATTGATTTCCCCAGTACAAATAAAGAAAATAAAAATGTGACACTTTCCTGTAACCTGAAAAGTATTTAAAGAATTTTGAGGGGAGAATATAAAGCTAAATAGATGATAATTGTTCTTCTTGGGTAACTCCCTTGTTCAAAGTTGTTGGTTGTGAAAGTAAAGATGAAGAAGAGCTTACATATGTAACACATTTTAACAGAATAAGATCCTTGTGTGTCCTGTAGTATTTATATATATAATGCACAGGAATATTTATTTCAATACATTTATTACCTATGCATTACAGAATTTTGCATTGCAATCAGAGGTACTAATTACGCGGTATATGAAGGGTGAAGTGCTATTCTTGTTGAGTTAAGGTTAAAAGGGATCATTTAGAAGTTTAGAGAATGCTTCAAGAATTTGGGAAGCAGAGTTACAAGAAAGCAGAACTGACACGAGCAAAGTATCTGTAAAAATGAAAAATAAAGTGATGTAGAAAATTAGGAGTAGACATCTCAATAGTTAGAAAATAGCGATTAGACAAACATTCCAAAGTCCCCAAGTAAAAACATGGGTTTTTTTGGTCTAGTTGCACACAACAGTTCAGCATCACAGCTGGAAGAAGAAAAAAGAAAGAGGCCCAGCTTCATCCTTGCCCATGACCAGTTGAAGACAGGGCGGGATTAAATCAGGGAGTGGAAAGAGATCTTAGACTGAGAACCAATCATATAATACAGAGACACCCACCACGGATAGGGTATATAAGAGAGAAGACCTCGTGACACAGGAAAAGAGAAAGAATTTTGAATTCCTTAGCCTTCTCTCCCTGAATAAAACAGGGACACACTGAATAAAACATACCTATCTCAAAACTCATTTAGGTTCTGAAAGTGCTTTTCACCGAGTCACTGTAGAAGTCAAACTATAAGTAAAATCCTAAGAAAGCAGAACACAACTTTACTGTTGCGATTCCATTAAAACAACAGGGTCAATATTCCCTTGTGAAAAGTGAGTTTACTAACTACCCAAAGCCTCCACTTCATGGGGTGATACTAATGTTCAATAAACATTTAGCAGAGCTGATTTAGATATACTGCATTCATTCCCCTTCCTGAGTTTTCAGATTGATTCGTGGTCAGTCACTTTATCCAGTTATTTCCTGCTGATGCTCCAGAGGTCTGATTCTTCTTCATTATCTAGGTGAGATCCAAGTCAAGTGTTAATGATGATACCAAAGTACCTTATCTCCTAGGCTGAATGCCAATACACATTTAAGAACTCAGCACAAGAAAGGATACTTGAATTTGGACATCATGACAAAATCATGTATTTTATTTTCTTTAAATCATCTCCATAATGAAGGAATTCTTAAGGATTATGAATGTTCTGTGTTACTTCTTCTGTTGCTTTAGTAGACAGTAACATGTCTATCCAGTTCTGTAGCCTGCAACTGTTTCATGGCATAAATGCCAGGGAACAATAATGTCACTCTTTTTAAGTAGTAAAAAATGGGTTTATACCATCACCAGCAATTGCAAGCAAAGTGGTCTTGCTTCCCCTTCTATAATACAGGCTTTCTGAACAGTAAAAAAATAAAAAAAAATCTTAATTAATTTAGTGACTACTAATTAATATTCAGTGGCCGAGCCTGTCGATATTTACTGACAAGGTTATCAGCAATATGTCAATGAGAGGCAGAGTGAATATCTTAAAGAGTTCGATGGATTCCAGCCAAGAAATGATAGAGACGAGAGTGGCAGGGATAGATAGTAAATTATTGTGCCACTAAGGAAAACCAGAAAAGAAGGGGAAAAAAATGTCTGAGCCTCATGTTTGCTCTGAAGAATGTTTGGTCACAGCCAGAAGTTGATAGCTAATTAAGCAAGAAGCAGCTTGTGTTCCCAATGTTCCTTCTACTGAAGCCTAAAGGAAGTTATGTCCAAAAACAGTAGAGCTGGCTACATAGTAGCTAGGATGGCTCACAAACAAACAAACATACATACGTATATCTCTCCAGGGTTTGTGTATGGCTTAATTTTCTACGGAAAGACTTTAAAGGCATTTAAGCATTCCACTTAATAAAAACTTTCAACAAAATATGTACTCAGGTTCCTTGGAATCTCCCAATACCTGTGAGCGGTAGAGAACTGCTCATCTAGAAAAAGAAAAATGCACCATAGAACTAAAAGAAAGAGTTTTAAAGTTATAAAGGTGCTTTAAAACTGTGAAATTTGTCAAAAGCAGGTTACAGGCAGGCATATTAACTCTTAAAGATATTTCAGCCATTAGAAATCAATGGAAATTAAGTGTGTAGACACTTTAGAAAATAACACAAGTTGTATCATTAATCATAGACATAAGTTTTAAACAGCTGTTGTTAGGTGACTTTCTGGAGTCACAGAGGAACTCTGGAATATAAATAACAGCTGAGATTCATCTCTGAAAACTTTGCCTCTGAAAAGGCAATTGAAACCTTTCCTGGAGCCAATTGTAGTATAACTAGCTAACTAAAGTCAATGCTAGCTTAATAATATTGCATCACTAAAAGCCTTATGGTCGTAAAAAATCTTTGCCAGAGGTATGTCCCATTTCTCCATGTGCTTTGACAAATTTTTATGGGTTTGTGCTACATAGGTATTTGGCAGACTAACATTAAAAGCTGTCTCATAAATGAACAGAAAACCTCACGGAATACTTCCTCCTAAAGGTTTCAGAAGTAAAGAAATCTTGAATTCAGAGAATACTCATAGTGTAGTTTTACTCTTAACTGTTCTTTCCAATGTTTCTGAAATGCTTCTCACAAATCTCTTGACATCTGAACTTTTCTGCTTCATAATGTTCCTTCATCCTATAATTGATCTCTCTCTCCTATCCTCTTACTACATTTTTCTTTCCTATTCCCCCTATCATTTCATTTTCTGCATGTCTCATGATTTGCTTTTGGCCTCACAGTGATTCCTCTTCTCTGTTCCTTATATTCATAATGTTTGCTACCAGCCATGAATGACAAGGGTGTCTGAACAAATCCAGCATACCTCTTTTATTCTCAACAAAACCATGTGAACAAAAATGTGACTATTTCACAAGGACAAGGAACACAATGCTCTCTGTACTCAGAGGAATAGGTTATGGTTTATACTACTTTGAGTAAAGAACTTCATTGAGAGTGGCAGGAACTAAAGCACCTTAGAGATTACAACTTGTTCCAGCTGAATTGTCATTGTCACTCTGCAATCTGTGACCTGTCTGTGCTTCTTTACTCAAGTTGCCTCATAATTAACAAAGCTACTGTGTTCTGAACCTTGTGAGTACTGCCATAAAGGGCATTACTTAGACTGTCCAGCTGGCAAATAGAATTTGGCCCTTACAGGAGCCTTTGGCATCCTGTTCTGCAGGTGACATTGATTTGATGTGCTGTAAGGAAGAGATGACATTTTAAAGGTTTGAATATGCAAATGATTTTTTCCCCACAGAAAGGACAGCCTTTTGAAATATTGTAAAAAATATTCTTACAGCTTATGAGGNAAAAAAAAAAAGAAAAAAGAAAAGGCTCATACCTTCTCACTGTGAGAGAAGGAGCAAGCAGGAGCTAAAACAGGAATCACCTGTGGTAAATCTGTGTGTTGAAAACTACCCTGACCACTTAAATTTTCTTTGCCCTTAAATATGTAGACACTGGTTGGGTTTCTTGCCTTAATTGTGTGACTGAAACAGTTTACTGGGTTGGTACAGTTACACAGGTTGGCAAGTTCTCTACCCTCCCTTTGGGGTCGCACACTCAGTAACTCCAGTTCTTCCCACAAGGCCAGTAAGTTCTTGAGACTTTTGGTCTCTCTCACCCTCCCTTCTTCTCACAATCTTCCTGCCAGAAGCAGAGGTGATTAGCAATTGTTCCCTCTGCATTGCAGTTCATCTCACTGTTCTCTTTCCTTGCTGGGCATAGTTTTGGAACTATCACATCTTGTTGAGTAGCAGACTTCAAAAAGTACTTCACTCTAGGTGTTTCTGTGCTCCCAGCATTTTTTTAACCTTTCAAATGAAAAAGAACCACAGACCTTTCTTCTGTAGGAAGCCCACAATCTACTGGATTCGTTGCCTGTGCTTGCTGTTTAGGAAAGTAGAATAAAGCAACTGCTCTGTACTTCAGGTAGGGTTGCACATTACAGTCAGACCCTGCAAACAAAAAGTTTTCTTCCTATAGGACAGACTTCATAGTGGCAGCATAGAGAAAGGGCTCTCATGTCTGGACTTGAACCTGATAAATTGTTCTATGCTCCAGCATGGTCAGAATAAAACATATATATGAGGAGCCAGATGAAAAACAAACAAAAAAGTAAATCCAAGCATAAAAGCTAAACTTGTTTTCATAACTTTGTAACAATAAATGAAAAAATCTATTAAATCAAATTTTTTGTGTCAGTGTAGGTGTGAGTATTAAATTGTCTACTCCCTTTTCAACTAGATTAATCATTGTTTTCCACTGCAGATTAGTATGAACCAGAAAAGTTCAGGTGGTATGAATAATATAAGAATAGAGGTGTGCAGGCAGAGAGAGACAAAATTGAACCCTCATGAAACCCATCCAAAAAAAACCCCATTTAGATAACCCATGAGCCAATAGACCTGACACAGTCCTCAATACTCTTTCCCATATGTCCAATTAATATCTTATTTCCCTTTTAGTAGTAGCCATGCTGTAGATGTTTTTTTCATTTTGCTAGACATCAGCCATGTAACTTTATGTTCTTCACTTTTCACTAGCTTTTCAGTCATTTAGCTTCAGCATTGTGATTCCAAGAAAGCATCAAACCATTGCAGAAGTGATGAGATATAAACAGTGCCCAAACAAGACATTGCCAATCTTCTATTTTAAAATACTTACATGAGGGATACTGACATTAGAAAGCAAGCTTTGAACTATTATTAAATAAACAGCTTAGCTCTTATATAATAAAAGAATTAAGCAAAACAAAGCAGAAGTGGAAAAACTTTTTTGCCCTTATGAAGCTTTACTGACCCCTTTCACTGAAACTTAACAGCAACAATCCTTATGAGATGTTATGATTCTGTCTTTTCAATGTTAGATCATCATGATCATATTTTGTTTAGAGATGTCAAATATAAAATGTGGTAATATGTCAAAATGAGAACCTTGAACATTGAGATATAGTCTTTGAGATAGACATTGATTTTTTTTAAGACTGCACTGCTGGATGGCTCATGGCAGTGTCAGAACATCCACATTTTTTACTCTGTGTTCTACATGGAATTTTGGATTGGCAAACACTCAATCTGAGACTGTGCAGACAGAATTTGGCTCAAAGTGAATGTAAGTGCTGAGGGTTGAACAGTATTTCACAGTATCACAGTATCAGCAAGGTTGGAAGAGACCTTAGAGATCATCAAGTCCAACCTATAATCTAACAGCAACCATCATCTAAACCATGGCACCAAATGCCTCACCCAGCCTACTCTTGAACACCTCTGGGTCAGTGACTCCACCACCTCCCTGGGAAGCCCATTCCAATGGCAGATCACCCTTTCAGTGAAGAATTTCTTCCTAATATTTTGGAATGATGGAGCTCGAGACTGTGTCCTCTTGTTCTGTCGTCATTTACCTGAGAGAAGAGAATGACACACACCTCCTTTCAGGTAGTTATAGTCAAAAATAAGGTCACACCTGAGTCTCCTCTTCTCCAGACTAAACAACCCCAGCTCCCTCAACCGTTCCTCATAGGGCTTGTGCTCCAGCCCCTTCACCATCCTTATTGCCCTTCTCTGAACATTTTCCAATAACTCAACATCTTTCTTGTCCTGAAGGGCCCAGACCTGGACACAGTACTCAAGGTGAGGCCTAACCAATGCCAAGTACAGGGGAAGAATAATTTTCCAAGTCCTGCTTGCCACACCATTCCTGGTGCAAGCCAGGATGCCATTGGCCTTCTTTGCTGCCTGGGCACACTGCTGGCTCATGTCAAGTCTCCCATCCACCAGCACTCCCAGTCTCTCTCTGTCTGCCCACTCTCCAGCCACGCCAACCCCAGCTTATAGCTCCGCATGGGGTTATTGTGACCAAAGTGTAAGACCTGGCACTTGGACGTGTTGAATCTCATCCCATTGGAATCTGCCCATCTCTCCAGTCTGTCCAGATCCCTCTGCAGGGCCCTCCTACCCTCCTACAGATCAACACCTGCTCTGAGCTTGGTGTCATCTGCAAACTTACTAATGAAGGGCTCAATCCAGTCCGGGTCCAGCATCAATCCCTGGGGTACACTGTAATAGGTTTGAATATTGTTTTTTCTCTGGGGAGGGGGAATGTTTGGGTTGTTTGCCTGTTAAAGCATTAAAACCGCTTTCTTTTGTGTTTTCCCTAAAATTCCCGGGAGTGAAAAGCAGAGTGGGATCAGCCAATCCTGGCTCCAGGGACCTTGGGCTTGGTGGGACTGAGGGATGTGGCGGGGTGGTGCGAAGCCAGGACTGGGTCCAGGACTGTCCCAGCCACTGTCCCATGCTCCCGCTCGCTGGCGCTGCGGGAGTGGAGGGGTGAACTCTCACCACAGAGCGGCAGCGAGGTGAGTCGAGCTTGAGAGCTGCTTGGATGCTGCTCCCACCACTTCTCCAGTGTTCTGCAGCAGCGCTCGCACAGGGGCTATCTTCCCCGCAGCTGTGATGGCTTAGACTGAGACCGGCAGTACCACCCCTAGGAGCGGCGGGCACGGAGCTGTTCCCTTTCCCCATATACCAAAATCCCAGCATCTGTGGGGTTTCTCCCACTTGTCCTCTCGGCAGATCCTCTCCCACTGCCTGGTCCATGTAGCAGAGTGGAGTGGGGTGGCCCCCATCCTCGCACCACCCAGAGTTGCCACCAGCAGCAAAGCTTGGTGGCTGCACCTGCGGTGCTAGTCTCTTGGGCATGGAGCCTGGGTCCCGCGCGGCCCAGCAGTGAGGAGCGGAGTGGGGAGGCAGTTTCTTCTGGCGGGTGGCTGGCAAGAACCCCACCAGAGGTGACTGCACAGCCCCTCAGCCCCTCCCTGCGCTGCTGGGAGGTGTGTGGCGGTGGCTGCCCCTATAGACAGCCTCCACTGCCCACAGCCAGTTCCTACAGGTGGCTGGGGCCCTGCAGATGGTGCCGCTGGCCCCAGAAATGCCCCTTGGCTGGCACCAGTGGTGGACAGAGGCCTCTGGAGCCTGAGCACATGGCAGGTTTGGTGGGGGCTGCCATCTTGCCTATGGTGAAATCCCAGGCAGAGGGGAGGTGCCCAATGCCGCTGACCAATAGGAAGATAGCCTGGCTGGAAAGTGGACTCCAAGTTCACACTATATCAGGAGCCCATAAAAGGCAGAACCCCAGAAGTCCTGTTCCTTTTGGCCTGCTTGCATGGTCCAGATGACATAAAGTGCCATTTCTCCTGGACCCTCCCAGCTCCCTTTACCATGCAGCGCCACAGGAGCTCCAACTGGGGACTACCCAGCTGCAAGTGTGGTATCTGTTCCCCTTGGGTTCCTGGGGGTAGGGTGCTTCTCACTGTTTTTTTCTTTCAGAGGCTCCGAGACCAGGAGACACCTTCTTCGAGGTAGCTTTTCTCTTCCTTCTCTCTGCTTCTCAGCCCACCAGTCTGTTTGGAGGAGCAGTTTGTTATTTGTTTTCTTTTTATTTTTAATTTTATTGCGGAACATTGTCGGGTCTGTTGTGTGCATTTGGTTAGTGCTTAAGGGGGTTTCTAGTTTTTGTTCCGCATAGAAAATAAACCTGTGATTGCTGTTGGCTCTCTCTTCAGTCTTTTATCACTGTTGAGCCCCACCACATACGCCACTAGTGACCGATCGCCAACTCGATGTGACACCATTCACAACCACTCTGGGCTCAGCCATTCAGCCAGTTCCTAACCTAGCACAGAATGCTTCTGTTGAAGCCCTAGGCTGACAGCTTCTCCAGGAGTATACTATGGGAGACTGTGTTAAAAGCTTTACTGAAGTCCAGGTATACCACATCCACAGCCTTCCTCTCATCCACCAGGTGAGTTACTTGGTCATAAAAGGAGATCAGGTTAGTCAGGCAAGACCTACCCCTCCTAAAACCATGCTGGCTGGGCCCTATCCCCTGGTCATCCCACAGGTGTTGCATAATTATATCTAGGATTAACTGTTCCATAACTTTTCCTGGTACTGAGGTCAGGCTAACAGGTCTGTAATTACCCGGATCATCTTTCTGGCCCTTCTTATGGATGGGTATCACATTGTCCAGCTTCCAGTCATCTGAGACTTCACCTGTGAGCCAAAGCAGGCTTTCAGTTTGGCAACCAGAATTAATGAACACCCCCTAAACTACAGGCTTATATGATCAAAAAATAAATGTGACCAACAAGCAAAACTTAACAGAGCTACTTTGGAGGTTTATCTCAAGTTATATTTAGAGACATAAAATAAAAGTTATAAAGAATAGAAATTTCACTCTCTCTTGTGGTATTGGGATCAAAGATATCAGGGAATTTATATCTTTACATATTCTTTTACATCTTCTTCACACTGTCCAGCTGAAAAAAGTATTAAAGATGATGTGTGAATTTGTACATATGTATATAAACATATATAGAGAAAGAGACAAGTTACATAAATTCGTGTAATGTGTAGTAATATAATAGTTTACAAGTTTTTCTCATTTTTTATTTTATAGAAACTTAGAATGACTTGGTTTGAAAAGATCCTTAAAGATCATCTAGTGCACACTCCCCTTCCATGGGCAGGGACACCTTTCAGTACATTAGGTTGTTCAGAGACCCACAACTCCAGTTGTGTCCAGTTGTGGGACATTCACAACATTCACAACTACTTTAGGTAAATCCAATGGAAAAAAATATCCTTCCTGTGTCTTTAAAATATCAATTCCCCAACATTTTAATACCAATATATTTAGAAATATGAATTCAGTGTACATTTAAGAGTTCATTTCAGTGTAATTATGGTGCTTCCTATATGCAAAAGTGAAATGTAAGATCTTAAATGAAACAGAAAGAGGAATTTATACATACTCATTTACCAGAAGGAAGTAAAATACTGTAATCTTTGCGCTGACTTTAAGACTTCACTTTTAACTAAAGTTCACAGTATGGTAATGAGCGGTTGATTTTTGTCTTCAGAAAATGTTTACATCCAGTAGAGAGGCTTTAGACATCTGGCATATGTAAGCATGGAAAAGGGTTATTGCCTAAGGGATAATAAATTAGAGGAAAAATATCCCTCCAAAATGCACTCAAAAAAATAGATGAAGTTGGTATCTTTGCAGTGAGAAATTTTACATCATCTCATAAGTTTATCTTAAGTCGCCCTAATTAGAAAGCATATTAAGAATTATTCATGTTAAAACAAATGTTTCACTCATATTTGTACAAAAAATATATTGTGACTTAAATTCTCCATGTGTATTGATTTTCTACACACTTCAGTTTATAACAATGAGATTTAATCCAGCTTGAAAACAATGTACTGGATAACCCTGGAAAACCAACAGAAACACGCTTTAAATCTTACTAAATAATCACAAAATGCCTCAGAGAAAGTGTTGCAGTGCCATAAAATATATATAATCACGTTTTAGAACACTCTTAGGCAATGAAATATGACTCTTGTTTTTAGGTCAGTGGATCAATGTATTTGTCTTTCCAAAACAGAAGTGGTTTTATATAACAGGATACCATGCCCTGAGAGAAAGGGGAAAGAATGGAGATCTCTAGAGCATATCCCAGTGTAAATCACTATGAACTAAGGGCATTCTCACAGCAAATCACAGTCCATCAGTTACCTAACCTGCAGGGTCCAACAAAGGTTTGCCATGAGTGACTTTTGGCATTTATTCTTTAATATCCAGTGATATATTAACAAGCATGTATTTCATGGGGAGAATAAATATTCAAGCTTGATTGTTAAAGATTTTGCTTGCATTATGTTTTCTTTTTGGTATGTTTTGTGATTTTGTGTGTAGGGGTTTTTGTCTGATACGGCAGAGAGCAACTGGCAAAGAAGATACAGGAAACTAGATTGAAGAGAATGGAACATCTCATTGGTTCATAACCAATCTCAAACCCGCAATTTAAAATTTTCATTTTCCCGAGGATCATACTGAAACATGTGAAAAGAGCACAGAGAAAAAAGAACACTCTCCTATTTTGAAGAAGAATTTTTTAATGATTTAGTCATTATGAGAAAACAGTCACTATAACTGTCATGAATGCTGTCATCTATAGTTAACTTTAACTTATCACCATCTATCACTCCAGCCTCTATTTTATAAACAGAAGAGAATGGTAAATCCAAAATCCATCAGGGCTGTCAGAGTAGTGATTAAAGAAATGCATTTTAGAACTGACTTCTGCTTGTTTTTAATAAAGATCTCTCTTTATATATTTTTTTTTGTAATGGATTCTATATTGCGAATACATTTTCTTTAAAAGTACTGAAAAGGAGACTCTGTGACTCTTCTGTAAGCTTGACCTTCACGGCTAAATCTGAGCTCTACAGTATTTGGTTACTTGTTTTTCTGTGATCTTAACAACACACTAGTATCACTAAAGGGAGATAAAATTAATGAAAATATTAGAAGCTCATTTTTGAAGTTGATCTAAGCATTGGGACTTCAAAATCATCCAGGACAAAAGATTGTGCTGTTTATGATTAACAGTTGCCAATATTACTACCAACAGGCATTTAAAAACTTAAGAGACTATGAAATACTTGTAATGACTGATGTGGAAAGCACAGTTTTCTGCCAAATAAGACAATAGGGCAACATCAGTTGTCCATGTAATGGAGCACTGTGAAAGGCTTCTATAATCACACTAATCATCAACCTAACTAAGCCATTTCTAGGTTGAGGAAAACAAGCTCCTTTTAATGTGTGCTTAGTACTGAGACTGTTCTAACGGCACGAGAGAAATATTGCTTGCCATTCCCAAGCAGGTTTATGAAAATCATATTTTTTTTCTTGCAGTTATAAAAGATCAAATAGCCCAAGAAAAAAAAAATTATATATGAAAAATTGAAAGTTCTTAAGAAATGGCAGAGCTATCTCTTTTAGTACCTTTAACTCCAATGCAATCTCTTGGTCTTGAAAGCTGTTCTACAGATGGTCAGCATCATATGAACACCCTGATTTCCAAATGAAGGACTGGTCAAGAGGTATGACAATGTTCAGGTAAAAATTCTGAGGTTTGAAAAAGCTAGGATTATTACAGATTTGCCAGTCAACCTTAAACAATAAGGGAAATCAAGTATAATTTGTTTGTCAATCTCATAACTTTTCTATCCTACAGACAACTCAAATACATTTTTCCAAGGACAATGATGTCTTAAGATGTGAGCCTTTGTGCCAAACTCGGCTTTTGGATGATAAATTTCAACTGCTTACACTTTCTTCCCAACCATGCAAAATTATTTTTTAAGTAAATAAGTCACAGGTGTATCATGCATATACCCACAGGAATTGCCAGAAAAGCGAGGGTTAACACCTCAGTAGCAATGCAGAAGTCCAAAATCGATGACTGTTTATTACTCAAAATGACTATGGTCTTTAAGGGATTGGTAACGGTTAGAGAATCGTCATGATTAGTAAGACTGGACTGTGGAAAAATACGACCTGTTTGCTTCCCCTCTCTATCCACATAACAACTGAGAAAAAAACAGGTTTTCGCTGCACAAGAGGCTTTTCCTCTCTTTGAAAACTTTCAACTCAAACAAGTAAGGATAAAGCTAGGTGGACTATATATTGATACATGTAAAGATGAAACAACGAAAGCTGAAAAGCAGTGAGTAAGTTCTAGGCAGTAGGAAAACGAAGTAAAAGGGCAAATGGGAAAAGATGTTGATACAATGAAGGGGAAATGTTTGAAACAAACCTCCAAAAGTAAGAGATACTTAAGACGTTTTTGTATCTTATGTATTCAGGGTCTATAGGGAATTCAAAGTTCAGGTTCAACCCTGAGCTTTTTTTTCGGATGTTCATGCATTGTGTGCAGAGGAATTTGTTACACTAAACACCTATTATATGCCTGGCTCACAGAATTTCATTAGGAATTTCTATAGAGTTTTATTTCACATTTTCACTTACTGAAAGTGTGTTTTTACTGAGTCGTCACAGAATATGTCTAATTAACAGTTGAGTAAAGATGATCTGTTGCAGTAAGCAATAATAAAACAACACAATCCAGATTTCCATTGTATATAATGTTATGATAATTACTGACATCTGTATAAAGGCACATTTTCTGTGCTGGCTAACTGACACCTTGTCTATTGCCATCTACACCTCTTCACCAAAGTACCTTTGGGAAATAGATATGGGAGATATTTCTATAAAAGATCAGTTTTGAAACTGTCTTGGCAGATTAGAACTGCAGTTTTCATGCCGTTTAAAAATGTTTTTATTAGATAGGTTTTTAAAATGTATGAAAATACAGTTTATAATTAATTGATGGCATCCTGTCATTTGGCAAAAAAGCTTCTAGATATGTTCTAGCTGAAATATTATAAATTGAACTAGTGATTTCAGGCAGTATCAGTTTCTCTGAAATGCAGGCTTCATCAGCTCTGACATTTATCCAAAAATAAATTTAAATGCAGTTGTCTCTGACATAAAGAGTAAAATGAAAATTATTTTAGCCAGTACTTCTGCAGTGTGGTAGGTACACTGCAAAATGCACAAATGAATAAACAGCTTTAAATTCTATCAAAATCTGTTTTAAATTTGAGATTAAGGAAGCAAACAAATGCCCAATAGTTTTCCTGTTTCAGAAGATCCAGTTTTGACCCACCCACAAATGCATCTTCTTACTAATCCATCATCCACTTTTATTTTGCTTTATGATATTTTCTTTCAAAATCAGTCATGGTTTGGTAAAATATGCATAGATTGAGGAAAATCCCTGCTGAAATACGGTACTAATGCTCTTCCTAACAGACCATGTATCAGTTATATCCCCAGCATGCTGGAGATCAAATGCAACCTCTTAGAGTTCTGCATAAAATCCACAAAACGCATCTGGAAAATATAGATTCCTTCTCCCACTCAATGATGAACAAGTATTTTTGAAACTCATGACTATTCTATAAAATAAGTAATTTTACTACCACTAATGCCATCTTGCAGTTTGAGATAAAAGACAAGTCCACAAAAGTCTTAGTATGGACTGATTTCAGTCAGTGAACTCTGAATAACAGAATGTTGTATCGATGCATAATATCACAAAGTCGTAGAAGATGCTGAGACATATAGCAGGGCTGCTAACTGCACCTCCCCCATAAGTAACAATCCATCAATCATCACAATTTCTTTGGATATTTTCAATGGCTGACCTTCTTTCAGGCAAAAGAAAACAGAGCAGAAAATTAAGCAACTATCTTTTTTTCTTGGTGGTTTAATTCTCTTATTTCTTGTAATTGCTAAACGGAGGACACAGATATTTATAGTCATATCTGTGGCCCTGAAATCTGCATCCATTCCTCGAAGACCATGGCAATAACGAGAAAGTGATGCCCAGCTACTAAAGATGCGTTAGTAAAGAGCTCTGATTAGTACCACACGTAAGGAAATGTCAAGGTTCTCTGGGAGAGTGTATGCATCTGGAAACTTAGATGCCAGCTAGGGAGGAAGAAGGATTAAAGTAGACTAATCCTTTGGCATTTGCAATAGAAGTAGCTGAGTCAGGATTGCAATGCTGAGATTCAGAAAGGAGAAATTGTTTCTTCTGTAGCAGATGAAGATAGAGTGGTTGCAGGAATCAATATGCTCCTGGGATTTTTCATGTTAAACATGAGAGTCAATTAAATTGAAAATGTAAAATTTGGGAATACTGAAAATTCAGTAGCATTCAAATATCCAAATAGAGATTACATTTTGGAAAGTAAATGGGATTTCCCTGAAAACTGCATGGAAAAAATATTTTAGAGTGGACATAAAACCTGCTATTTGTAGTTATAAAGTAATAGGAAACAAGTAATTTTTCACTTCTTTCTCAACATGCTTGATGGATGTCACTCAAAAACATATCACTGTTTGGATTGGATTCATTCTGCAATTCATGTTTGCATTTGAATTTAGGTCTGTCACAACTGATAAAGAGTGATAAGTGTGACATTACTACATCTAAAGATCATTAAATGTCAGCTCATGCACTGGCAGCAAAATGGCTGGCAGAAAGTCAATGATGCAAGAACTGTATGGAGTGTGAAGAGCAGAGATGGATCTAGGGCAGCAGGGAGTCATGAAAGCTGTGAGCAATCAATCAATCTTTTTATACTGAGGGAGAATAAAATGAGATGTAAAGGGAGCTCTCTGTGTACAGGTAGAGTGAAAAACTTCTTGACTGTTTTGATTCATGTCTATGTGCGTTTAGTAATCATGAAAGGAATAGTAGGTCAGTAAACAGCATGCATTGTATTCCAGCAAATTTCTTTTGTGGGTTTCAAAAATATTTTATTTATCTATTTATCCTACTTATCTGTTGCTAGAGCATTGCTAGTTAAGCAACTCCTATGAGCAACGCAAAACTTCTTGGTGTTTATGCAGAATTTTAATGACAGGCCTAAATGCAAATAGAGAATGATGGCTTCTGATTTAGACATAAGACAGTGAGAAACTGCAGCAAAACAAAAAACATCACACACACACACACACACAATCCTTTTCTGTAAGAACATCTATAAGTAAATATATGCCAACTGAGTTCCTTTTTCTTTCATAAATATAAACAATATAAAAACCCCATATGGCACAATTTTAACTTTCCTTTTTTAGAAATTGAGAGCAAATCCATTGAGAATGCTGGAGCACACCAAAGACTAACTGCACAAACTTTGTGTAATGGCTTTTGTGAATAAAGATTACTCATTTTGATGTCAAAAGTTACTCTTTGAGCAAAGACATCTGCTAAGTTGCATGCAAAAAGACTCTAATTAGCATATACACAGGAGGACAAATGAAGAATAACAGGGAGGAACACAAATAATAGCCTGACTCTTCTATTTCCATGGCCATCCTAGGAAGTCAATCAGCCTGCTAGAAGGCCTGTCTCCACAAACACAAGGAGTGCAGTGACAGGTAGGGAAACTCCAGAAATATACTCAAAGAAAGAGCCCCATCACCTCCCAAGGACTGTTCCAGGGGAGTCATCAACCTTACAATCCAGATGTGAAGCTGTCAGAACAAGTGTGATGGAGAGGTTCTCTGATCAACTTCTGGGCAAAGGGAGTATCTAAACTTGGATACTGTAAGGATACACATTGTATCTGTATCTATGAATATTCATACAGATCCACTAGAGAGGAGAACAGGATGTAATAGCATCTGAAATGTTTACATTGTTTTAGCCATTCATGCACAATAAACTGTTATGTAAACCATATAATCTTTTTTCTTTGGTTCGTTTTCAGTAATTTTTATTTTTGCTTTTGAGAAAGAACTATGATTTTCTACTATTTTGTGTTTACTTTTTTTTTAATGATCTCTTATGAGAAATCTTTTTCTTACTCTGCATACATATTTTGAATATGGCTGCCATATTGCCTTCTCATTCTTATCTAAGATAGATCAAGACCAAAGACTGATCTGTGAAGAATACTCCTCTGATCATACCTGACTTCTTCTAGACATCAGTGGATAAAGAATTTTCTTTACAAAATCACCTTTCCAGCAGTAGTAAAAACACTAGGGAAATAATCTGCCCTACTTCACTAAAATATTTTGGGCTTAATTTTGTTTTCACCAAAAAAAATGGATACAAGGCATTTAAAAAACTCATAGGGCACAATATGAGCAGCAGAAATATAATATTTGAATGTATTTTGTGTTTCTGAGATTTGAATTGACCTTAACAAATGTAAGAAATTTTCAGGTGTGTGTCTACCATTTTCTGTCCCTATTTAAAAAGAAAAAGATAAATCCTGAGGAACTTATATATTGCTTGTATACCACTTCAGTGTGATTTGAAGTGTGGAATACTCCATGGCGGAAAACACAGTGCTAATATTCTTCTGAAAGAAAGGTATTTCTGTCTTCAAACTAATTTCTACAATTCTAGTCAAGAATGAGAGTCTTTTGAAAATTCCAGAAGATATCTTTTCAACTGGGAAATGTTTAAAAAATAAAGAAAATAAAAAACAGTCTTTCCAAATCACTGTAAACTCTGTAGAATTTAGGGTCTACTCCAGAATCTCTTTGTTGGCCTACAAACATACACTATTACATTAAATACCCACAGTATTTACACAAACCAGTCCACCCTCACACCTCTCTCCCATCACACTGCTCCCACTAACACACCACTCTATTCTCACACCATTCTCCCCTCACACACCACTTTCCCCATACACACTTTCCCAAATTTCCGCATCTTCACAAATTTTCACATTTTCACAAATGTAGAAGGCAAATTCCTTGTTTTTTTCCTTATGGAAAAGTGGGACAAAAATCTTAGCTATGTTTTCAGAATATAAAAGAGGTGATTTGAGCTCAAGCTCAGTGTTTACACAATATTAGAATAATGCTAAATGAACATGACTATGTCTTGGAGTGTGTAGAAATATGACTCTGTTTACATACCTTATTCCCTTGTTACAGGTCCTTCAGATCCTATAATTTAATAAAAAATCTTTTAACATTCAAAGAATATTTAGATCTGACAGACCATGTTGTGAAAGCTCACATGAAATAGTGCAGATTTCTTTTAATATTGTTAACAAGAAGATAAACAGGTAATCTAGCACTTGTTTATTTTCTCCTATTTCCCTTAAAATCCATGTGAGTATTCTGAATACATCATCTTTATAGAAGTACTGATAACACTTACTTAACAGGGCGTTGCCTACCTTCCTGGAAAAGACAAGTATTTTTCCAAGTCATAGCCCCAGGGCCCTTTAGTGGGAGTGGACTGCATTTCACCAGGGCACTTCAATGCTCAGGGGATTGCCTCTCACACTGATGGGCAGCTGCTCAATGGCAGTGCAGTCTGCTTCCTAGCCAAAGCAGAGACTCAAAGTCCTGCTCTTTTGGGTGCTCAGTTTTCACAGACTAATATTTTAAATGTCACATTTTTTAGAGCCATTGCATCCTGTTACACAGATGCAGCAGGATTCTATCTTTCCAGAATGTTATTCCAGAATTCACACCTCTTTGTCACCAGAGTCATACCTGTAGTAAAATTAGAAATACATGAGGACACTGAGAAAGTGACAAGGGATATGGAAATAGATAGTAATTATTAAATATGAAGCTGGTCTATGTTGTCTCAGAGTTAAGACAGGTATCAACTACAAAGCTAAGTTCCAATTTTTATTACCCAGGTGAATTATAAGGAAACAATGGAAAGAACAAAGAGTAAGAATCTGAAGACTGTTATCTTTTAACATTATTTCTTTTTGCAGCCCCTTCCACTTTTCACTTCATAATTTGCAAAATCAAGCAGAACCTCTGTCATGTGCAAAGGTAAATTAATTAAACAGTAACTAAATGTGAAAAATCTGTATTTGCACTGCTTTTGTCCAGAGTAATTTTCTTCATGGTAGATAGGATGGTGCTGTGTTCTGGATTTGTGCTGAAAATAATGTTGATAACACTACGGGATGTTTTCATTACCACTGAGCAGTGCTTACACAGAGACAAGGACTTTTCTGTTTCTCACCCCACTCCCTCAGTGAGGAGGCTGAGGGTGTAGAAGGAGCTGGGGCAGGGCATAACTGGTACAGTTGACCCCAACAGACCAAAGAGACATTCCGCACCATATGACATCCTGATCACGATATAGTACTGAGAGCAGAATAAGGAAGAGGGAAATGTTTGGAGTGATGGCATTTGTCCTCCTAAGTCACTACTATGCATGATGGAGCCCAGCTGTCCTGGAGATGGCTGAACATCTGCATATACATAGGAAGTGTTGAATTAATTCCTGTGTTGCTTTGCTGGCATGGACACCTTTGCTTTACCTATTAAAACATCTTTATCTCAACCCATGAGTTTTCTCACTTTTACTCTTCTGATTCTCTCCCTCATCAGGGGAAGAGTGAGCACGTGAATGTGTGGAACTTAGTTGCAGGCTGGGGGTAAATCTCTACAATGTTAAAAGATAATTAGGTAAAGCAAGCACCTAGCAGCTATAAAGTTATTTCCCTTTAAGTTTAATGCATAACTATATATCACAACAGGAAGATAAGGAATAACCAATAATCAAATCCTGGGATCTTCATTAACATGACACCATTTAAAGAATTGCACACAGCAGCAGGGAAACAATGCCAGATTACAATACAGAGCAAACATAAAAGGATGATGTAAGATTTTAGGGGGAAAAAAATCAGAAAAGCTAAGGCACAAAATAGAATGCTGTAACAAATGGACATAACAGACACTGACCTCTCTGGTCCAATATGCTCAGCCAGGACACAATATTTCAAAAAAAAAAAGGATGCTGAGTTTCTAGAGTTTATTTACGCAAAAGCAAAAAGAGCTTGCAAAGCAAAGGAAACATGGGAGTTTTCTATGAGGAAAGAGTTAATGAATTAAGGTTGATTTAATCTTTAAAGGTCTGAAGGGAAATTATTTTAAGATTCTTCAAACACATGAAAATTACTTTAAAGAGGATAGAAATCCTTTTAAAGAAGATGGGAATAACATAAAATGTAAAAGGTTTATACTTTAGTGAGGAGATTTTTGTGAAAAATTTTAGAAACCTTCTAATGGATACTTAAACCTAGAAACAGAGTACCTAGTATAGTCCAGAAACTGTAATCATTTGAGTTTTAAGAAACAGTTGGACAGACAACTGAAATAATAACTTAGTCAACACTGTTCATGGCGAGGGAATGGACTTAATTATCTCTTGGAAAAATACTTAAGCTTGGATACATGCAATTAAAATCTGCATCATATATTTGTATGTACAGGAGATAGACTAAAGGACGATTTTTTTTCCCCCTACTATCCAAAACTGATGAACAATATCATTACCTTCCTTACATGCTACAGGAAGACATTTGCTTATCGACTATGTGTTGCAAGCTTCCATTTTCATTATTTGAACTCAATGAAAAACCCAAAAGGTAATACAATTCTCAAGTATGATATCGATAAGCTTGAATACTACTAATAGAATATGTTTTGCACAAAGGAAGGAAGGCCTTTTAGAATCTCAGCACTCAGAGCTATACTATATTGTATGAATATTGTCTGAATAACAGAGGCAAGACATCTGCCTGCTAGAAAATGATAGTTAAATCAGAAACTCATAAAAACTATTCAGCTTCCATGAAGAAATCAGAATTCAGTCCTTATGTACAACTAAATTAGTGTAGAAAAGTACAGAATAAAGATATAACAAGTATTTTCTTACTTTAAGTTTTCATTAATATGTACTAAGAGAATGGAAAGGAAGGGGAAAGCAAGGGTAAAATTTAGCATGGCAGTTAACTAGTTTTGACTAGTTAAATATGTTTTTAGTGATATTTTCACTCCTGTGGAGCACCAGAACTACTGACCTCTACAGAGGTTAAAGGGTTATTTTTACAGTTTTCATAATCAACAAGTGTTTGTCCCATCTATTATCACAACATTCATATGTAACACAGTTTATTTTACCCAGTAATTTTCTTTTAGATCTTCCTTCTCAAAAATGAACACCTGTTCAAGATAACTTATTGGGGAACAGGAAGGGCTATTTCTGTATTCTCATTCCCAAAGGATTTACTTATTCATTGAGACCACTGAATATTTTGCTCAAAAACCCAAAGAATTGTTCACTCTTCATTTACTTTAGTGTTGCAAAATTATTTATGTTTGTTGGTGTTTGTGTCTTTCTTGCGCTATCTAGTTATGCACAGAAGGCATTAATCACGAGCCTTGTTGCTAAAACAGTTCTCTACCCATTAAGCTCAGTTATCTGCACAAGCTGACACTTTTAAGTGTCAAACCCTCCCCCTGACCAATCACTACTCTCATTTGCAAAGCTTGTCCCATAAGATTTCTTTGTTTGTCTCTGATTTTACAGTTACTCAGTAGTCAGTGTACATTGCTGGTTACAGGACTGCCAAGAGGGAGGGCTGTTGTCTGAAGAAAGGAGAAAGAATGGCATTTTTATACATGCTATCTAAGTTATATTTATGGAGTGAGGAAATTATTTTCCTCTCTCAGGTACTTGAAAGAAGATGTACTGTGGTCTGTATAAGACTTGTTCTCTGTGTTTTATAGCCAACCAACTGAATATTAATATGAAGCATGGGGGGGGGGCGGGGGGAAGTAAGGAAATTTTCTTGTGAGTCGTGGATAATAATTTTTTTCAATGCAAAAACAAACAAAAAAAAGGATCACTAGTTTTCATTTTAAAGAAAATGTATCACTTCTCAGTGTAGCAAGCAGAAAGTTTCAAAGAAAACATGCACTTCCTGACAAGCACAAACTGTGAAATGTATTAGAAAATAAAGGTTTTAATGTCAATTATCATTAAAAACCTTATTTTCAAAAACACTTCACAGTTTAGTCATGCTGAGAAGTGCTTCTCATCTTTGAAATTTTCAGCCTGCTACACTGAACAAAATGGGTGCAATTTTCTTTTAATTGTTTTGAACACCATGTGTGAGAGAACATGACAGAATGCAAATTGGTTTTCCAAGATGTAAGAGGCAGAGAAGTCGAATTTTGTGGCATCTCTCTGTGAGCTGAAAGTATGAGATACACTACCTTTTTAGCAGTAGGTCAGAAGCAATGTCTCGATTCCTCGTTTTCAAGGTAAAGCATGCTTTCTCTCATTTTAGTTTGCAATGAAAGACAAGAAATCAAAATGTTTCATGTACATAGTACACTAACAGCTCCGTCCTCAGTAGCAATAGCTGAGACCCTGAGTTAGGACTAAATCAGACTCACAGCATTTGTACTCTTTCAAAGCAACGTGTCTTCCTCCTAGCTATGCATATAATAAACACAAACTGCAAAGCAATCTGTTTTCATTTGTCTTTCTAACTGGTCAGGCTGAACTGAGGCAAGAAATTTCTATGGATTAAGCTCCATCACGCATTAGTAATAATGTAGTACCACACTATTTTATAAAACATGTCAGCATCTCATGTGGAAATGATCCTTGTTCTGTGAACGTTAGACACCGAAAAACAAAAATATAATAATGAAATGTATTGACTGACCAGTTTTTTTCCCACTGACGTGCGGAAAGTGAACCCAGAACCCGGGTGGAGCTTTGAGCAGGTATGTTTATTCTGTGTGCAGGAGGTGAGTCATAAAAACATTTCAAAACTCCCTCCGCTAGATTCTATACCCATTTCCAGCAGTAGGCGTTCCACATTACATGATTGGTTCCCAGCTCGGGTCCCTCCCCATTCCCCTCCCCATCCTGCCAATCTCGGGGGTCCCAGAAATTTGGGGGGGGGGG